>CM076583.1:685307787-685891579 GCA_034641835.2 Pinus albicaulis
AGGAAATTGTCCACAACTGAAATAAATTGTACATCGATAGAAAGAGAGGCTCTTGCTATGGTATAATATCTACAGAAATTTTGTCACTACTTATTGGGAGGTACATTCAAGTTCTTCACAGATCACTGAACATTGAAATATCTGGTAAAAAAACCTGTGCTTGAAAGAAAAATATGTAGATGGCTCCTACTATTCCAGGAGTTCACTTTTGAAGTAATAGTAAAACTAGGAAGGCTAAACGTTGGTCCTGATCACTTATCAAGATTGGAGAACGGGGAAAACGGGGGATCCCTTAATGACCAACTGTCAGATGATAATCTCTTCAGAGTAGAAACCATCCTAGATTATCTAGAACAAATAGTGGCATATCTGGCCATAGGGCAATTCCCAGTAGAATACACGACAACCTAAAAAAGACATCTGGTAGTGAAAGCGGCTGAATATAAACTCATAGCAGGACATTTATATAAAATGGGATTGGATCATATCTTGTGAAGATGTGTCATAGATCATGAAAGAGAAGACATATTGTGGGAGTGTCACAATGGATTTGCGGGAGGCCACGTCGGCACAAAACCCACCACAAGGAAAATACTACATGCAGGATTATGGTGGCCCACAATGCACAAAGATAGCAAGGCATATGTGAAAAAATGTGATGTCTTCCAAAGAATAGGATGACCGTCACACCATGATGAGTTACCACTGCAACCTGTGAGGGCTATGCAGGCATTTGAGAAATGGGCCCTCGACTTCATAGGACCAATTTCACCAATGACACGACACTCGCAGGAAAGGTATATAATTACCACAACTGATTATCTCACAAGATGGGAAGAGGCGACACTTGTAAGGGACTGCACAATAGACATAATAGCTAGATTTATTTTCGAGAACATCATTAGCAAATTTGGTTGTTCCAAGAGCCTAACAAGTGACCAAGGCACACATTTCATTAATGCTACAGTTAAATCAATACTGGACAAATTTATGGTACAACACCACAAAATCATCCCATACCACCCTCAAGCGAATGGAACCGTCGAAGCATTCAACAAAATCTTGGAAAAAGGACTAACAAAGATATGCAACTCCAACTGTGATGACTGGGATGAAAGGATACCAGCCACATTATGAGCATATAGGACAACCATAAAGAGACTACACAATCAGACTCCATTCCAGTTGGTATACGGAAAAGAGGCAGTAATACCAATCGATTTTATCATACCAAGTCTCTTAATTGCTTCAAAAACACATATGATATATGAAGAATCCATCACTGAATGCCTCCATGAATTGCAGGAGCTTGAAGAAGATAGATTTCTGGCGGATTTCCATCAATCAGTACAAAAGGAAAGACAAAAATCTTGGCATGAATGTCACATCAAGCACAAAAAAAAGGCCCCAACATTGCACTCACTCAGGCCAACAAACTACAAGCCATTATTCAAAGGGATTTGGACATCTTAGGAAGTACCATGAAATAGGTCTACAAGGAGATGATAACTCTAAGACAAACAATCGCTACTTTGGTGGGGGCGCAAGCAGAAACGAGGAAAAAGTTTGCACAATTAAAGGAAGCCTCTACAACACTGCAAAACATACTTGGATGGTATAAAAGATACCCACAGGACCCTGCCACCTTGCCAAAGATAGACTGGATCCACACTCAGAATGATAAAGTACAAATGCGGATGAAGCTACAATCCAGAGACAAGATCGCAAAGGATGTGGATAGAGTAATGTCCACCTATGAGCATCTCATTAGTGGCATAGACTTGATAGCGGAAGTGCACCACATACTTTCCATAGGTATGCTAACCAAACAAAGGACACAAGAAGAGGTAATGCAGGATATCCAATTGTTCTTAGAACCAATCAGACAGACATCCATCTCGAAGGATCTCCCAAACTCTAAGGAAAACATCGTCCAGTACGCTGTTGCACCAATCTGGATCTACACCAAGCTATCCTCTTTGTCCAACCAGATCAACACAAAGAAGCATACATTAGTCTCGGATGCTCTTGAATTTTTTCATAGACCGGGAGAGGACATTCCCCAAATCGCTCCAGTGGCCGCCGAATACCAAGCCTGGAAGAACTACCTTAAAGAAGAGCAACAAGTAGAAACCCCAGTCCTCTTTATCACAAAGTTTATCCCTTGAAAAGACTGGGTTAACAGGTCACAGAGAAAGGTAGGTCGCAGGTCGCAAACGCTGCCCAGTCGCAAGTTGCAACCCCACTCAGGTCGCAAGTCGCAATTTATCCCAGGTCGCAGACTATACCAACAGTAAGGAAGATGAAAGGACAGGGTATCCCAAAATTATCTTTTGATTCTATATGTACTCCCTCGGGAGATAATGTAAGGAAATTTTTTCAGACTCCAAAAGGAGAGAGATATATAACTGTACAACATTGAATGTATGATTTCGGGAATGAATACAAATGAGTGTTTTGGACTCCACTATTGGATCTGATGGAAACTTCTGTATATTACCATTATGAATATTGTTCTTTTTACATGTTTGATACTATTCGTAAATGATTAGTCTGTGTTTATGTTTGTACATTGTTTATATGTTTGAGCTCTTTTGATATATGAATGATGTGTGGATGTTCAACATAGGAATATGTTAATGAATTAGTTGTTGATATTTCCTTAATATTTCAGAAACGTGCTTAAGTAATTGAAGGGTGTTTGATCATAGTGAACTGTTTCTATTATGTTCAAACTAACCTATGTATGAGCATGGCCCTAATGACGTTTTCCTAACAATACTTCTTTTGGCTTCATGATTTAAATCTCTCTTTGTTATTCATGATATTTCATTTTCAAGGTAAACTGTCAGCCATTTGTCTTGTTTCGTCCTAGTAGCCGTACATTCTCATGATCTAGAAACACATCTCTATCTAAGGGAGGGCATATATCTCATCAGCATAATGGCAGCACATACCATATGGTAACCCTATCACAAATGGTGTAGAGTCTAGTTGGGATTTTATAGCAGGGAGATCCCCTTACTGTTGACAAGGCATTTTTTCCCCGTCAACAGTACCCTGATTTTTATTCCATGTATGAAGCAATAAATACTTCTGCAATGCTTCCTCATGTTGTCTAGTTGATCCTCCTTGCATACATAATGAAGTATGAATCCCAATTTCTCCACAAATTTCTAACTCACAACAATAATAACCAGTTTCTTGGCTTGTTATCGCTTGGAAGGATCAAAATTTTCTTCCTTAAGGAAACAAAAAACTCAGGAAGTTCCAAGAATTTCAAATGCCTCCTCCCCACATGTTAAGTTGTATTCTTATCCCTTTTTCCCTTGTTCTTGTCACGGTCACTCCCTAGGCTTGAGGAGGGCCTCTTTGTTTCAGTGACAATTTTAATTGAAGCTAAGATAGAGGGGAATACCCCCTTATTCCTTGCAACTACAAATCCCATTTATTCATGGTGGTGCCCAAATTTTCTAGTTGATCTGCTATCACATTTTGGCCCCTTAAAACAGGAAAACATTTTATGACCAACATTTGTTTGTATTATTTGTATATTTGAAATATATTTATCAACCTCAAGTCTGGAGGAAGAGAGACAAAAAATAAATGATATATTAGAGTTGTTGAATCCCCAATGATAAACACTTCTTGAGCTCCTATTCTGTTCAATTGAACCATACCTTGATACATTGCATATGCCTCTGCCATATTATTCATGGTTGTGCCCAAGCCTGAGGTGAATTTTTATTAACCTTTTCTCTCATAGTGATAAATCACTCGCCCTAATCCTGTCACCCCTATGTTTTCTTTGGATGCTCTATCAAAAAACATAATTAATTATGTTTGAGCTGAGATCCACTTGGGAAATTCCTCCTTAGCCAATATGAGTTTCCATTTTTCTTTTGGCGGGTAGTTTTTTGACTTACCTTTAACTATGTTAAGGTCCATCATCCAAAGTTTTTATATTTCATCAAGATCATCACTTTCTTGGACTCTATTTTCCTTTGCATTGAAATTTTTCCCTAGGAAAGTAACGATTCCCCCAGTTGTTCCCATGTTATCCCCTTGCTCCTCCTAGAAAATCACTTTGTTCCTGGAAAGCCATAACTTCCAGCATAAATTTTTTGGAAGAGATCCCCACACTCTCTTCAAGATATTTTTTCCTTTAAATATTCCTTGATAGGCTTTGTCCTAATCACCCAAAAACTCTTGAATTTGAGAGGGCCATGTAACTCTTGGCTAAATATTGGAAATAATGGTTTCCCATACTAATATAGTGTAAGGGTAGTAGAAGAAAATATGCTCTATGTTCTCTTGTTCTTGCTTGCATAGAACACACCACGAGGGCCCCAAAATTCCTCTTTTTAATAATTTATTTGCAGTGAGGATCCTTTTATGTGCAAGAGCTCAACTAAATATATTAATCTTGGGCAAAGAGTTAGGACACCGAATTTTGATCCTCAACTTGTTGGTCATGAGATGAGCTCCAAAGAGGAGAAGGAATTCAAAACCTTTTTGAATTGAATATTCTTCCTTCCTCCATCCTCTCACATCCTCATGTTGCGAATCGATTGTAGTGTTCCCTGCTAACATAGCTTCCATAACTTTACATGTGCCACACAAGGGAAGAAGGACTTCTCCCAATTCCATCCCATCCATCAATTAGCTTGGGACCACAAAGAGACATCATAGAGTGTTAATTTCCCTTTATTATTGATCCACTCACATAGTGCCCTCAGTGAAGCATAACAACCCAATGGTGGAGTGCCAAAAATCCATGCATTCCAAAGACCAATGTTTTTTCGAGTCCCGAGGATCCATGTTAATTTATTTTTGATGAGAGAGATTGAACCTGCTAGTGTTTTCTAGATGTAAGATCCTCCTCTTATTGAAGGGATGCAAAGGATACTTGATTCCCTTATTCACCCCAAATATTTCTTATGAAGGGCTTGTTTACACCAATATTTTGAGCAAGTCACCAACCACCACACCATCTTTGCTCCCAGTGCCATATTCATAATCATAGGATCTCTGATTCCCAAACCCCCCATGACTTTGGGAAGTCTTACATTCCTCTATTTGATAAGATGGAATTTTTCTCTATTCATTTTTCCACCCTCCCAGAGAAATTTCCTAATAATTTGAGCCATTTATTGTTTAACTGACATGGGGGCTAGCATCATTGAAAATCGATATAAAGAGAGAGAGTTTGTAATTTTATTGCTAAAAAAAAAAATTACAATATAATAACTTGGATTGAATCGATTTATTATTTTTATTATATTTTTATTAGATATCATTTTTGGGATTCAACTGCGTTAATTTAGTCATTCATTTATGACCATTTCCATGAGAGGTAGTCATAACTGACTAATTTCTCATGATTTTTGAATAGTCCACTTAGCACTCATTGCATCGAGTGATGCTCACAGGGGTGAAGAAGTGGGATTGAAACTAGTGAAATGAATCACATAGCATCAATCATCACTTTCGGGGCTTGCACCCGATAACTAGGACTTCTTGGGAGGTCACCCATCCCAGAACTCCTCTGGCTCAAGCGCACTTAACTGTGGAGTTTTCCCCACAATCAAGCCCACTTAGCTTGCTACCACATTTGAAAAACCTTAGCAACTATTGTGCCTCATGAACCATTCAGGAAGAGCTCCCTTTACTCTTAGTATTTTAAGTATGAGGGGTTTCCGCAGTGCATTGTATTAGATTTCAAATGCGTTAATTTAGTCATTCATCTATGAACATTTCCATGAGAGGTAGTTGTAACTGACTAATTTCTCATGGTTTTTGAATAGTCCACTTAGAACTCATTGCATCGAGTGATGCTCATAGGGGTGAAGAAGTGGGATTGAAACTAGTGAAATGAATCACATAGCATCAATCATCACTTCCGAGGCTTGCACCCGATAACCAGGACTTCTTGGGAGGTCACCCATCCCAGAACTCCTCTGGCTCAAGCACACTTAACTGTGGAGTTTTCCCCACAATCAAGCCCACTTAGCTTGCTACCCCATTTGCAAAACCTTAGCAACTGTTGTGTCTCATGAACCATTCAAGAAGAGCTCCCTCTACTCCATTCAAGAAGCTAAGTATTTTTATTTTTATTAATTTATTAACTAAGCCAACATTATGCTTTATTATTATTATTATTTATTTAATGCTTCATTTTATGGACACTAAAACATCTCTCCCATATTGTATCATCATTTAAATGTTTACACTTATTTATGAACACTACAACATCTCCCTCATACTAGGTTGTAAAGCACCTCTCAACAAAACAATAAGAACTCAAGTAAAGGAAACTAAATGACAAAAAAAACTTAAAATAAGTTTAATGCATTTTAATTAAATATAATAACATTCAATAAATTAAAAAAAAAAAAAAAAACTTGAAAATGCTTAAATATATCTTTGTCATTTGTGTTAAAAAGTGTTAATTTATTATATGATATTATAAATATAATGTTAAGTGCTCCCATAATCAATGTTAACATGTAAATAAAAATATATTTATATGAGAAAAAATAATATGTAAATTTAACTATATATATATTAACATATTAATTTAATTCATTTTAAACCTATTTAATAATTTTTAAAATTTTAAAATCCAAAATTAAATATATTTAGACTAATTAATTGATCAATAGTAGTGAAATCCATGCCAAAAGAAACATGAAAATACTCACAATATGGATGTCCAATCATAAGGGGACATTTGATTCAAAATCACATAAAAAGTGTTAAATCTATTCATGCCACACAATACTTTAAAGTCTACTTATAATACTTGGAAGTTTGGAAACTAAAAGGAGATTAATGTCGTAGATGAGCAACATGGCAATCAGAAAATTGGTGGAGTGCTAAAGATAAATAGCGATAATTTTAAGAAGTTTTATCTTTTAAGGTGGTGATTAATATTGTTTATAGATGTTGTTAGTTGTAATCCCAAAGTTCTAACATTTCACACATTTTTCATACTTGATATTTGATTTTGCTAAATTTCATATTAAAAAGCGAAATATATTTATCTTTGGAAATTTAGATTTTTTAATTAAAAATATTTTGTATGATTATATTATTATTTTATATTTATTCTTTTATTAATACTAATACTTTTACTCTGTTTCTATTTTTATTTTTTTAAGAAAGATTCTTGGATATTCATTACAATCATGTTGTTACACTATCACTCAAGCTAGTTATTTTTTTTATTTTTTTTTCTAACAAGATCGGCTATGTTGTATTTCTAAAAATAAAAGAGGAGAGAAATTTCTCCATTACAAAATTCCCTAATTTTGGCGCATTAAGAAATCTGCTTGGGTGCTATTTCTTGGCATATGTTGCTTGTTTTCTGTTTTTCTCCCCTCCTTTTAGAACTGGAGGCGATTACATTGGAACTATACTGATTAACAAACTGGAATAATAACACAATACATTTGACTTTAATAATAAACTAAGATTGCTGCTGTAACTTAAAACTGAAATCATAGGTGATCATAGCTTTGATGGCCTATTTATTGACAGTTTTCTCGCTTCCACGTTGCTTGCTTCCTTGATCCATTGAAGTGGATCCTTGCTCCGACTTTTTGTTCAGTGCTTCTTTGATGATGTCGATTGACTCTTGTAGATGACTGTAATTGTTCCTCAGAGTCCTTATTTCTTCGTTACATGTCTTCCATTGCGATATTATATATGCCATTTCTTCTTTAGTTTTTTCTTTGTCTTGTAGAATCTAATTTTTGAGGTTTTCAATCATAATTCGGTGTGACTTACAGAAGGCACAGGGATGTGCTTTGTTCTCCATAGGATACATATTTATCTTTCCACTATTGGCGATGTATGGCTTGACTGCTCCTTCATTATTTGCTAGAACCCACAACTGTGCTGCTTGCTTTATCTAAACAACTCTCTTTAATGATGAGAAAGCCCACTTACTAAATGTTGAACAACGAATACGCTAGAGAAAAGGAAGGTGGATTTTCGTGTGAGGAAAGAGCGTCCAGCTCACTAGAGATGGCAACAACGCAACTTTAATGAATGCGTTCACAAAATTGGGAGAGGGGCCAGAGATAAAGGCTAAGGAGATAAGATAAGATGAGAAAAGGATGGCGATGGGCGAGGAAAGAGAAAGGAAAGAGCACGAGTAAAGCCAGAGAGTGAAGAAGGAAAGCGCAACAGAGGGAGTGTGAAGCTTATGGAGAGGAAAAGAAGAAAAGGAGAGTTGTGAGAAAGTGAGAGCATAACGCGTTTTAACGAGGGTTGAGAGAATGAAAGGGTGCAGGGAGATCATGTGGGTCATGATTCCATGGGATGGAGATGTCCTGTGTGTAATGATTTCACAGATTTTGTAGAGATTATGGGATATTTCAGATTTTTCCAGTAGCTTGGTGATGATTTCAAAGGGAATTTTGATGGTAGCTTTGGAATTGGCTATGATTTCAAAGAGGATTTTGATGATAGCTTTGGAATCCTGATATGATATGATTTGATTGTTAAGCATCATGGGAGAGAATGGGTAGATTAAGGGATAGGGATTTGTAAATTAATTTCTCCAATTTGAGTTTTTCCAGCAATTTGATTGACTCCTCTGTTTTCTTTCTCATATGCTAATTTTTTGTTCTTCCTCAGAATGCGAAAAAATTCAATTTTCCCAATTTGCCTTGATATTTTTTGTGCTCTATTCAAAATTTTATTTAGCCCTGCACTTTCCGGAACCGAGTTCGTTGCCATTGCCTTAATAAGGATAGCTGAATCCCCAAAGATGATGGCTTCATTGATTTTTTTTTCTTTTAGAATTTTAAGTCCGAGCCAAAGCCCATATGCCTCTGCCTTGTTGTTTGTCATCTGTCCAAGGCCCCAATTGTAAGGTGTCTGTATTGACTGATTGTGTAGCATTATAATTCCTCCAGTTCTTGCCTGGCCTGGATTCTTTTTTGATGCACCATCAAAAAAGAGGAATGCTTTGTTAAGAGTTTTTATCCAGGTTTGAAATTCTTCTTCGATTTTCCTTATTTTACAGTTTTGATGTCTTGTTGTTCTTTTCACTTGAGGGGTCTGGTTAATCTTGTTTGCTGCAAAACTTATCCAATTCCTTTCTTCTTCTTGTAGTTAGCTAATGCTGATTCCTTTGACCCCTTTTGCTGTGAGAAATTCCACCATTATTCCTTTTGACGTGACTTTACTTACTATTGGAGTAGTATCTTTGAAAA
Source organism: Pinus albicaulis (assembly GCA_034641835.2). NCBI lineage: Eukaryota > Viridiplantae > Streptophyta > Pinopsida > Pinales > Pinaceae > Pinus > Pinus albicaulis. Next base: position 685,317,015 of record CM076583.1, read on the forward strand.
TTGCTCCGTTTCTAGCTAGCCATAGTTGCCAGCAGAGAAATGAAGGTAGGCTGTTCCATAGTCTCTTTATTGTTTTCTTGTTTTTGAGAGAGTGTGGATACCTGATTTTCCATCTGCTTATAAATTGATTTAGGGGGACATTGTAATTTATATTTTCTGCTATGGGTATCACCATTGCTTCCCAACATTTTCTTGAGAAGGAGCACTCCAAAATAAGTGTTGAATTGTTTCTTCCTCCTTTCTACATAATGGGCATTGAGATGGCCCACTTATTCCTCTTCTTTTTAAATTCTCTGTAGTTAATGATTTACTGTGTAGTAAAGTCCACATGAAAATTTTTATTTTGGGGAGGGATTCTACCTTCCATGATAATCTCCAATATTTCCAGTCTTGATTGTTTTGCTTCTCATAAAGTTTTTGGTATCCTGTTTTGACCGTATAATCTCCTCCTATTGGTTCCCATATGTGAATGTCTTTCTTATTTTTGTCTATTGGAGCCGTCCCTACTAATAGGGAAATTAGTTTATCCCATTGATCAATTAGGTCAAATGGGAGATTCGAAATGGCCCATTGCTTCCAATCTCCATCTATCTCCTAGGTGGAGATGTTACTCAGCTTGTGGAGGCCTTATTTTATCATCCATTCTTTTAAATCCTTTATGCTTGTGTTGATCCCCAGGGGTGGGTGCCCCATTATGTTGTCGTTCCAGATGTTTATTTGCTCCCCATTTCTCAGTCTCATGGTGATATGATCTTTCATGAGTTGTGTTGCATTGGTGATGGCTTTCCATATCTGAGTGCAGGGCCTTGTCAGAGGATTCTTTTCTAGAATTATGGACCTTGGTCCATTGAGATATTTTGCTTCTAGGGCAGCTTTCCACCACAATTTTTCCCCTGTTAGGAATCTCCAAGTTATTTTACTTCCCAGTGATATGTTCATCAGTCCTGGAAGTTTTATGGATAGACCCCCCTGTTTGTATGTAGTTGTTACCTACTTCCAATTAATTATGTTGAATTTATTTTTTTCTCTTTTCCCTCCTTGCCATAAGAAAATTCTGATAATTATTTCAATTTGTTTGTGGATGCTTGCAGGAGCCGATATAAGGGAAAATTGGTATAAAGGAAAAGCTGCTAAAATAGACTTTATTAGCGTAATTCTGCTTGCTTGGTTTAGCCAGAGCATTCCCCAATCCTGGATTTTTACTTTTATTTTTTCAGCAAATTTTCTCCATATCTCGTTCTTCATATTTTTCTTACTAATTGGCAGCCCCAGGTATTGAAAATGGTTCCAGTTGTTTTGAAAGGAGATGTTCATGATTTGTGACATTTTCTGCAGGGTTCTTATGGGGGCATTCCAACTGTAAAAGAAGCTTTTGCCATTGTTGATCAAGCCTCCAGAGACCTCCATGAAGCTGTCCAAAATGGATTTGAATTTTTTTGCCACTATACATGATGCTCGTCCCATTAGAAGAGGATCATCTGCAAACAGAGAATGATTTATTCTTTTAGTGCCTTTTCTTATGGAAAGGCTTGTTAAATTGGAGTTTCTTATGCAATGTTCCAAATTTCTGCTGAGGGAATCAACCATTATGATATAGAGGAAGGGGGATAGGGGACATCCCTGTCTTAAGCCCCTTGAACTTTGAAAGAATTTGCACGGCCTACCATTGATGAGTGGAGCTATCCAAGGGCCCATTGTGCATGCTTGTATTAGTTCGACAAATTCTTCTGAGAAGCCAAATGCTTTTAAGACGTCTGCAAGAAAGTAAAGATTCACTCTATCAAAGGAATTTTCCATATCCATTTTTAGGACAAATCCTTTTTCATTGTTGTTGAGACTAGTATGAATGGCCTCTTGGACTAAAATGATATTATCCACTATATGCCTATTGGGAAGGAACCCTCCTTGATTTTCAGTGATAAGGTTGGGAAGGAGGGGTTTCATCCTACTAGCTAAAATTTTGGAAATGATTTTGTAAGAGTTGTTGTAGAGGGATATGGGCCTGAAGCGGTTTAGAGTGGAGGGTCGGGGATCTTTTGGTATTAAGGCTACGAAAGTTGAATTTGTGTATCCTCCAATCTTTCTTTTTCTCATTACATATCTAATCATTTTCAACAGATCCTTTTTAATGATTTTCCAGAAGGTTCTATAGAAAGCTATAGGAAAACCATCTGGTCCTGGAGCTTTGTTTGGTTGCAAATTCCAAATAGCTTCCTTTACTTATTCCGTCACTTCCTTAGTTAGTGAAATGTTGCTGCTATTATCAATAATTCTTGGTATATGTCTCAGAAATTCTTCAGGATTTTCCTGACTGATTGGTGCAGTGAGCAGATTTCTGAAGTGGTTGAAGGCCTCATGTTTTATTTCCTCTTGTCCTTTTAACTCTTGCCCTTCTCCTCCTGTAATTTTTTCGATGTTCTTCTTTATTGTTTTGGTTTTTTCCGAGTTATGGAAAAAGGAGGTATTATTGTCTCCAACATGCATCCATAACTGTCTAGACTTGAGCCTCCAAGTCTCTTCCTCTTTCTGTTGTTTCTGTAGATTTTCCATTGAACTTCTTTCTCTCTTGCTTACTTTTCTATGGTGCTTTCACTGTTTTCCAATTCCTCTTGGATCTACTTTAGCTCTTTTTTGAGGTGCTCTTTTTCTTTGTATGGTTCTTTGTATTTGTTTTTTGCCCAATTTTTCAAACTTATTTTTGTGGCTTTTATTTTTGTTTCCCAAATATATGTGGGGGAACCACTGATGTTTTTCTCCTAGACTTTTCCACCTCTTTTTGTGCTTCTTTGTTGCTGCCCCAAAGCTGGTTATATTTGAATGGCAGTAGCCCATAGTTTTCAGCCATTCCCAACTCCATCAAAATAGGTTTATGATCAGAGACTACTAAGGGAATAATTCTTGAGGCAGCTCTGTTGTAGTTGAGGATCATCTTATCACAGATAAGAATATCGTCTAGTCTTTCCTTGATGTTTTCCCTGCCTATTATTCTATTATCCCAAGTATATTTCTTCCCATTTTTAGGAGGGATATCAAGTAGGTTTCTTTGTTCCATTATCTCTTCAAGAGTTTCTCTATTTGGGTCCGGCAAGAAGTTCCCTCCTCTATTTTCTTTAGCTTTGAGTATTATATTTAGATCTCCCCCAACAAGAAGGTTATCTTCTCGGTCATCCCCAATGCTATCTTTTATAGTTTCCCATCATATTTCCTTGTCCTTATAATGGTTGGGAGAGTATATATTGTAGATACTAGTTGTCCAGCCAGTTTCAACATTCTCCAGTTTAGTGTTTATCCAATGGTATTTCTTTATGTATTGTTGCAGTTTCCATTTCCTTTTGTCCCATATAGTGCTTATCTCTCGTGAAGCTCCAGTAGTTGATATTGCTAGTCCTTCATAGATCCTAGATTTTTTTATGATCACATCAATTTCTTGACTGCTTAGCTTTGTCTCTTGAATTAAGAGGATGCCGGGTTTTTCACTTTTTATCAGGTCTTTAAAAAATTTTATTTTGGAGGGGTGACCCAACCCTCTACAATTCCAAGAGACAACTATCATTATTTATTGTTTTGAGTTGTTGTAGGACCCCGTCCTTTGTTTGCATGCTGTACTTCGTCTTTATTCTTTGGTCCTTTTTCTAGGAAATTCTCCAATCCCTATTTTGTTCCCAATGAGATATCTTTGGCTGCTTCTTCATCTCTAATTTCTTTATTTGATCTCCTTCCCACTTTTTTGATATTCTCAATTTTTTGAGGAGTTTCTCTTGTTTGGTTTCTTGTTAGGATTCGGTCCGAATTTTTGGGGAGAGTCTTGTCCGCCTGAAGAGGGGAGCCATGAGGGGTAGGAATGGGAGATGAGAGGAGGGAGTGAATGGGGGAGGAGGTGGTGATCGGATCAGATGGGATGAGGGCTGAAGTGAGGATGTCTAGTTATGGATCAAAATCCAGGGTCCATCGGTTTAGATACAAGCCCCTTGTATCCATGAAGTCAGGCCCGCTTCGAAATATAATATCTCGATCACTTTTACTCTCAAAATGAAAGGTGTAATATCCCCGGCCACAAAATCTTATGGCAATTTTCCCTTGTATAAACTGGATCCAGTTCCTCTCAACCCACTTCTGCACTATTTTGGGTGATGGCCATAATCCTGTGAATTGGCCCACTAGTCCTTTCTCTGCCAGAGCGATTGCATCTTTTCTTGGCACCGATGGAGGTAAGGATATTTCTGGAATGGATTCCAGATTTTTAACAAACTTGGAGGTTGCTGGTATGGTTCTTTGGGGTCCCAGAGATCTTATGAGAGAGGCGAATACAACTGAATCTTCATCTGGTTGTTGGATATTCGATGTTGCAGCTGCTGCTGAAGGAGAAGGCGGCCCCGGATCCAGCTTCAGGGTAGCCATGCGACCTTGCTGTAGATCGTGATCAGTCTTGCAGAAGCTAGGCATCGGCTAGGGCATGAACGCACTTGCAAACCAAAAAAACCCTTTGCATTTTTTAAGAAACTTGTTATTATTACCTCTTTGCGTGTGAGGTATATTTTCTTATGTAATTTTCCCATTAATGAAATGATGACTTAATGGAAATGGAGATTGTATTTTTTCATTGTTCAAGTTTGCATTTTTAATTTAATAAATAAATAAATAAATAAATAAATAAATATATATATATATATATATATATATATATATATATATATATATATATATATATATTGGTTGTTTATATTATTGATTAGAGTTTTATTTATAATTTTGTAGTTTTTTTTAAGTCTATACTTTTCTATTAATTCATGAAGTGATTACAATGTCGGAAGATCAACTGCCAACAAACTAAGGTCTCACTCTTACCGGATTAGTTGGTCATTAAATCCAAACAAAAGAAAATTGATAATAGCTGCACAAAACTATAAGACCGCATATCAATGGCCCAACAGACCCAAAATTGAGCCAAAAAACAAAATGTAACTCACTCGCCTCATTACACATTAGCATTTTTAGGATCATGAACGACATTACCTCCCCTACCAAGGTGGTGGAAAGCATCATGTACATGGGACTCCATATGGGCCATACATCCTTCAAAGCTATCCATCTGGTCTTGCAATCTCTTTTGGCTGCGACAAAGTGAGCCTTGCCAGTGCACAATATGTCATTAGTTGTATTGAATATCATTAAGAAATCTGATAACTTCATCGCGGTCATTGTGGCGGTCTTGGGCCTATTGCTCAACTGATTCTTGGATAAGGTGAATTTGGGCTTCAAGAGAGTAGAAAGCGGGTGGCAAATCTACTATCCCATTTTAGCCACTAGGAGAATGTTCCAACTATCCATGATCCATTGACGGACCTCCTTGAGGTCTTTCTCCATGGTCTTGTTGGCCCCCACCATATTGAGGTTTGCCACTCTGTCACTGCATGGGTGGCCCTTGATTATGACTGTGCAAGCCCGCAAAAAATGACCCCACCCCGTCAATACACACACAACTTCTCCCCCGGATATACACGTTCTTGGAATCTAGAGGGGACATTGTCACTGCTTTTTGCCCCTCCTGGGCAATACACAATATCCACATAGCCCCTAATGCGAACACATAGATATCACAATGAGCTACAGATGACTGTAAGTACCACCAAAAACTAAATTTGGCCCTGGCAACCCTTCTAAACATACAATATTGAATATAATGGTTGAGCACCACCTCAGCCTTTCGATAAGTATAATTCCAAAACTTTTCAATGAAAAACCTCGCTAGACGACCTCCACCATTCCAGCCTTAGCGTCATGGAAATGAAATTGACATTGACCCCCAAATCACTGTTGGGTAGAGGAAAACACAAGCCCCCCAGAGGAGAAACACGGTGAAAGAAAACACGACCACCAGGTCCACTTACACCACGAACACAACACTACGCCTAACTAGCTTAATTGACAATTGAGCCCTGCAACTAGAGAAAAATATACATATAATTCAACACGAGGATTTATAGGATGAAATACTTGAGAGAACCCGACATTGGCTAGTCTGACCTCCCTTCCACTGCACATCCTAGCTATCCATTGAAGTCCCTTTGAGGATTTTTCGCCACCATGAACCAGGCTTTCTGAGATACTCAAACTCGAAGAGAAATTTGAGTTTGGGTCCTAGATTACCACCTAGGAGACAATTGACAGTCGAACTTCGCCATACTCAGTCGCTTGGAACACAAGTGAAGACGTCACTGACTAGTGAATATGCTTGACGCTCCAAAGAGGTCACCCGCAGAACTGGTGCCGACAATTCCCTTTGTGACTCCAAATTTCATCTCCCAAATTCTGCAAACTCTTTTCAAAACCAAGATCATATGTATTATAACCCTAACGCTCTCAAGAATGTTCCATTGCAGGCCTCTCGACTCTGCTTACTGAACACGCTTCGGTGTCATGGCTACCACATGGGGGGCTATAATTACCCCTGTCTTACATATGTTCATCACCCCAACACGAATTGTAATTTTTTTTTTATATACATTAAGTTAATTTATGTTTTTTATTTTAGATTCGTTCTCGATTAATAAATTTTAATTTACTTAATTAATATAATTTTGTAATTATTTTAATATAGTTTTCTTATATCAAGATGTTATAGTATCTCTCATCATCACATTCACTTATCTGAGTTTTTCTTTACAAAAACTTGATATCTATTCATTTAAAACGAGCATGATACTCATGTACAATGCAATATTAGTTGAAATTTCGGTCAATTGTTCTCATACTTTGAAGGTATTGATTTATGTTAATCTCACCATAAATTTGAATTATTAATATTAAAACTTTGAGTTTCAAGTTAGTTTTGAATTTCTTTACACAATTTAGTATTAGTATTAGGGCACAACAAATTTATTATCTTTTCACTAACATCATTGGACTAGATCTAAGATCTAATAGCATGGCCCTTTACAACTGCTGAAGAGTTCAAAAGTAAAATAAATTTGGTGAATGTTTTGATGACCTTTAGAATATTTTATTCTATTTAGATTCCTTCTAAAGTGTTTTTAATCACTTGAAGAAGTTAATGCATGTTTTCTCACACTCCTAATATGAAAGAGATGGGGTTGATCCTAGCTCCCTTGGATGTATTTATATACACCTAGCAGATTAGATGGAGATAATAGAAGATAATACCATCGGTTCATACCTAGCAGCATATTTTCTCTTATTTAATAACATAACACCATTTTAATTATGACCCAAGTACAAATTCTTTGTTTTAGATTGTTTTAATATATATAATTCTTAATAATAATTTTTAATTAATATCCATTAAATAATTAATAGGATTTAATTGTTTTCTATTGTTTTAATATGTATAATTTTTAATAATAAATTTTAATTAATATCCATTAATTAATTAATAAGATTTAATCATTGTATCAATTGCATTTAATCACTGTATCGACTTCTTGTATTTTAATTGACTATATAAAATGATAAATCAAAATTAGAAATAAAGTATTTGATATACATAAGATGCAAATCATCATAAATGTATAGAATATATTAATTAAATAATAATTATTAATTATTATATTATTTTGAAATTCGATGAGTTAACAAATTTTATTTTAACTTATTTTTTAAATCTATTTAAATAGATAGTATTATATATATATATATATATATAATAAAATTATAAAATTAGATGCTTGTGATCATTCGAGAAGGCATTAAAAGTTTACAAATACAAAGTTAGGCTAGTAGACTTTTGATAGTACAATGTTATGATTATATAGATTTCAAGAAAAGGTATATGTTTACATGATTCAACCTTAAACAAAAGATCATTCGAGAAGACATTAAAAGTCTACAAATACAAAGTTAGGCTAGTAGACTTTTGATAGTACAATGCTATGACTATATAGATTTCAAGAAGAGGTATATTTTTACATGATCCAACCTTAAACAAAACAACAAAGACATATTTCTACATCAAAAAAATAAATAGTCCTCATTATAGAAACACAATTAAAACTCGGAGCTATGTATATATACTAAAGAGTGAAGCCAGGCAAAGGTAGAGTGTACAGGACTTTTGGACCAATGACACAACTAAATGATATAGGAAATGGTACACACAAACAGATGGCAAGATGACTGGAACAATGAGAGTCACACAAACATTTGGGAGGAACTAAGCACTAAAAGAAAAATTAGAGTACAACCAGGACCTGACATCCTTCGTTGCGGTCACATGCCAAGTGGCAACTACTCCACCAAGGAAGCTTACAACCTCCTTCATTAGCATAATCAAAATCCAACAAATCTCATCTGGAAAAAAATATGGTCGGCCAATATCTGGCCTAAAGTAGCCATCTTTCTATGGCTGTTCAATAAACGACGCATCCTCACATGGGAGAATATTTTGAATAGAGGGTTTGCAGGACCCTCCAGATGCCCTCTATGCTAGGAAAAATTGGAAACCATCGAACACCTGATGGACCAATGCCCTACCTCTAATGACTTGTGGGACATAATCGCTATTCTATGCCGACGTACCAATAGAGTAAGGGGCAACATCATCAACACCATCAGTAATTGGACGAACAACCCTTACTCCAACACTCTCCTAAATAGACTCTGGCTGATAGTTCCGGGTATTCTTATCTGGAACATATGGAAGGAAAGGAACAGTCGAATATTTAAAGATAAAGCATCCACCTCAGAGAAGCTCTGGGCACGGATACATGACAACCTCTCTGAAACGATAGCCCTAGATGCATGGAGCTAGGAGGACCTCCATACCTCTATTGCGGAGTGCCACATATGGAATAATTGGCACATGAGCATAAATACCCCCCTAGACATCAACCCTAGAAGTGTCAGTAGAATCCCTTCCCCTGAAAAATGGAAGCTCCCCCAAATGGCTTCTTCAAATGCAACTTTGATGGTGTGTCCAAAGGCAACCTTGGAAATGCAGGATTCAGAGGTACTCTCAGGAACTCTCAAGGTGAGCCACTTCAAATTTACTACGGTAATATGGGGTGAGATAGCAACAATTCCGCGGAGCTAGAGGGGCTCATCCAGGGTATTCACATCGCAATTGAGTTTCACTATTTCCCCCTGGAAATGGAGGGAGACTCACAGATCATCACTATGGAAGCCACAAGAGTTCTCCATGGTATGGTGTCCTCAAAGGTATCCACTAGCTGGAGGCTAGCCCATAGGCTCCAGCTTTTGGAACAGCTGATACACAATCATAGAGCCATTACTTTTTGCCATGTGTGAAGGAAAGAAAACTCAGTTGTGGACCTCCTTGTGAACAAGGGGGTGGAAAGCCACATAGAGCTTTATCATTCGAACCGTACCCAGGTAGAGGATGATTCTTTAAGACAAGAATGCCATATTATCTTAAAAGGATCTTCTCCCCCCGGATGCGGATGATAGAAGTAGTACGAATGAAAATCATCTCTCCCACGCCCATGAGGATAGAGATCTATAGCACAAGTCCTCACCCGATGCTGATCCTCAAATCGGTAACCATCCTCACGAGATGAATGGGATAAGGCATGATGAAGATATGTTTGGACAACTTCACCCCCTCCAGGGTACCCCTCTACAATAATCATCCTAAATGATTACCTGGATTAATATGACAATCAACCATAACTCTTCACTCGAGCCCGCTCAAGAAATCGGTTATGGCACATAGTTGCATGCAAGGCTCATTCATGACCTTCCCCCTCACATGTGTCATAGAACTTTTAAAAGAAAGGCCCCTCAGCATAAAGAAACACACATTTAGTTCCTTCAGTCTTTCCTATTGACTCTGTTCTTTCCCTCTTGCGCCACCAGCCCGCTGCGCAACCCTATTCCTAGAGCTGTGTTGCAAAAACTTCTCTGGGCTGCGACTATCTAGCCTGCACATCTTATCCCAGCTCATTTGTTTCCTCCAATCTCGATTGTATGTGTGCACCCATTAGTCTATTCTTCCCCTCTTGTCGTTCCCCTTGTCCACTTGCTTTTCCCCTATTCCTTTCCTCTCCCCTTGCTGCGCATCCTTCCATCTCTTCCATTCCTCTACTTCAGCAAGCAATGGATCCCAGATTGTGCCAAAGAACCATCTATGGCGGGCAGAGAGGGGCACTCCTCGGTCGTTACCACCATGGGACAGACAATCGTTTGGAATCTATTGAAGGCTCCTCCCTAGACAATTACGCTAGACAGAGCCCTGATCCTGAGGAGGAGGAGGAGGCCTCAGTGCAAGCTCTGCATAGAGGATGATGCAGATCTCATAATTCTACCATCATGCATCAAGCGCACCCCTTGCCTCGCAAGAGTGACCCCCTGTCGGCTCAGGAGGATGAGGATGATGAATCAGACGTATCGATTATGGATTCTGAAGGCACTTGGACGCGCATCCCTGACGCCAAGTATTCGGTGGCTCCCATCCTCTGCGAACCGGTCCCCAAACCTACGCGACCACCTGTAGATACAAAGGAAGCGGCTGTGCAGGCATACGCTTGCCCCATATTGGAGGAAGACCCTGACAGTAATGATGAAGCTGAAGACTAAGGACTACGAAGCTACTCAGTTCTTCCTTGGTTTTTTTCATGCATGCTATTACCACGGGATCTCAAGTTATACTTATGCTTCTGCACATTTTGCAATTTCTGGATACACAAGCACTGCTACGCATCTTATAATTTCTTGTTTCAAGTATTTTCCGAGCTGGTTTCCTCCATGGAGGTAGCCTCGAAACCACGCAACTAAGGCTGGGTTGGTTAAGCACAGCTTACCAACCTAGCCTGTAGCATATGTAATGTTTCTCTTTTCGAATTAATATAGATTAACTTAATTTATATATATATATATATATATATATATATATATATATATATAAACAATTGTCAGAATTTTTTAGGAGTCAAACTTCATTCATATTTAGATTGTTCTCAACCTCTTTGATCCCTATGTTTATAATTATTGTAATGCAACAAATTATGAAAACTTTGTAGAAATAAGAAAAGTATAAATTTTTATATATTTTCTAAGTAAATAACCATATTAAATAATACATTTGGTTTTTTCAATGGTGTTTGTGGAAGTTGTGTTATATGAAATCTTGAAACATAGCTTCCTTGTTTTTGTTGCATCCCTGTTTTCTAAATTGTTTAGAAAAAAAAAAAAAACATATTATCTTTGATAGTGTATTTAAAAAACATTGCCATAAAAAAATTAATAAAGCAAATGCAAAAGCAAAAGGTACTTAAAAAAATAATGCATTCAAAGAGGTAGCGTATTTAAAAAACATCGCCATAAAGAAATTAATAAAACAAATGCAAGAGCAAAAGGTACTTAAAAAAACAATGCATTCAAAGAAATCTTGTTATTATGTAAATGATTCAAAAAAAAAAACAATTATTAAATGGAAGAAAAGTTTGATGACATAATAGTTATAAAGATTGTGTAGGAATTAGAGATAACAATGATAATTCAATTAAACAAGTATTGAAATCCAAAAAGGACAAAACCATCGTTTTTAAAAAATATTAGAATACACATAACATAGTCTCCTAAATTTCAAATTCTTTTTATAGGGACAGTGGTGCAAAGTATTTGTTTTTGATAGAGTGTGGAATTCTACAATAATAATGAGATTTCACTAATTTGGTATGCAATACCAATATTGGCTTTTGAAAGTGTAAAGTATTATTATAGATGAAATTGTTGAAGTTGAGCCATTGTTTGTCTAATATCATTTTGATATTATTGCAAAGATGTTTCTATTAACTTTGGGAAGATTTATTATAACTTTGAATTTTGTAGAAGACAAGTGATATTTGCATTAGTGGTTTTTAGTGTACATTCCATGCAATGGTCATAGAAGTATGCTTTGTTTCCTTGAATATGAACATATTTAGTTATTAGATATAATATAAAAAAAGGTGTTGATAGATATTGTTTTCAATCAATGCATTATGGTTCAAAAGGTGGTTGGAATTTATTTTTTTTGCATTTACTACATCTTTAACTTGTATCTAAATTTAGTATTTATTGAGGACATATGTGATGAAATATCTAAGGAGAAGTTGGAATTCTTCTAAACAGACTAAATGGAAGAGAAACTATTTGAAAACTAAATAATCATTTGGATCAAGAGCTAGTAGTTTCTACTTGTTAACAATGTTATTTAACACATGGATAAAAGTTGAGTGTATGATATGCAAGGTATAAGTTACTTTTAGACCATTTTGAACCATATTCTTAAAAAAAAAAAAAACATTGGGGAAATTTGACAAATTAATTGTTCTTGTAGTTCAAAACAAAATTCCTTGTCGAAACGATTCAATTGTAACTAGAAAGGAAAAAATAAAAAATTGTTTGTTATTATTTAGAAAAACTATTGAAAAATACCTCCTAGGGTTATATCAATTGGTCGAGTCCTTGTTGTTAAAGAACCTTTTCTATTGATAGGTCACGAGTTCATTTCTCTCAACGCTCTCAGGGTCAAGATCTGTGGTTGAGCTGACAAGAAGTGATCCCTTCAAGTGGATCTGCCTGGTACAAATATTATGTGGATGTACCGGACACCAATCTTCAGGATCCATGAACCACATAGAAAAAAATAAAAGAAAAAACTATTGTTGAACAAATTGTTGACTTCGTTGAAGAAGAGTTTAGTGAAATTCCTACTATGTGGAGTTTGTTTGAGATGACACAATATTTACTATTATTTTGCTATGTTTTTATTGACCATCTTTGAGGAACAATTCATATTTGCTGTAATTTTGATGGGAAAATGTCATAATAGTAGAAACATATCCAACTAGATAAGTTTCTTTTGATGTAGTTAGTGAAACTATTGTTGCATCTAGTGAAAGATGAATGTTTTTGTAAACGTTTACAAATTCTTCAATTGGTGGGCTTAGATTCAAAGCAATGAAATATTCAACACCTCCTCGTTCAAGTGAGGTATTCTATTAAAGGCCAACATTTATAATATGGACACTCATTCTAGGTGTAAAGTAAAGAATAAATTTCGGAATTGTAATCACTTGTCCATGTTTATTGATAAGATTTCCATGGAAATTTTCTATTTAAGTTGAGGAATTAAGGCTTTTGTTATAACTTTATTCATAAAGAACTAATATCTCAACCTGAAAGGATTTGCAAGTTCTATGTGTGCATAAATGCAAAATAGAACATGGTGTTTCAAGGGATTTTGAGCTATAGCAAAAACAAATGGGCTTTAATAAAATTGTTCTATATGTTTGTTTATGATAGCTGTAGTCATTTTTGAAGATAAATGACCATTTATTCATTTTGTAGTACTAATTTGCTTTTACAGAGGGAAAATAAATTGAAAGAAGGAAACAAAGTTATTAGTCCATAAATAATTGATATGAATTTTACTCACTAGGTTTTGTTTTTTTTATCAACATTTGTCTTCTGAAGAAACATTGAATGGTATGCTAAAAAAACAAAATTACTATCCCAAAATTACTATCCATTAAAGATTTGATTTTTGTTTTCATTGATTTAAAAAATAATACATTACAAGTATAAAGGAAAGAACAACAAAATTAGTAAAAAATGGAAAATTAATTATTCTATTTTCATGGCTTATTTGAACAATATTTTTTTCTTTTAAATTAAATTTAATGTGAAATAAAAATATTCAAATATATTGATCATAAAGTGTACATAAAAACAATCGTATAAAAGAGCATGAACATGTAATTTTGAAATCGATAGGGAAATCTTGTTTCTATTTTTGTTTTTCTATATGTGCAATAAGTGTATCATTTTCACTTGAAAAATCCATTATCAAAGTCCACAACAACCAAGAATATATTAGTTTTTGCTATTATTTAGCTATTATGCGCTCAACCCATGTGACCTTATATCTCTATATATATATATATATATATATATATATATATATATATATTCCAAGAAAAAAGGAAAATATACATTGTTTCATGTGCTCTTGGACTACTCTAATGAAAAATCTAGCTATATTGTTCAAAAATGAACTAGACATGATATGAATGACAACATTCCGACACATAAATCATAGTCCTTGTATAACCCTTCAAATCGTTGACATATCAATCATGCCAAACTATGAATATCATCAAGATATTAACATAAAACATTTGTTTGGGTGCCCAAAATTCATTGACTAAATCACATCAATCTATGACTAATGTTTAGACATAATTAAAAATGGGAGTCCATAGCTTTGACTTCTTGGCCCTCAAAGGACTCATGGAATAGGAAGGAGCCATTATAGAGCATTAGTTCTTCTTTAGACATTTCATCTGCTTTATTATCAAGTTCCTTGAAAATGTGAGTGAACATGGACCTCTCAAAATCCTAAATGGAGCTCTGAATTTATTGCGACAAATATTTTAGATGTAGGAGCTATGACTTTTTTCTTCCCATTGACCCAATCTATCACCACCTTACAGTCTCCCAATACATGTAGGTTGGCTATGCCCTTCATGTTAGCAGAATACAATAACATCGACAATTCCAAAAACTCAACTTTTAGGTTGGAACATTCCTGGAGAAAATATGATATGAAACTAATGGGGAGATTTAAGGTACAAAACGACTCATTTGCACCTAGGAGGGTTCTCTTGGCTAGATTCCCTTTGAAGAAGCCTTGGGAAATGTAAAAATCCAGTAGGGACATGGAGGAAGATCTAAGATTTTTTTTTCTGTCTCAATCTTGAATTCCCAAGTAAGTTTTTCAATTTATTTGCAACCACCTCCATTGGGATGAACTTATCCTTTAAAATGCTCAAATTACAACCCCACCAAATGAAATAAACAAGGTGACAAGGTAGTGACCCAAAATTATAAAGTAAATCATTCATGAGTCATTCTTGAACATAGTCCTCCAAATATACCTTGTTTCATGTCACTTTTAGATGAAATTTTTACTAAATATCAAAGTCTGTAACTTAGTGGTGAAAGGGCACCTAAAAGTCAGATGGAAAATGAAACCTCTTATATCCTACAAAGACCACATGTGTTGGGTCCACTCTACCTCCTCTTAACCCAATTATTCCAGATTATAATTTTGTTATGTAGAGCTAACCATAAGAATATATTTGATTTCATAAATGGTCCCATCATGCTTTCATCCCTTAGAATCTCACTTCTGCTTGCACTTTGTACCTAATTTTTGTTGTGTACTATCTTGTAAGAGGATTTTGTGACCAAAAAAGAGAATCGAAGATGTCCTTAATAATTTTAATGAATCTAGAATATAAATTTCCAACCAATCCTCTTTAATATACATACATAGGATCCTTGAAGCCTAGGTTAGCCTTTGACTTCCACCCTATCTTTCTTGGTCTATCATGGTATTGCACTCTAGCATCCCAAAGAGAGTAGATGCCTAAACATGGAGCAACTAGAGAGGTTATTCTGAGAGGTTGAAGTCATTTTCCACTCTGACCCATGGATATTCCCTAATCCTAACATTCTTTCTATTGTTGATTTTCCATACTTTCCATTTTCCAACCAGATGGAATCCCTTAACAAAGAATTTAGAAATTATTTAAATATTATTTGTTGATTCCTTGGGTTCTAGATCCAACCCTCCATTGGGAGACCTCCCAAACATTTTGAAGTCATAATGTATCCCCAAAGATATTTTTTATGCATAAGTTGTCAGACATTCTTGGTTGCCAATTCTTGAACATGTGTGTGTGTGTCTTTGATTCCCTAGCCTCCAAGATTTTCGGAAGGAAAATGTTAGTCCACTTGATGAGTGGAATGCCCTCCTTTGCTCTCTTCTCGGTCCAAAGAGACTATAATTTTTTATTCTTAATTTTTGTTAGTATCTCTTTACCAATATTAGCCACTGAAGCCTAATAGATAGGGATGCTTTCCAATGTTGATTTAAAAATAAAATAGATGACTATCACAATATAGTCATTGATTAACCTAGAACAAAATGCACACCTCTATCTTTTTTAACAACCAAATCCAATCTTCAAATCTATAGGCACTAGTTTTCAAATGCAATCCAAGTGTTCAAGGCCCAAAAATATGCTCCATCGTGGGAAAGGAAGGATCAAGTCCAACTAAGCATTAATTACTCTTGTGGAATATGGTGCACTAGGCATGATTTAGCTAAATTGGTCTCCATTATTCTTACTAGGAAGTAGAGGTTTGGGATCTTTTTTAAGACTTTAAATTCTAATTGAATCCTACACCAAATATTAATATGTCATCCAAAAAAAGAAAATAAGAAGTGATTTTAGACATAGTGATTTTTATGCCTTTCCAGACTCCTTGATTACAAGCATTACTCATAAGCTTTCTTAGACCTTCCACTACAAAGAGGAAGAGGAAGGGGCTTAATGGGAATCCTTGCCTAAACCCATGTGATGATCAAAATAAACTTGAAGAGGATCCAATGTTTAGTTTTATGAAGGAAGTAGACTAAACACACATCATAGTCTAGTTGAATAAAGAGAGACTCATTCCAATCTAGGTTAGAATTATCCTAAGATAGACCCAACTAACTTTATCATAGGACTTCAATAAATCCATTTTAAGAAGCACAAGAAGGTTTTGATAATTTTGATGGAGTGTAAAACTTCCTAGGCCAAAGTCACCACATTGTGAATTTAACATTTATTTCGATAGCTAAATTGTTCTTTTGAGTTCAACTCACTTAGAATTAGATTAAGATTATTATATATAATTTTCAAGATGATATTTTATATTACATTACAATAAGATATATGTATAAATCCCATTAAGGAAAATATATCATATTTCATGGTAATTAGGGCTAGGAACTTAGAATTCAAAACATCAAGAACCTTTCCAAATAATTTGGATTCCTATACTACCATTATGATGTATTCCTTTAAGATATCATAAAATTATAGGTAGAATTCAATGATAAGAACATAAAAACATAGGATTTTCCATTTTTTAAAGGAATAAAGTGATCTAGGTAGATATTGGTGACCACCCGCATATTCCACTTGGACCCCACCATTGTTTCTTTCAGTTTCCTTTATTGTAGCACATTTTACTATTTTTGGTAGTTTTTCAGGTTCTGAACTTCTGGAGCTGTTTTGAGACCCTAAATGACGTTTTTATTTTTGGAAAAGGGAAACAACTCAAATTTTAGCAAGGTTTTGCAGTTGAGAGTTGTATTCCTCAGATATATATTTCTAACGAGGTATCGTACATGTCAAATGAAGATCGTATGCCAAAGTTACGACCCTAGGAAGTTGATGTACGAATTTACCCCAATGGGGCCCAAAGACTTTTGGCGCTTCATATCTTAGGGTTATATTTTTTGATGTTTAGGGTTTTCATTGTTTCTCAATAATAAATAGTCCTTTGAGCCTCATCGTAACACAATTTAGAAGGCATGTAGCTGCCACATCTCTTCTTAGAGATATGCTACCATCGCTCAAGCTAGTTTATTTCCATTCTGCATGTAAACAATTTGCAGTACTTTTTTATTAATTAATTGAGGTTTTATTTTTGTTGTAGCTCTGCGTTTGTATTTGTATATGTATTTCATTTCATTCCTTCATAAATTTAGATCAGAAATAGTGGAGCGGAACTCTTCTTTTATAATATTGGCTTCCAAAGAAGCATTCATTTCTTTTGAAACAACCATCAAAACAAGATCGATAACCTTCAAAATTTATTCGAGAGGATAGCCCAGTGGGTATAAAATACTCTACTAAAGTGGTGAAAACCAGCCTCTTCCTTTTCATTGAAGGAATTGACTATATCCCCTTCTAGATTTCCTATTTCCTAAATAGTGTATAGACTCTTACGATAATTCATAATGAAAAAAAAGCTCAATGTTTTTGTCACCCTCTTCTATCCATATGGCCCTACTCATTAATCACCGCAAAATATATTCTTTGGCCAAAAGGTCTTGCCTTTGAGATTCCAAATATTTTAAACTTGCAATCTCCTCTTTTGACAAAACACTTGCCTAGTTTTGCTCAAATAATGAGCTGATTTTTTTCTCTATCTCATTAAGAAAAGTATATGAGCATCTCTTGTAGACTTCAACCCAATCCTTGGTAAAAAAAATTACCTTTGTCAAATTTCCAGTTAATTAATGCATGTATGAAATGTACATTCCTTCCTAAATTTAGGTCCAAGTTGAGGAGATCAAAACCTTGTAGTCCTCTTCAAGAAACCATGCATTGTCAAACTTAAATGTAGAAGGAGCTTTCTACTACACTTTATCTATTTTAAAGAGAATAAAAATCTATCTAAAATACCCCCCGATCCTACCCAGTAATTTTTTATCCAAGGAATTTTCAAAAGGAAATATGATATAAGAAATTCGTCAAGCCATTTAGAAATACCTTCTTCTTCAGTTATTTTATTCCTCTAAGTAGGGACAACTTAGGAGCTTCTAGATTGACCAAATGGAAGGCCTTTAAGGGATGGGTAAAAAATTCTTCTAATGGGTATTTTTGGGCATGTACTCCCTACAATTCTCTAAGGGAAATTGTTAGATTCATGTCACTTCCTAAGGCTACATTTGACCAAAAATAACTCCTAAAGAGGACCTTTCTAGAAGGGACACTTATCAAAATAAATATCATAAACGTTGATTACTTGATAAGAAATGTCCAGGTCATTGACCTCCAAATACACCTGTAAACTTGAGTTGAAGGAGGAAGAGTAATTATCTTTCAATTTAGGACTCCATGCAATTAAAAAGCCCCTTGATATTCCATCCATGTCTAAAGAAATAAAGGATTAGTCCTTAAGCCAAGATGAAACAAACTCAATTGCCTTGGATCCAAATAACTTGGTTTTGTAAATCAAGATGATGTCTAGAGTGAAGAATTTGATGAGTATTCTAATGGATAATTTCTTAGGGGCACGCCAAACCCCACATGCTTTAAAATGAGAAGTAAATCATTGGGGCCCTTTGCTATGGAATTTACCCACTTCAAGGGCCTAAACTATGGTGGTTCACTTGCCACTTTTTATATCCTTTTTTTTCTTGCAATTATGCCAAACAAAGATGTGAATTCTTTCTAACTTTCACACTCAATGAATTATTTGGATCTCCTTTGACTTCAATGGCTACATCATTCTTAATCTTATAATGTGAACGCATATCATAATATGACTTAAGGGAGGGCTTAGTGGCACTTTATTTTGATACTTAAAGAGAGAAAAAATTAGAGGGATAAGACAAGGGATAATCAATGGCCATTCCATTTGACTAAGAAACTTAATTAGGTGGATATGAAGATAAAATCAATGGATATATCTCAAAATGATATTTAAGTTTGGCTAGTTTGTGTCACAAGGACCAGTGGAAAGGATGGGAAGATCCATAAAAATATTTGAGCAGACTTGAGGGCATTGCTAGAGATGGAATCATAAAATGTTTGGGGATGTTGAAAGAACCCCTTAATCCCTGAATGAGAAAGAGTGGGAGAGAGTGAAGAATTACTAGAGAAATATTGTGAGAACCTTAGCGAACATTGGCTAGGGCCTTTCGCCATTTATTGAAATTTAACCTAAGGATTTCCCCTCCATAGAATGTTTCTCCTATTGACTCTCACTTCTCTAGATTAGCTCTTTTTGAGCATCCTTAGCCTTCTAGACTTTTTTAAAAGAATGATCCTACCTTGATCCCATGTTACAATTCATTTGCATGTGAACTACTTCATGGTAGCCATAAGATCTAAAAGGAAATATACAAAAGTATGTTTTTCTCACCCATGAGAAGCTTCTAGAAACAAGCTCAATTTATTCCAAAGACCATCCATGAGATTGACCTTAAATAGCAACTAGACCCACCAATTATCGGATTTGGTATTTCAACATTCCTCCAATTGATGAATTTTCCAATTTTATTATCAATAAACTCCAATATATCCTTTTGCCAAAAATCTAGGGGAAGACTTGGTAAAGTTTCCGATAATTACCATGTTGTGACAGGCTCCCTTTGGGGATGAAAATGTACCCCCCATTCTTGAAGAACTAGGCTGGAAGGCTGCCAATTAAAATTTCGAATAAGAATGGATTCTAGTTCCTCTTTCCTTTGGAAAATAAAATAGACACATAATATGGAACCTAAATATGTATCCAAGGATATGTGTCGAACATTCCTCCATCTAAGCTTGTAAAGGCTCGAGGCACACCATATTTCCACTGAAAGTTTTAACTACTACTTTACCCAATAATCTTAGGATTTCATCCACCCTTACAACTTTTCCCACAACTATTATCACCTTATCCTCCTCGAATTTTTTCATGAGCCAAAGTTATTGATGGAGTTCTTTTTTGAATTGTTATTTCCACTCGCCTAAAGGTGATTTTTTTTTGACCGGACATAATCTCTATGACTAGACAGTTTTAAATGGTTCCAAGAATGACTTGGCCATCCTCTAAGTCCCCATACGTTTGGGACTATTGATGGGAAGTGAAACTTCCATAACTTTCTCCATAATTAAAATATTTGCCACTTTGAATGGTGTTGATGTCAAATTCCTTCTCCCCATAATTTTTATCTTGTGTTTCACCAGATGTTGAAGGAGTGGATATTGAGAGTCACGATTACCAAGTCCATTTTTCTTTCCAAAGGTTGATAAACCTCTTATCCATCGAAAATATCTCTCCTAAACTAAGGCTATGATCCTAAAAATCCACCTCCTCGACTTCCATAATTCATAACACCTAGATAGATCCACTTACTTGAAACCCGATTGTTATAAAAAAGAGGGTCTCTCAGACTACAAGGCTCAAAAAACATTACAAGGATATACTCATTATGAGCTAAATATATCACATGTGGGTATTGAACCTAGGTTGGGAGGATAACAACATTCCTCCCAACCACCAAAACTACATCCAATTGATAAATTTCACACACACACACACACACACACACACACACATATATAAAGGAAAAAAATAACATATTCTATTTATAGTCAAAATAAAATAAATTGAGTGTAGTTGTTGTAGCATTCCAGTGGCATAATGCCCCCCCAAAAGATATTGTCTGATATTATGACTATTTTCAGTTACATATGCAAGAGTACATAATCTTCTATTAAAATCCAATCTAATATCTTTCAAAAATAAAGTGAGTTCATGATAAAAATGGAAACCATCATCTAGTTCCCTGCATGCAAAAAATTCTTAGAAAATCTAGTCTTACTGAAAAAAATTTAGTTGAGAAATACACAAAAAAAGGGAAGTTGAGAATAGTCTTTGTACTGTTCAGTGCCCTATTTTCCAACCAAAGAAAAAAATTTAGGTTCTAGCAAGTGAAAATAGACTGTTAATAGAGTAAAGGAAATGTAATCCTGTTGCCAAAAAAGGGTTTGATGATCTGACATAATGGAGATGTATAAGAAAATATTGATTGATTAATTATGCCCAAGGGCATAGCTTGTGTTGATTAATTGAACCTTCATTTCTTTCCTTGATTTCACACTATCCCTAATCCAGTACTAGTCCTCTCTTCAAAATTTTATCAACCGTTTTGTTTTTTTCCCTACCGATATGGCTGAAATACAAGTGAGAAAAAGACCTTGCTTTATGGATGACATTTTGATAGAGTGGAAGGAGGGTATCAGTTTTCATTCTAGTTGTACCCCGGATTCATTTTATAATGACCAAATATTCTCCGTAAATATGAAGCTCAAATATATGTAGATAAGTTGCTAACTGTAGTAATTATTTGAGAGAAAATAACTCAACAAAATTGTTTGACACATTTCCAATGTTTCAAGAGAAGGAGAATAATTGAGAATATATCAAATAAATAATACACCTCGAGCCTTCCAACGAAGAATTCTTTTGTGATGCCCCATTGAAAATATTCCTTGGTTTGTATTTAACAATTCCAACTTTGGATCTATCATGAATATGAGCACCAGGTTGATTTATCAGAAGATAAGTCTGGAGGGCATGACTGTTTACTACCACTCTAATATAGAATTGACCTAGATTTTCAAATATAGAACTATTTATTTCAATCCATATTCCCCAACATACAATTAGGGGGAGATTTTTTATATTATTGGGGGATTGATTCCCAACCATTATTTTAGGAAATCATCCATAAAGTTCCCTTGCCAAGTATGGGTGACTCTGATATATTCATGAATCTTATTCTAGACTAGGATAGTGAAGGGACATTTTATGAAGAGACGAGGTATATCTTTTGGCTCCACTAAATAGAGTGAACATCTACTATGCCTGAAAAAGGATCTTTTCTGAAGAATCTCCCTGGTTGGAGCTTTATTTTTCAGGAGTTGCCACATAAAGAGTTTCATTTTTGGTGAAAATTTTTGTTTCTAGAGCTTTTTGACTCACCAAGTGGGTGTTTGGGAAGTTGGCTATTGTACAATGGAAATATAACCCTATTTTGGGTTGTAGATGATTGCAGGATCATAAGAACAAACCAAAATATCTTATGTAGGTGAGAGAGAGATGAAATTATGTCTAAGGGATTCGATATACCTATTCCATTAAATAGTTGAAAACCCCTTAATATGTAAATAACCTACCCTCTTATAAGTGTGTTGACCCATAAATCCCATCTGACCAGAGGCATAATTTAAGAAGAAAAAATATTGAGAATGAAGAGCATGAATGAGTTGTTCAAAGAGGGAATGCGATTCCCCACTCCTTATCCAGGGATCATTTCCAATGAGCGACTTTGAACCATCCTTGATTTTCCATCTAGGGCCTTGAAAAATGACATTAGTATAGTTTTTGATATCTTTCCAGATTAGAGATCCAGAATGATATAATCTTCTGGGGGCTCTGAGCCAATCTAATATAGTAGTCGGGTAAATGTACTTTTTAACCATAGTTTGAATACCAAAGCCTTGAATCAGTTATCATATGCCCTTTGTAGCTAAATATCTTGAGAACCATATCAGTTTTTTTAATACCCATCCTCCAAGCCGCTTTGGAAGGGAATGATAAGCCTCATGTTGTAAGAGGAAAAAGGATACAAGCTTGTTTCCTAACCCAAAATTATCTTAAAAATATCTTCTTAACTTTGTGTAAGACACCCATGATAAACCATTCAAGTGAAACCCAATATACAAGGATAAATTCGATTACAACCATATAAAGGATCATCCTACCATCCCTAGGTAACCATTTGTTGCAGCAATTTTTTATTATGAGTTCAATTTTTTCAATGAACCAAACCCAATCCTGCTTCCTATAATTATTTAGATTTAAAAAGAAGCCCAAATATTTAATGGGAGCACCAAGAGGCAAAGGGGAAACTAAGAGGATTATGGAGACAAGGTCATAGTTTTCTTGGTCAAGGGAATTCCTGTTGGGTGGGTGTTATATTATTTCCACGACTAGCCCCACATGCTAGGTGGGTGGACCTAACTATGTTTTTATGCATGGGTTTTGCACAAGGTTTTGGGCATGTTGGTTTTCTGTGCATGGTATTTTGTAGATCCGGTCAAGGGAACTGGTGAGCCATGGTATTGCACCAAGAATGATGCAAATCCTAGAGGCTACTCTACTTTAATTATCAACCCAGGGTTCATACAAACTTGGAGGTGGCAATGCTATATACACATCAGATGCATTCTACTCATGTCATCCTCTTCTAATTCCTATGAAAGGGTTCTATTTCTAGGGCTTCTGAATGAATTCTATCATACTTCCAAATTTATACCTAGGGCTACAAGTGATTCAAATCCATTACTCTATCATAAATCAAAGAACTATTCTACAAAAAGAAAGTACATATAGCTACTCTGTAGTGAAATAAATATACAAATTAAGTTATGGCAAGAAATGGAAGCAAACTAGGCATCTTTCATGAAGTAAATTGCTGAATTAAAATTGCAGAAAGATGACTAACCTAATCACACATTGTTGGGCCAAATGTCTAAACACACTCTGTCTACTTCATGCTTTAACGATCATGATTTTACTAATGCATCTAATTATGACCTAATTATGCTTGTAAATGCATTGTTTTGCTGCAAGTAGGAGAAAGCGCTAATGTGGTTTAGGAAGGCCTTGAACTCATGGATGTAGGGATGAAGGTGTTTTGATGGTTTTGGAAGGTATGGATGAGGTGGATGATGGTTTCTTGGCTTAAGGAGAGGCCCACTGGTGCTACTATAGGAGTTGTTATAGGTTTCCTATAGTGCTACAGGAAAGTCCTGAATTGCTACAGGAAATAGTCTTATGGCAATCTGAGGCCAAAAATGATGGAGAAAAGAGTAGGGGAGGTGGAATGAAGGTATATTTGGATGAATGGGATGTTTCCAACCCATTGGTCAATCTCATAACCTCTTGAGAAGCATGTCTTTCACTTCTAGGGTTGCTCACGGTGTGAAGGTGAAAATATTAAA
This sequence comes from Pinus albicaulis, assembly GCA_034641835.2. Lineage (NCBI taxonomy): Eukaryota > Viridiplantae > Streptophyta > Pinopsida > Pinales > Pinaceae > Pinus > Pinus albicaulis. Next base: position 685,341,380 of record CM076583.1, read on the forward strand.
AACAGGGATGAAGGCGATTTGATGGAAAGAAGGCTGATGATGGGTGAGAAATGAAACTAAGGGTGCCGGTGAAGTCCTCTTTTGTTGTGCTACTTGAACCTGCAAGCAAACTAACTGTTCATGCAACAAACATTGACAAATCTATGATGAAGGAAATGGAAAATATGAGTTAAATTTGGAAAGAAAACCTACTTAAGCATTCAAACATAAATCTAACTCAGTATTCTAGACATGTTCATGACACTACACCAACCTAACTACTCTTTCCAAGAAATCATAAATTAAAGAGAAAAATTGGCCTGTGGTGAAAATTTTCCCTCCTCAAGCTCCAATGAAAGAGATGAGAGAGGGAGGATTAAGACACATATTTCTGATTTTATAAGCTACTCTAACAACATCTATGCAAGCTTAACTACAACAAGGCGAAATAGAAGCAAAATAAAAACAATGAATTAAAATTTAAGCAAACTAGCTAAAACTAATAAAGAAAACTAGCTACAATGACATAAAAATAAGCATGAATACACAAGAGAGACTAAGGCCAATGTATTGGGCTCTAACAAACAAGCCTAGCCCTCTGAAACTAAATCAATGAAGGACAATCTAAATACTCATCTTATTGCAGAAAATAACCTCATTACATAATCATAAAATTATCAAAAACCTATTACAAGAGACAAGAGTCTATTATCTTCCTTCAAAGTTCAAATCATAATGAGCTCTTTCTCAACCCTATTTAACCTAGAGGGTAGATACCAACAACTCCCTAAAAAGTAGGTGATGTGTCCTCTTTGACTACAACAGAAGTGGAGCTTTGGTGCACTTGATCTCCCACTTGCTTGGATGCCTTTTATTTCGTGTCGTTGGAGGGAATATCGAGGATCCCTTGGTTGTCTTTGGGAGTTAAGGAGGTGGAAAATCCCCCTAGAATCTCTCCTTGCTATCTACTCTGAGATTTAATTGAAAAATCTTCATTAAAAGTGCAATATCTTCGTGATTATTCTGCATTTAACTCATGTTAGGCATTCAAAGTATGACAAGCCTTAATCACCATCCACACCAGCAACATAAGACCATAATTTAATTTAAATATGAGAAAGAGAGACTTAATAAGGCTAAAAATGTGACAATTAACCCCTCCAATTATACCTAATGATGGAGCTCATCAAGAAATACAGTTATGTTATAATCCAGGGTTAACAAATTGGGGTTTATGAATGCTTCGACATGTATATATATGTATTGTAACATTGAAAAGGAAGATAATGAAAAATCAATCTTGTAGTCCCAGTTTTGGGATCCAAGGGAAAATATCTATGTATATGTGTTTCATGTTTATGTTCTTACCATTGTTTATGTTCTGTTTTTTAAGAATTCATTTGCAGTTAATTTTTGTACAGGATTAAAACCTACAATTCCTAACCAAAGTAGATTTTGCATGGTTTATCAGCATAGTGGAAGCCATGGAGAACAAGTCCAAGATACATTTTATAGTTTGTAAACTTCCTACATCCATCGGAAGAAAGAGGATGATATCATCTAAAAATACAAGATGTGTAAGGGAACATGCATGAGAAATCTTAATACCCCTTATAAGATGGTGTTTGTTTTCATCAATGATATCCTAACTGAGAGCTTCGACCACTAGTAGAAAGAGGAGAGGGGATACTGGGAAACTTTTTCTAATACCTATTTGAGGATTGAAGAAGGGATAATTTGATCCATTGATGAGTAAGCCCATTGAAGAAGTACTGATACAACTTCGGATCCAGGATACAAAAAGTGGGTTGAAACCAAGGTGAAGGAGAATCAATCTGATATATAGCCAATCCATCCCATCGAAGGCCTTAGTAGATAAACTTTATAAATAATAGATTTTTGCTTATAGATATAGATAGAGTGAAGGCCTTCTTGAGAGAGACCAATTGACTCATGGATTTGGAATACATTCAATAAATAATTTTTTTCTAAAGAGATGTGATCAGAGAGAAGGGGATTTAAAGGAAGGGTTGTGATCTTTGAGATAATTTTAAAAATAGAATTGTAGAGAGATATGGGCCGAAATTGATCAAAGGAGACATAAATATCTAATTTGGGAATAAAGGTGATGAAAGTAGTATTGAAAGGGACAAGAACTCTCCTGTGTTGTTTGGAGTATTCCACCACTTTCACTAAGTGTCGCTGATAAATTCAAAGAAAGCTAGATATAATTCAATGGAAAATCCACATTGACTAGGGCTTTTATCCTTTTGAAAACCATGGGAACAAATTCTAGCTTAAGTTCTGTAATTTGTTTCATAAGCTATTCATTTTCATCTTCAACAATAAAGCGGGAAAAGAGGGCAACCATTTGGAGAATATTGTCAATGTTTTCTTGCCCTAGTGATTTTAAAATATCCTTAAAATATGACACACCGTCTTCAAAAATGTCCTTGAAAGAAGTGGCTTTCGATGCATGAGCCTTATTGATCTCCCTGATAATGTTTATGGCCTTTCAATGGTTAGCTATTATGTGGAAAAAATTCCAATTTTCATCCCATACCTTCAACCAAAGGGCTCTTCTTTTTAGGTGTCGTTCCTTCTCTTTCTCCATTAGGAGGGTTCTCTTATTTGCTTCTAGTTCTTTTTGGGTAGTCAATTGCTCATCAAAGAGGGAAGAATGGTTCCTATTTTCTAGGATATATTTTAATTTTTCCTCAATTTCAGATAGAGACCTTTCATCCTAATGTTTTTTCTCAATTTCCCATTCAGAGATAGGTTTTATAGCCTTTTTTAGATTCGTCTAGATATGAATCATAGGGGATGATCCCGTAGGAGGATCATATAAAGACCAATCTACCTTAATTTTTTTCAAAAGGGATGGGTGTTCAATCCAACTAGCATTCAATTGAAATGGTCCCTTTGGATTTTGGGAGCTAAGAATCATGTCCAATATAACTATTTTGTGGTCTAACACTCCCCTAGAAGCTACCCATTGGAGAATATGAAGGTTTTGATCCAAAATATTTTATGAGATGAGAAAATGATCCAGTATCTTGGAAATATATGAAGGTTTAGTCATGTTATACTTTCAGGTTGGAAGAATTTTTGTAGGGATCACATCTACTAATCCATCCTTCTAAATATTATCCAAAAAAAATTATCCAAAGGGTCAAGATGAGTAAAGGGACCCAAAATTTTGAGTTTCCCTAGAGTTAAATTTAAGCCCCCCCTCAAGGAAGATAAAGTTTGATCCAAAATAGGGAATATAAAGATGTCATCCCAAAAACATTTCGTGTGTAGATATTGGTCATATACATAATTTATACCATTAAAGGAGAATCCATAATCCCTGAAAGTAAATGTAGTAAATAGACATGACCCAGAGGCCCATGGTAGTGAAAAATGTAATAAAGAAAAATTCTAGCTAATGATCAGCCCTCTCGATTTCCCCATAGCATTAGTATGGTGGAAGGAAAATTTTGGAAGTAGGGATGATATAAAGGACTCCCTTGTGGCCTTTGACGATATACTCTTGAAGAAATATATTCTGAGGAAATATGGATGCGATCATTCAATTTAAGAACAAAGTTTTGGAAGTGTTGCCAAGACCTCATACATTCAAAGATAGTAATCTCATTCTGAATCCTTTACAGGGCTTTCTTCGCTAAGTGCCCCAATGATGGATATTTACTTCCCTTGTTTTATATTTGAGGAAGCTTACTTCATAGCTAAATAGATGAGGGATTTCCTTCCTTATCTTGAGCCCAAAGGCATCTGCTCATTTATAGTTCCAAGGCCCCCACCAAGTTTGGGATTGAAAAATCCCTTTAGGAGGCCACTACATGTCAAATCAAAGGAAAGGGATCTAAGGTTATAATGACGTTTTTGAGAAATATCAGGAGGGGATTTTTCTCAAAGAGGAGAGTAAGGGGGATATGGGATTTGGGGAAGGAGAAGAGGAAAAAAAAGAGATAAATGGAGAAGGAGGGGGAAGAAAAATTTGGAAGATCCATAAGGGGGTAAAAATACTTGACAATAATGGAGGAATACATATTTTTTCAAATAAGGAAGGGGAAGAAGGATATATGGGTGCAAACATACCCGACGAGGAAGCTGTGGTAATTGCAAAAGTGGGTATAACTTATCTTTGAGGCTCCAATAAGGCTAAAACATGTGTTCCATAGATACTCTCCATTGGGGTTAGGCCGCATCCATCCGAACCAAAAGTAAGGCCTGATGCACTTCCTTTTGTTGTGTTTCCACTAGATTTTATACTGTGATGAGGGAGCACTACCAGAGTGTAATCCCTTTTATGATTTTTTATCTATTTTTTCTTTAGTTTCCCACTAGGGCATTCATCCCCCAGATGTCCATAGGAGTGGAAACCCGCAAATTTCTATGGGATTCCCTCGTAGTCGAGGCCTAATTATGAGTTTTTGAGCCCATTTTAATGAAAATTGAGTCCATGAGGTCTAACACTAGATTTAGTACCACCAATAATTTTTCCATTTCCATGTATTCCATTTTCTTGTGAGAGGAATACAGCTCATAAAAAAACCATAAAATGTTCCCAATTTATCTATAAATCTATACTGACCAGAAATACAAAGGAAGGGATGTGAGCCTAACCCATACTGGAACCACAAAAAGACGTTTAGAGAGAGTAGCGAAATCTGTTGATTTTTTTTTTAGGAACAGTGCTTAAGAAGCCCAATTCCATCTCCTTTGGAGTAGTTTGTATGAATCCACCCTAGAGGATGTAAGCCATCTCATCCAACCCTTCACTAGAATGATGCACCTAAGCGAGCATCCCAACAAAAGGGAAAAGTGTTTTGCAACCCATCTCCTAATGAATGCCATATCCATTTGTTTACTCACAAACCTACTAACCACCATTATTTCTTCCATCTTGGAGATGTCATTGAACTTGATGTCAACACCTAAAACCAAGTTTTTCTTTTATCCTTCCAGTTCACACTTTTTTACCAATTTTGGGGACAAATTTCAATGCTAGTTGGAGGGGAGGAAACTGATTATTCGAGGAGGTACCCCCGTTATGCATTTCCTAGGTAAGAATGTAAGAAATAAAACTAGTAGAGGCAGGGAGGTAGGGGTTTTACCGGGAAAAGGTTAGCTGGGTCTTAGAAATCACCAAAATGTGTGAGAGAAGGAGAAGTGAATACCATAGTTGAAAACGTGGAGGTATCATGGGAAACTTGAGACAGAGCGACGTGGGGTAATGGGGGGTGCATAGATGGATAAGGTGATCGGGGGAGGGTGCAAGGGTCAAGGAGGGGGTAAGTGGACGAGATCAGAGGATGAGTGCATGATGTGTCAAGAGGAGTAGTCGTAGTGCTAGGGTAGGATATTTGACATGATTGGGGTTGCTCCCGAGGTGTCAAAGGATTCATATGAGAGGGCCTCCCAGGGTTAAACCATATTTTGAGGCCCTCATAGGGATCCTCTAAGTAATCAATTAGCTCAAAGTCCATTTGAACTAGAAATTTTAGGGCTCATAGGTCCTATTCCTAGAAAAACCTAAACCCTTGTTTTCATATTTCAGTGTCATAGACCCCTCTCCTTCGTTTTTTGTTGTATATATATATATATATATATATATATAATCTTATTCTAATTTAAAATGCATTTTTTTGGACATTTTTTCTAGCTATACAGTAGAATAATACAAAAATGAAAAAAGCTTACTTGTTTTTTCACATAATGATAACATCATTGACTAGTTATTTAAAAGCTTCTTATAGTAAAACATGTAAATCAATGTCAATTTCTTACTCATATTATTATGTTGGAGTCAGCCCATCCACCATTAATGCTTGCAATGTGCTTGGTCCTGGTCCAATATATATTTTTAAATAATTTATAGTAAATTTCTTAAAGCACATTTCATTTGTTGCATGCAAGATACCATGAGAGATTGAGGATGTAGTATATTATTTTCAAGCATGTATTTTAATACACTTCATTCTATAAATTCATAATTTATCTGGATTGGATCATTATATTGTTTTTTCATCCATCTCGATGCATTTGGAGTGGAAAAAGTGGAGGAATCAACTCACGAGACTGTTTTTACCAGCGAGACCCAATTTGGAAAAGCATGGTCTGAAACCTTCTAGGAGTATTTTGAGGCATCAAACGACATTTTTTGAGGGTAAAAATTTTCCTCTTTGTCACCACACCATATCATACTATTCTACACATAAATATCTTTCCAACGATGCAAGAAACAAGTCAATAAGAGTCTGTATGCAAAATTTATGCTACTCAGAAGTTGATCTTCTTTTTTTCACACCTATAGTTCAAGTGGATGTCGTGTTAGCCCCCATTATTCATGAAAAAAGGGATATACTCGTGATTATGATGTAAAATAGTCTAGAAGAGTCTATATTGTAACTCTAGTTAAGAGTTTATGCACTACTCAAAATTAACCACTAGTAGGCTATCATGTTGTGTTATAACTGGGCCACTAGGAGGAAGAGGCATTCCATTCCTTTTTAGAGCATTTTTTCCATATATGAGCAAAGATAGTAAGGAGAGATATGAGGTAGAGCACACAGAGAGGATTTTTGCACTATAGAAACCCATGGGCCGCAAGCATTACTTATTTGTACCTACAACCATATTTCCAGACAGAGAAAGAGAGCGAAGCGAGCTCACCTTTCAGTTGGGTTTTCTCCCGAAAGGGTTTTCCAAAGAGAATATTTTGTGTCTTATGTGTGTGTGAGAGATTATTTTGTCATTATCTACTTTTCTGTATAATTTACATTCACATTCATGCACTAATTATAGTTAGATCTACAAATATAAAATTTTAATAAAACTGTAATAGTATAAAATTTCAATATTTTAATATATTATTAGGAGATCTATTGTGATGAACTGTCCAATAGAATATCCATGGAAGTTTACGAATCCTTTGGTGACAGAGCAGGTATCTTTGGGTTTTTTGCGGAGATTGCAAGGATCTAGATCAACATGGCCAAAAATCATAAAACTCTAATCATGGGCGATGAATCTATAAACGAACCTCGTGATACTCCATAGGTGAGGTTTACGCGACTAGAGAAACAATTTGCAGATATCAAACACAATGTAAAACTCCTCATGGAGACCTTGAATATAAAGATGGGGATACTTGGATAATATGGGGGTTCGAATGTAGAGAAAAAATAAGAACGATAATCAGAAGATAAGGGAGAAACAAAGAACCAGTCGAAGAGAGAGCCTGAAAAAGATTAACCTAGTTCAAGTTTCGTGAACCAATCACATTCCCTACTCAAAATGGAAGAAAAAGTATATATAAAGTTTTACTATGGTGAGATCGACGCTTTGAAGCTAAACCATTGGTTGCAACAACTGTAAGTCTATTTCAATTTCCATCAGATTGAAGAAGGACATAAAATATCATTTGTGCGACTGAAATTGGAGGGCAATGTACTGACTTGGTGGGAGAGCCTCACAAAAAACCTGAGGTTGGAGGGAAAATCTCCAATGAATAAGTGAAAAGATTTCAAAACTATAATTAAGTCACATTTTTATCCCATAGGGTATGTGGAGGACTAGTGGATCCAATGGCATTACTTCAGGAAAAATTTAGGCCAAAGTGTGTAGGAGTACACCACGAAATTTAGGAAGATGGCTATAATGTTTGGTATCTCTCCAAAGAACCCAACAGTGTACTCCTCAAGTATTTATGGGGTTTGTACAAACATCTATGTGAGAAAGTGATGTTTTTCAAGCCCAAATCGATGGATGAGGCTTATGTACAGGCACAATACCTAGTGAACATAGGCCTAAAGAGATCGAAATCAAGTGGATCAAAGAAGAAGGAGAAACAAGACGCTTCTAAGGAGGGGAAAAAGAAGCAAAAAGGGGGAAAAGATAAGAAGATGAAAGCCACAACACACCAATGAAAAGATCCTAGCAACCACTACAAGATCTATAGCCATACAACAATTTTTTTTGGAAGTTTCATCGAGAGTTAAAACTGAAGAACAAGAAGAAAGATAACAAGAAGAAGAATATCATGGCCACTAATTCAAGCAACCAAATTGAAAGCAACTCAGATGTGGATGAGAATACTGTATGTATGTCAGTATAAAAGGAGGTGAATCTAAGTATCCTTTAGCAACAGGAAGACAAATAAATGACCAAACCCTTCCATATAAAGATACAGGTCAAGAAGACAAATATTGATGCTTTCTTTGACTCAGGATCGCAGGAAAATCTCATTGCAGCAGAGCTAGTCAAGAATTTGGGGCTAGAAGTTTGTGATTAGCCAAAACCATATCAATTCTGATGGGTAAATAAGGATGCATATATGAAGGTAACTAAACTGTGCAAACTTAGATTTGTTATCAGTGTTGGTTTTTTTGATGAAGTAGATCTAGGTGTGGTTCCCCTTGATGTATGTGGAGTAATGTTTTAGAGTCCATAAATGTACATGCATGATGCAATATTCATTAGGAGAGCCAACCAGTATCGAAACACCAAGTGTTGGGGATAACAGGTGGCAGAATGAAACCATGGTAGACAGAGAGCTGTCACGGTTGCAAAGAACTGAAGAGCAGGTGGCATGACTGTTGCGGAAGCAAGCATGGATGGCAGAAGGAAGCGGCAGAAGACAATCAGTGGAATTCCCATTAATCAAGAAGAAGCAGCAAACAACCAAGCGGAAAGGAAGGAAGAGCTATCAGTCGCACTAGCAACGGAACAAATAGGCAACCGGCCATTAGAGAAAGAAGGTTGGCACAATAGGGATCAAGGAACAGGAGCCGTAGGAGAGCTTTGTTCGTGTTGTTAGTTCTATTCTCTCTCTCTCTCTAATTCATTTTGTTTTGTCTTACGTGACTCTATTGTAATCATTTCTACCAGGAACGCTCTTAGGAGCATTGTAGCTGTCTTTTGTTGTTAATATAATACATCTTGATTTGAGGCCGTTGTTCTGAGTTTTGTACTGTGTTCTGGTTTACTTGAGCGTGCGGGTTATTTTAAATTTTTGGTTATCATTCTGAATATGTTCGTAAGTCTTGTTATCTGTAGAGTATTTACACTTACTTGAAGTACTTAGTTCTATCTGGGTTACACATCTATCATGCTTGATCGATACCTGATCTGATCCAAACCTTAGTAAGGTTGCGACACACCTCGGGTGAGACTCTCTACTCCTCAGAGCAGGGTGAAAATGCCGGCGTTGTGCTAGATTACTGCGGAAAACCTTGATGGCCTCCAACCTGAACCCCGGTCTCGCCCCAAAGACCTCTTTTCTTGCCAACAAATGGTTCCATTGCTAGGAACTAAAATATCATTATGGAATTAGATCATGGTATCACGAATATTTGAGAAAGAAATACGAAACTAGTGGGATAACCACATTGACCGGTTCATAGCTCAGCATGCATAGGTGAGACGACAAAAGGAGAAAGCTGTTAAGAATTGGGTTCTATTCTCTGAATCCACCAGTGATACCTATGAGATATTATGGGGAAATTTTCCAGAGGAGCTCCACAACTGGTTGTGGAGAATACAGACCAAGACAGTCCGAAGAAGCCTGTGGAAGGTCTATCGCAAGTGGGTGCACATAGATCTGGTAGCACTCCATCGGTTAGATACCGATTTGACCTCAGCTGTAGATTTCTGGGTGAAATCTACCTTGGAAAGGATACATAGTAGATTTCGCAGTTGAATGCTACCAGTCTTTCTTGAAAGCGGAGGACATATTCAGATCAGGACTACGCAGAGAGCTGTTGAAGGAGATCCCCCTGTGGATAGGGGCTTTGATGGTAGACGAAGGATTGGTGGAGTTCCAAAAATCTGAGATGGATACCTAAACCTCTAGTGCTGGGGGAAGGATCTGAGGAAAAGATGCTACAAGTACGTTGAAAAGGGGAATAGGGATATGGATGCTGAGACCTCCAGTAAGTTGAGGGAATGACGAGCACATTGGAGGGCGCAACTCGCTAAGAAGTGGCAAGAAAGGGTGATGAAAGAGTTGGAAAAATAGGAAAGGAATAGAAAAGACAAGGAGAAGGTGCCTCAGACGACGAAAGAGATGGAAAGTCAGACGGGTTCCTAGGATATAGGCGGACCACTAAAGAAGTGCGGGAGGTGTATAGGAGCCCAGCCCAACCAGAGAAGGGAAAGGAGTACGACGGAGATGACGCACGCTCCAAGGAGACGTCCGATGTGGAGTTGAATGTTGCGATGGAGCAGCTATTCCGAGAAGGGCCGACACCCATAATCCTAGGTATCTCTATTCCCTAAAGTTCAAGTAGCTCTAGTCTCGACCTTCCCTTGGTACTCTATCAACTACTAGGTGAAATTTTTGTTTAGTTACGGGAATTGAGTAAGTTGAATAGTGTTTAGTCTATAACAGTAATACACACTAGCAGCGGTGCTAGTAACACCATTTCACAACCGGGAGTCAGGGGTTTTGTTCTAGTAACCCCCACACAAGGAAGCATGGCAAGATCATTGACCTGGTACCCAGAGTTTTCTGGGAGGGTGTTACACAGTAATTTGTCACCGTCCCTACCATTTCCCGTCCCGCACATTGGAGGGCCCATTATGTGACCTGTGAGCAATGTCATGCCTTGAAACCACTATCATTGCATTCCTCTAAACATGAGCTTCAATTTCCCTAAAGAAATCTCCTTGCAAAAAACCATAAAAACATCCCTTTTTGCATTGGCGCGGGCAGCCAGTTCATCACTCGCGCCAATGAGGAAAATCCTACAAAGAGGCCGCGCCAACTGGCGCTCTGTCCCAGAGTCGCAGTCGCGCTAGCCAATTTAAGGAGTGTTTTTTAAATAAGAAAGGTGGAAGTTTTGTTTCAACAAACTCAAAAACTGCTATCTATCTTGAGTTGGGAGGTTTTGGCTCCAGGAGTTCCATGGAAGGGAAGTGGTTTGCCACCTCTCATGGAAGCTTCCTTGATGATAGGGCCAATCCCACAATTATAGGGATCCCAACTCCCCTTCCTCCTTCTATAAAAGCTTGCCCATTTCCATTGAAAGCTAGACTTGAAGTGCCTAAGCTTTGAATCTCCAAATTCCCAAGAGCCTTCATGCTGTAAGAGCCCTCATTCTTCCCTTAAGGCTGACTCAAGTAAGGAGACTATCGTCGAGAGACTCTAGAGAGGCTTGTCCTTTCCCTGGTGAGATTTGCGAGACGTGAACGACTGGAGACCCTTCCGAAGGAGACCACAGCATCAGAACATTGGTTGTACTCTATTTCGATTGTTTATTAATGAATGACTACTGGTTATGGTTCCATTCTATATTTCACTTATGATGATGATGAGTTATATCCTTTCTGACTGATATATAGTTGTGTATTCTGGATTTTATGCTTGTATTCATGTTGTTTCTTGCATGTGCAGGTGTCCATTCACGGAGATCGTGGGGATCGTGATTTGCCGAAGCTGAGGAACGGGAACGATGTCTCTTCTACGGATCATAGCATTGGACTCCAGGTAGGCCTCCATCATTGGCTTATTTATTCGCAATTAGGAACTTGCGCTGTAGCATTTGATGATTTTTGCTAGACCCCTGCTGGGCTAGTAGGGATTGCCTCTGCCCGCAGAGGGGATTTACCTCCTCAACAATTTGGCGACTCCGCTGGGGATCGTCTAGTTTCGTTGTCTCGTTTTGATTGTTTCACGATTTTCCTTGCTTGGTTAGCCTTCTGGGCTGGGTTCTTTTGTTTTTTTTTGCTTCTTGGTTTTCTTAGCTATCATTGATATGCTTCTGGAGCAGTTCTTTTTTATTTTTGGCTGAGAAACTCGGCTGGCGCACTTTTTAGCTCGAAAGTCGCGCCAATTGGCGCATGTTGCATTTGTATTGCCCGCGGCCAATTGCTTTCTGGCGCCAGTTTCAATCTCACAGTCGCGCCACTCCTGTGAGGCATTAGGGTTTTCTCAGTTTTGAGCTCTCTGGGTCTGGTCAGTGTTTTTCTTCTTGGTTTTTCAGCTACCTGAGTGTGTTGGAGTCCTGTTTGACTGGGAAGTTGCCTTCGTCCTTTGGTTGTTTGCTTTTCTCCATCGATTTCACGTTTTAAGCCCTAGGGCATCTAGTGGCTTTGTGCATCGAGCCCTCCTTAGGAGTTTTGGTGTTTTGTTAGTCCAGTCAATCCTCTGATTGTTCCTCCACATTCTCTTAGTAGTTGCTCACCGTTTTATTGCAATTTTTGAGTGATTGTTCTTCTCTGCACTCAAATTTCGTTTGGTCTTGCTTTGGGCTCAGATCACACGGTCCATTGGAACCTTTGGGACTTTTTCTCGGTTTTGAGAGACTTTGGTCAATTTGAGATCTGATTGTTGGTGTCATTGAGTGAATCTTGTTTGTTTTGCTCTCTTAATATCGTTTCTCAAGTTGTTCCGTTTGTTTTCGGTTTGTTTAGTGCATCTAGCCATCAAACATTGAAAATTAAAAAAAAAAAATCTCTTTTGATTTTTGTTGATTAGTGCAAATTGAAATCTCTTCGATTTTACTAGTAATTAGTGATTTGAATGGAAATTTTTCAATTTCATTAGTTGCATTAGAGATATCATTGATTGTCTTCTGATCATTTTGTTTGTGTAAAAAGCTCTCAACTCTTAAGCAACATGGATTTTCATGAACGAAAAAAATTAATGCTTTATCGAGCATGTAGCTTTGTATTTAAGATTTTGAGACTCACATTCATTAGAGACATGAAAGCTGAAAGCGTAATTGAAGATCCAACTTTAAAATCCTACTCAATTTACACTAAATGACATTGAAATCTAACGATGACAGTTTAAGAGTCTAGGTAGAGATGTGTTAGGTGTTTTTAAAACCTAGTATTTGTCATTAGCCTTTTAACTGACAGTGCTAGTACGGACTTATGTCTCCCAGTACCATCGCGTATATAAGGGGCCACTCTAGGTTTTTCAATCCTTTATCCATGAGGCCGTCTAGCAGCCCTATACGTAAATCCAGACAGCCCATTCGGGGAGATTTCCTGCATGTACGTTAAGTCCTTGATTGATTTCTCTTTCATTTTGAAACCAAGGTGTATATTGCAGTTCACGGTTATTTGGTACACCCTTTGCCTAGCATTCCTGAGTAGTCATTTGATCTTTTCTGACTCTTTAAATTTGAAAGGATCACCAAGCGCTTGTCCTTTCACGCTTGCTTCAAAACTGAAAGAGATAGAGTCACCTTTCAGCCGTTTCTCGACTCTTAAAACATGAAACGGTAAAGTTTCTAAAGTTTCAATGTGGTAAAAAAAAACACTCGCGATCACACGCCCTATTAGATTCTGCTTGTTGGCCGTTTGATTGTGTGTCTTGACTCTTTTTCAGCCGTGTGTGGTTTTGATCTTGATGACAGCTTTTGAGTTTGCAACGAAGATCCTCTCGGAAAGGGAATCTGGTCATTTTCCTCCTTTTGGGAATGTTGAATTTTGCTCCTTACATGTAGCATTGTCCTCTTTGAGTTAGCAGTTGGGTTACTTTTTGCTAGGTTGTTGCAACCTCTTGTGGTCCCAAATATCTCAGCTCTTTGTTCAATCGATTATCACTTTGAACAACATCATGTTGATTCTAAGGTGGATCTCTCCCCTTCTTCGCCTGTTTCTGCGTCCTCCTCTTCTACTTCGCTTGGTGAAAGTCTGGATTTGAGTAACCAGGTGGTTAAGAAGAAGAAGAAGAAGACAAAGAAGAAGAAGTACGATAAAGGAGAGGTTATATCTGCGGCTATTGCGCCTAAGAATCCTTCTCTTGATAAACCTTCCAACCCTCCTCGGAAAGTCAAGTTCCCTTGCATGTTGTGCACGGGAGACCATCTTCTTCGAGATTGCCCTGGCATCCCCAATGTGCTCGAAGCATGGTCTGACGGTCGTCCTCCGTTGCCTTTGACTTCCGGGAGCCAGGTTGGGGGCACGTCTTCAACTGGTACTGATAAGGCTCCTAAGAATTAGGGTAAGATCACCAATCCCTGTAAGCTGCGTGAAGGGCACCATGCCATTCACCTTTGTCCTTATATGGATGAAGCCAAATGAGTTTTGGACAACCCAACCGGTTCTACACCACGCCTTCCACCTGGTTATAATCGGCTTTCTTTGAATCCTCCGCCAGTTGATCCTACGATTGGTCAAGAGTCATCTCTGGTCCTTCCCACTCCCTAAGAAATTCGAATTCACGAATCCGTCCCTGACCAACCATTGGTCGTAGGATCGATTGAACTGGCCCCGTCCACGGTGCACCAGGTCTTTTCTGTCGAGAGTGGATCTCACACCCCCCATGTCCTTCTGATTTCTTCACTTTCTTCAGACTTGGAGAAAGATTCTCCTGTCCCTGTACTTCAAGAAGCTGCTCCTCCACCTCCCATGATGGAGGCTCCGGAGGATATCCCTCCCGCCTTCGAGATGGAGGTTATGGAGGATGCTCCTTCTTTCGTAACACCAGGGGAAAAACTTCTCGGTTCGATGGTATCCCCTCCGAGTAGTCTGGTCGCCTCCTTTGATTGGAGTCGATTTGTAGGATTTCGCCTTCCATCTTACGTGCCTTTCGATATCACAGTACAGGCCCTTGGTCTGGTCGTACCCAGCACCATTATAGACGAAGGTGCCTGTGTTAGTATTCTATCCTCAACTACCTGGCAAGCTTTCGGTTCGCTATGACCTTTCCAATTCCTTTATTCTGTGAGAATACGGTGACTTTTAACGGAAAGTTAGTCCAGCCGTTGGGGATCCTTCCAAAGTTCTGGAATTACTTTGGAGGTAAAACCGTCCATATGGACGTGATGGTCATTCCAAGCCCCTTGGATTTCAATCTGCTCCTGGGGCGCGATTACACCTATGCCATGGGAGCGCTTGTCTCCTCCCTTTTTCGTGTGGCCTGTTTTCCGCATGAAGGACGGATCGTGACCATTGACCAGCTTTCGTTCTTTGGTCCTAATGTGGCAACTGGTCCACCATCACCCCCTCCGGGTTTTTATCCACCCGTTGTATCTGCTCCACCGCAGGTCAACTATGTGTCTACCTACCCCGTGCCTGTGCTCAGTGATGATGCCGTCGTGCATCAGGTGCTGGGGGCATTGGGTCCTGACTTCCAGGATGTTTTCCTTCCATCGGGAGTGGAACTCTTGGAAGCGCCGCCTTCTTGTTCATTTTGATGTAAGTCGGTTAGAGCACGGTTTCCTCCCTGTGTCAAGCTCTTTAAAAAATGAAACCAGGTTCTCGGAGCATAGTTCCTCCACTTGTGTCGAGCTCCTAAAAACAATGAAACAAGCTGTTTGAGGATAGTTCTTTTAAGTGTGTCAACCTCGTTAAAATAATGAAACGTGAGCATGTTAAATTCACCTTTTTGTTTTGAACCTTCACTCCATTTTCAATGGACTGAAGCTTGGGGGGCATGCACCTCGAATTGAGACACCATGCTGGGGGGCATGCCCGTCTTCCTCATTTCAAGCATAGTTTGCATATGTGTGTGTTCATGTGTGCTTTTAAGCTTGCATAAAAATGAAATGTGTGAGTAGATACATTGTGTGAATACATTTCGCATTGGGTCGTTTGTTATGTAACTGATACATTAGATTACATTTGTATTAGACATTTGCATGACATATAGAAAACATCATCACATGTAAAAGAACCATCCGAAATAGATATGCATATATATATAGATATCGAAGTGTTTACATAGCATGTGTCACATAAAGTAAAAAATATACATGATCGTCTTAAATACATCCGGAGACGATATGTCTCTCAAAAAATATGTGTGGTAAAAGCCCTAAGAGTCTAATCCGCATGGTGCTCATGATAACATGTAACTGCATGCACTAAGCGTCTCAAAAGTCGGTGGATCCGACTAGGTACTCCCACCGTATGTCGCTGGTACGCCATCGATACATCCGCCAGCCGAGCATAGTCCGGGATCCCTCGGGAAATACCCTCGAGATTCTGGATCAACTCCTCCCCTCCTGTGCCCTCTGCCTGAGGATCAGGGGCGGGAAGAGTCCTCCGCGCGATTGGAGACATACCGGCTGGTCTCTCGGGGCCCACATCTGCATACATATAAAATGTGTTAGGACGAATGTGTATTAACAAAAAAATCATAAAACATAAAAATCAAAAGAGATGAGGTCATACCCAACTCCTCGTCCCAGTCATCTCCTTCTGGCAGTGGGAGATCTGGGTCTCCAGTGAAATCGGTTCCTGCATATGGCCAGTCCTCCACCACAATCAACTAGCACTGCAACCACCCAAAAAACTCCAGCCTCCACGACATCTGTTGGCCTCCTCTAGCTCTGGGCATTAGTGCTGCCCAACGAGCCATTCTTGGCTCTCGTGGAATCGGCTCAGCTACAATGGCCCCTTGGCCTTGGAAGATTGGTAATCATTCCAGAATAAACGATACCAGGATGGAACCATAGCCGAACTATTTCAGTTTGGCTTGCTTGCATTTCGTGAGCTGTCTCTTCATGTTGATTGTTACTGCTGTAGCCCAGTCAAACAAAAGTGGAGTCATGCACTTTGAGGCCAGCAGGAGTTGGGCCTTTGTGGCCTCGTGCGGTGCCTGTGACCTTGTAGCCCGCATGATGGTATGTAGGACTACTCTCAATGCCAGATCGGGGATGGTGTGGATATCCACCTTTTTGCTCCCTGATCCCATTTGTGCTCTTGGGCACACTCGTGCCATCACTTCCTCCATATTCTCGCCGGATGGTCTGCTCCCAGTCAAGATGGGTACCAGACCTCTGCGAGACAGTCCGGTTATGAAATACACATCAGAAACCTCCAGCTCCAATACCTGGTCTCGCAACTTGAACACTTGTTCCTGTTCATCCCAAATACTAATCAGATACTGGAGGAGCTCGGGCTGAGCTCATAAAAAGGGTGTTAGGAAGAACTTCTTTAGCCCACAGTTTCTGAGGGCATTCATGCAAGCCTCACTTTCTATGGCCTGTTCGTCCTCTTCTCCATGCTCTCTTTCTTTCCACTCAATCACCATTTTTCTTGATTTCCTGCATCCACATGGTCACAAACCCTTAATTAGATCTCTGGTAGGCTTCAAAATTCATTTAAATTGATTAAAATTTCGAATTTCTAGGCGGAAATTTGGGTTCAGCCGCTGGCGCGGCTGTTTTGTGAACAGTTGCACCACGTGGCGCGAGGCCTTTACATGGAAAAGCCCATTGGCGTGGGTCCATGCCCGATACCCGCGCCAATGAGCGCAACCCTAAAAATTCAAAAAGTTGCCACAAGAATCTGATACATGAGGGAAAACTATTAAAAGGTGGATTGAAATGAAGTACAGGGAAGCACCTCTTACCTGCAACAGACAAGAATCTGAATGGTAAACTGGATCTGTCGCAATCACCGTCAGAAGTTTGCACACTGAATGGACCACTGCTGCTTTTCACCAAGGTAAATAGTAAATGTAATTTTGTTTTTACCATTTTGGCATATTTATAATTTTTTCGACACAAGATAGGTTTTAAAAGTTATTTTTATCAAATATTTTAATATGTTATGTTGAAAATGGGTTTTACGCTTGCTTGGTATGTGCAGCAACAGATTTTTCGCAACTTTAACGGTGAAAACGAGTTGTATTTTATACTTTTTCGGACTCGGTAAATACACGAAAAAGTCACTTTGGAGTCATATTTCAGCTCTTTTCTGACTCTCTAAACATGGAAAGATTGCCAAGGCCCTTGTCGTTTCGATCTCGTTAAAATGGACACAAATCGACATCTACCTAGTATACGTTTACCCCTTTTTCGGGCTGGGATAGATTGATTACGAAAAAGGAATACCCTAGCCTATCGCGACTAGGAGGTTTTCTCGGATATTGTTTTCTACCTTTTCGGATCTGAGGAACTATTTACGAAAAGGGACCTTTGGAGTTTACTTTTCTGCTGTCTTTCCAAACTCTCTAAACATGAAAAGACGCCGAGTTCTTCCTTTGTCAGACTCGTTAAACCCTGATGACATCGGATTCAGTCGAAATGACGTTCTCCGAGTTCCTCCTTCCTAGGGCTCGTTAAATGTACTGGGATGGATTCGCCCGAAGGGCGGATTTATATTACAAGCATATGCTATCCCCTTCAAGCTTGTTATAAAAAATAATTGGGTTACTCACCAGAAATGGTGGGGGAAAAATGGAACCATCATCATTGTCGTGTCAGCAGTATGTCGCTCTTGGACATGGCACTTGTCTGCATTTGTGTCGGGTTGGGGACATCTCATCTCGTTTCTTCACTTTTCCTCCATGGGTTTGGATAATCCTTTTTGACCTCTCATCTGCTCATTTCCTCGTCACCATGACCTCTGATCCGTTGATGTCGAATACTGCCAAAACCACTATTTGTGCCGTTATGTGTTCAAGAGAAGTTGACCTCTGCAAATATCAACCTTCCTCTGATTCTCATACGATTCTGATTCACAACAAAAACATCATGTTCCTCTGTCTCATGTCGATGATGTGGGAAACATTATGGCCCACCTTCGATTAAGGTCACTTCTTGTCGACTTCAGCTCATTATCCAGGAAGCTGATCTAGAGACTCCCTTATGGTACCTTGGAGCCTGCATGCCTCAATGGCAGGTTCGTCGCATTCGACGTGAGGTTCTCATCATTGGCCTCCGATCGAGTGATTCTACGGGTGTTCGACGCCAGCTCATTGATTCACATGCCGTAGATTGTACCGGTAGTACCTTGAGGACCATCGTCATTATTGGTGGTTCCTCTCGCGTCTGTTAACAGCTCTCATCATTGGCTGGTAATCAGATGATGTTCTTGCATGTTCGACTTCAGCTCATATATTCGCATGCTTGAACTTGTACTTCCTTTGGGTCGAGATGGAGCGCAAGACCCTGGATTGTGTCTATTGTAATCCAGGCTGCGATATTGTGGATTATTGTGATTATTTGCAAGACTTATTCGATGGATGGCTGCGACCATACCTGAGTCTATTTATTGATCCTCACTGGATGGCTATGCCCATACGCTGGATCTGGATTATTGTATACTCTGTTTCGGATGGTTGCACCCATACCGCATATACGTCATGTACTTGAGATATCAGTTGTATTTCTCCACGCAGGTTTTTCGACGGCGGAACTTCAGTTGGACACGTTCTCGTAAAGCATTTCACCCCTCTCTCTCTCTCGGGCCTCATGCTTTAGGGGGCATCTATTACATAGTAATTTGTCACCATCCCTACCATTTCCCGTCCCGCACATTGGAGGGCCCATTATGTGACCTGTGAGCAATGTCATGCCTTGAAACCACTATCATTGCATTCCTCTAAACATGAGATTCAATTTCTCTAAAGACATCTCCTTGCAAAAAACCATAAAACATCCCTTTTTTCATTGGCGCGGGCAGCCAGTTCATCACTCGCGCCAGTGAGGAAAATCCTACAAAGAGGCCGCGCCAACTGGCGCTCTGTCCCAGAGTCGCAGTCGCGCCAACCAATTTAAGGAGTGTTTTTTAAATAAGAAAGGCAGAAGTTTTGTTTCAACAAACTCAGAAACTGCTATCTATCTTGAGTTGGGAGGTTTTGGCTCTGGGAGTTCCATATAAGGGAAGTGGTTTGCCACCTCTCATGGAAGCTTCCTTGATGATAGGGCCAATCCCACAATTATAGGGATCCCAAATCCCCTTCCTCCTTCTATAAAAGCTTGCCCATTGCCATTGCAAGCTAGTCTTGAAGTGCCTAAGCTTTGAATCTCCAAATTCCCAAGAGCCTTCATGCTGTAAGAGCCCTCATTCTTCCCTTAAGGCCGACTCAAGTAAGGAGACTATCGTTGAGACACTCTAGAGAGGCTTGTCCTTTCCCTGGCGAGCTTTGCGAGACGTGAACAACTGGAGACCCTTCCGAAGGAGACCGCAGCGTCAGAACATTGGTTGTACTCTCTTTCGATTGTTTATTAATGAATGACTACTGGTTATGGTTCCACTCTGTTTTTCACTTATGATGATGATGAGTTATATCCTTTCTGACTGATATATAGTTGCGTATTCTGGATTTTATGCTTGTATTCGTGTTGTTTCTTGCATGTGCAGGTGTCCATTCACGGAGATCGTGGGGATCGTGATCTGCCGAGGCTGAGGAACGGGAACGCTGTCTCTTCCACGGATCATAGCATTGGACTCCAGGTAGGCCTCCATCGTTGGTCTATTTATTCGCAATTAGGAACTTGCGCTGTAGCATTTGATGATTGTTGCTAGACCCCTGCTGGGCTAGTAGGGATCGCCTCTGTCCGCAGAGGGGATTTACCTCCTCAACAGAGGGGTAAAGATGATGTGGAACAACACTAGTACCTCTGTAAAGCCATATGGAGGGCTCGACAGACACTAGAAACAGGTAAGTTAGTAGAATTTCAAACTACTCTCAGGGAGAGAGCTCTGCGCTATTTTATAAAGTGGTCTGAGGCTCACCAGAACCCAACAATAGACGAAGTAAAGAGGGATTTTGTGAAAGAATTCAAATTACCCCAAACATATCAACAGGGTTTGTCAGAAATGTGGGAGATCAAGCAGCGAGAAGGGGAAATTGCATGGGATCTAATGAGGAGATTCAAGGATGCGATTGGAAAACTCAACTATCCGATCAAGCCGAACCATCTGAGAGATTGGTTTATCAAGGCCCTTCTTCCACTAACAATAACTCTTCTGACACAATAGAAGATCGAGACATTGTAGGACGCATTGGAGCAAGCTATGTGTAATATTCCAAAATTTGCACCCAGCAATTTGGAATATTATATTTTGCTACTTTCACTTAGGAGAGGAATAAATGGGTAAGGAGGCCTATGTACAATAAAAATATGAATAATTTCCACCTTAATGAGGAAGGAGATCACCTTAGGAGCTGTATTTTACACTTACAAGTGTGAACAAGGGAAAAATAGATAGGGACATACTCAATTTTGACTAAGTCAACATGCATTCTTGAGGAGGAAGAGATCACCCAAGTAAACTAGCTCAATGTGAACAAGGATCAGCTAGACACACATAAGAAGAGCTGGATTGAAGACCCCTCAGTGTGAAAGGAGGCATTATAGGTGCACTAGTTCCAGTTGACCAAGTCAACAACGCTGCTAGAAGTGGAGGGAAGCCAACAAGGACAACACAGTTTTGAAGGAGGAATCCTCACTAGGAAGTCACCTCAACAATGTGTGGGGTCCAGGGTGAGGAAGCTCACCAAGGATAAAAAGGAGGGCATAGCACCAAGAATATCATTCATGTATTCAACTATATTTGGTCTTTTGACTACTTGCATGCTTCAGCTGTTTAGCTGTGGTTTGAGCAATGTTTAGTGCAAAGAATTCTCGTGCGGGAATTCCATCCCATTCTTGGATCAACTTGCTTAAGGGATCTAAAGGATGGATATGAGCTTAAATTCCATCATCTGGCTTAGGTCCACTTAGCCAGCAACATATACAACACATTCATCTCCAGAAACTACGTCTTTTCTGCAGGGGCATTTGTTGTTGGGTTAAACCTTGCTATTTTGTGCTAGTCTTTGAAGAGGAGGTGTTTATTTCCCTCCGGTAGATCTAATAAAGAGGGCCTAGGGCCATTTTCTGTATTATTCAGCTATTTTATGTTATATTTAGTCATGCTTAATACAGAGTTGCAGTAAACTGCATTATTTTCTGCAGTGCTGCTTTTTGTACATGTATATTGCCGGAAACCCTTGCCGGGTGTCTTATTCTTTGTGTAAAAGAGGTTAAACCTCCATTTATCTGCTATTTGATCAATATAATATCTGGATCAGTCTTATTTCATCATTTTCTATAGAAACCTTCATGGGAACTACTCTCTCACAGTCTTTAGAAATTATGTTGTATAGAAGTCATGGGATCGGGGTGTTCTTAAGCTACCTTGAGCTGGGGAGATCTGTTTATGGTAGCTAGATTCATTTGTTTCACCTCTAATTCTGCAAGTGGGTTGTATATTATCTAAATTTATGGATTTAATTCCTAGTATCCACTGTTATTGCGTTATTTTCTGAAGACAACTGTTTTATGCCCTATATTGCTGCATTTCCCCACCCGGGAAGGAGAATATAGGCCATATTCTTGCTGAGGTTCTTACATCTGCTGGTTAGATGTTATTTTACATCTAATGAGCTACTCTAAATTTTCAAGCTCATGATTTGTTGAAGCTCCAACTTTGGAATATCTCAAGATATTCCATTTGTTGTAGAAAATCCCTATTTTGGGATATTACACTATGAAGATAGAGGCCATGGCGGGATATCCAAAAGAATTTAAAGGAGGAGCATCAGCTCAGGACCCTTCCATACTGGGATTACAACATCAAATATCTATTCTGACAGATAAATTGAACGAAATTCAACCAATGTGTCTAACAAGGCCAAACGTATGGTGTACGCATTGTCTAATGGAAGGACACGTGGTAACCGAATGTCCTCAGCTGTGGGGCTAGAATGTGGGAACATCAACAATAAGAGCAACAGGAGCTCCACCAACAAGAGGGGTTGCACAAATAAACATCTAGGGATTATATCCGCCGCAACACCTGTACACAGGGTTCCCCACACAACAGAATTCAACGACGAATGAATATTGCGAAATATGTAAAAGAATGGGTCATTCACCCCGTCTATGCCCCATATTGCAAAAATACTCCAACATTCTGAACAACATATATTGTGAGTTATGTGCATATACCACACACAACACAGAGCAGTGTAGGGCTCTGGATTCCTTGGCAGAATGATTGGACATGCCTTCATATAGAGTGAACGAGGATCCCAGAGGACAAGGAGGAGGCATGAGAGGAGGCCGAGCGGGAGGAAGAGGGACAATACAATGTTACAATTGCGACCAATAAGGTCACGTGGCTAGGGAATGCCCACTTCCTAGAAGACCCTAATGCTCTCAGTGCAGGGTTAACATGCACGCAACAGAGGACTGCCCAGAGCTCATTAAAAGATGGGAAGAAAGAGCCAGAAAAATTGGAACAAATATGGTAAATGCAAAGCCAAGAATAATATAGGCTCAGGCTATGCTAAATGTAGCCATAGTGACGCGAGGAGGGAATATAACTGGAGAAGATGCACAGACCATGGAACCTATAAAATTGATAAGGCCAGCATCGCCAAAGCCACTATTCAGACCAGAAAGACAAAAGCAATACTTCAAAGAAGCAATGGAAACCTTCGCCCAGCTCGGGGGAAGAAAGGGCATTGAGCTACCCTAGGCCAAGGAAGATAACGAGAGCCAAGTTAGTACAAGTACTATGATTGAAGACTGGTTCTGTCTATTCTTAAATTTTTTTAATAACGCGCCAATGTTGGAACAATTAAAGCAAAACCTAGAAAGGGTGGTGCAGGAGGCCACGAGACCAGGGGAGTTAGGAAAGTCAAGCGATACCACTCAGAAGTACATATGAAGAGTAAAGAGAAATAAGAGAAGGATAGGGAAAGAGTTCCAGGTGAATACTCAAGTCGCGGGATTCCAAATTAAAGACACCATGCTTGACCTGGGGTCAGATGTGAATATATTTCCAAGGAAGACATGGGAAGCATTGGGAAGAGCGAGGCTGATGTACTCACCAATTTAACTCCAAATGGAAAACCAGTACTGCATTGTTCCCATCGGCAGACTGGAGGAGGTTGAAGTCAATGTCCCGGGAGTGAAGACATTTGTGGACTTCGAGGTGATAAACATTATGGGGAATAAAGATCCCTATCCAACATTACTGGGGATTGATTGGGCTTTTGAAAATCATGCAGTAATAGATTTAAAGAAGGAAATTATAATATTCGAGGACGGGGAGGTCAGAATCACTTAGCCCCTCGACCCGTGTTAAGGTCCCCGATACACAGAGTCTGTTGACAATAGAGAAGATGCTCAGCTTCTTGACCATCTTTATCAAATGACTACAGGGAAAAGGGAAGATTACATGAACCTGACGGCGGGAGGATTAGTGAGTTGGAGAAGTATTCAAAGCTCAGAATTAGGCTCGGAGATAGCCTGGGATGATTGGCAGCAAGGGGGATATGAGACCAATACGAGAAGGTGCACCACCATCAGAAGAATCAATTGGATCTGGACTGAGGTAAGAGATTACCCAACTTTGTTCGATATGAATGCTGTCAATACAATCATTACCAAGATAGAATATAAAGTACTAGAGGACCATAGGGTCCCACTCATGGACATGGCTCTACAATCCACATCTGCAAGATGGTGGAGTAACCACCGCAACTCACTGTCACGATGGGACAAAGTTGGGGCAGCATTGAAAGCCAGGTTCAAGGGAGAAGAAGAACCACATTTCACTCAAAAATTCCAAGGGGACTCAGACCCCAGAAAACACTTGAAAGAGTGTGAAGATCAATGGAACATTGCAGGATACCCAGAGGAGCTGTGGGTCCACAAGTTTATACATTCACTAGATGTGATTCCAAAAGCTTGGTACCTAACGGAGGAGAGGAAAAGAGGAACTAGCACTTGGAAAGAAGTTACAGGGAAATTTACACAGTGCTTCTTATTCGAAGGAAAAACAGAACTGGTCACCCAAGCATTACAGGCTATTAAAAAGGTATTGTTCTTCCCGGAGAATCAGGAGGAGGATGAGCAACCACTCTCAAACCAAAGCGTCAGACAGTTGGTAGCATGTAAGAAGATAAACAGTGAAATGGACGATGATGATATAAAGGGTCTTAGAAATATGTACTTTGAGGAAACAGAGGGGGAGCGAGATATTCAGGAAGACCCAAAAACCAAAGGAATTCATTTGCTACCAATAAAAACCAAGAAAATGAACATTGTGACCGAAGAACGGCCCAAACTGGCATCAATTAGTGATTATTGGGATGTTGAAATGACCAAGGAAATATTCAGTCTACTACAGGAATATGAGGACTTGTTCCCATCGTCCGTAGCAGAATTGAAAGGAATTAAAGGGGACATGGGAGAAATGCGTATAATCCTGAAGCCCGATGCAAGACCAATCAAGCACAGAGTCTATCGGTTGAATCTGAGGGTGAAGGAAAAAGTTAAAACATAAATTGACAAAATGATAAAGGTAGGGTTGATATTCCCGGTGGAGGAAGCAGAATGGGTAAGTCCAATAGTCATACAAAGTAAAAAGGATAAATCTTAAATCCGAGTCTGTGTGGACTATAGGAGCTTGAATAATTCCTACATACATGACCCATTCCCTACTCCGTTTAGCGACGAGGTCCTCGACAATGTTGCAGGGAATGAGGCGTATTCCTTTACGGATGGGTTTTTAGGATACCATCAGGTACGGATAGCGGAAGAAGATAATAAAAAGACAACTTTCACCACCGAATGAGGCTCCTTCGCATATCATGTAATGCCATTCGGTTTGAAAAATGCGCCAGCAGTATTTTCACGCATTGTGATAGTAACATTCCTCGACTACATCCACAAATTCTTGGAGGTTTATATGGATGAATGGACCATCTAAAGCCTATTAAGAGACCATGCGATGTTATTGAGAATAATGTTTGATAGGTGTAGGCAACTCCAGATTTCATTGAACCTAAAGAAGTGCATCTTTACGGTGCCTTTTGGAACACTGCTAGGACACGTTGTATGCAAACAAGGACTTTGCGTCGATCCAGCCAAGGTAGCGGTTATAGTTAACATGGAGGCACCAAAAACTGTAAATTAGCTGAGGTCACTGCTGGGCCACACAGGCTACTACAGGAGATTCATCCGCAACTATGCGAAGATAACAACCCCATTAGAGAAGTTGTTGCGGAAGTCAGAATAGTTCAATTGGATAGAGAATTGCACGAAATCCCTAAATACTTTGAAGGAAATGTCGGAAAGTGTGCCAATATTGGTTCATCTGGATTGGGACAAGAAATTTCATGGCCACATCGATGCTTTGAGCATCGCACTCAGAGCGGTTCTAGCTCAACCAAGGGACACTACAGTTGATCACCCGGTATACTTTGCAGGTCGAAAATTATCCACAGTGGAATAGAACTACACTATAACAGAGAGGGAGGCATTAGAAATGGTGTATTCCCTTCAAAAGTTCCGCCACTACCTACTAGGAGGTATGTTCAAGTTTTTCACAAACCATTCAACTTTAAAGTACCTAGTAAACAAACCGGTCTTAGAGGGAAGAATATGCAGATGGCTCCTACTATTTCAGGAGTTCACCTTTGAGGTGATAGTCAAACCCAAGAGACCGAATGTGGGATTAGACCACTTGTCAAGGTTGGAAAATGGGGAAAATGGAGGGTCCCTGGACGATCAACTACCAGACGCTAGTCTTTTTAGAGTCGAAGCCATCCCAGAATACCTAGATCAGATAGCAACCTACCTGACAACAGGACAATGCCCAAAAGAACATACAGTAGTCCAGACAAGACACCTCATAGTGCACGTGACAGAGTACCAGTTTATAGTGGGACACTTTTATAATATGGGACTAAAACAAATCTTATGAAGATGCATCCTAGACCACGAGAAGGAGGCCGTACTGTGGGAGTGACACTATGGAGTTGCAGGAGGACATGTAGGTGCAAAACCGACGACGAGTTTATGGTGGCCTAAAATACACATTGACAGTAAGGCGTTTGTAAAAAAAATGTGATGTATGCCAAAGAACGGGACGTCCATCGCACAGGGACGAGCTCCCATTGCACCTAGTAAAAGCACTGCAACTATTCAAGAAATGGGCTGTCAATTTTATAGGCCCGATTGCACTTGCTGCAAGATACTCACAGGCTCGGTATATCATCATGGCAATAGACTATTTGACAAGGTGGGAAGAGGCAATGCCAGTGAAGGATTTCACAACCGAAATAGCGACTCGTTTCATATTTGAAAATATAATCAGCAGGTTTGGTTGCTCGAAAATTCTGAAAAGTGATCAGGGTACGCATTTCATCAATGCTACCATTAAATCCCTGCTCGAAAAATTCATGGTACAACATCACAAAAGTAGCCCTTACCACCCCCAAGCCAATGGTACGGTAGAAGCATTCAATAAGATCCTAGAGAAGGGCTTAACGAAGATCTACAATGCTCAATGAGACGATTGGGACGAATGAATACCAGAAACCTTGTGGGCGTACAGAACAACTGTCAAGAGGCTCAATAACCAAATGTCGTTCCAGCTAGTGTACGGGAGAGAAGTCGTAGTACCGGCAGATTTTGTCATACCAAGCCTTCTAATTGCAACCTCACTCTAGCTATCAGAAGAAGACTCGTTAAAGGAATGATTACAAGAACTATAGACTCTGGAAGAAGACAAGTTCTTAGCAGAATTCCATCAAATGGTTCAGAAAGAGAGACAAAAATCTTGGTACGACTGCCATATCAAGCGCAAGATTTTCATGGTCGGCGGAAAAGTTTTACTCTATGACAGTAAGTACTAGAAGTTCCCGAGGAAACTGCAAATGCATTGGCTAGGACCGTACCACGTCATCGAAATCAAAGATTCAGGAGCAGTTTGGTTAGCACAAATGGATGGCCAGATATTGCAAGGATGGGTGAACAACGCACGTCTGAAACCCTACCACGAGTAATTTCTGTATTTCATTTTCAATAACTCTCGCAACCGAGAGTAGTCAGCAGGGTAGATTAGGTTAGATTAGATAGAGTCAATAACTCTCTCGCACCCAAGAAGAGCTTAGATAGGATTCCCAATAAAGAAATTTTATAGCACAAGAAAAATTCAGCGTTGTGATGCAGAGACCACAACGCGACCGATTGTGGTTGAGGGGGGGAGGGGGTAGTGTCCAGCATGTCATCCACGTCAGAAGGAAAAGCGTGTCGAACATCATTCCATCATCATTACTCATAGTACCCATGTCAGTCCGTAGGATTATCGGTATTTGAGAAATAATTTCCATAATTAAAATCGTCCATACTACAATAAATTTTCCATAATAAGCCATTATCATCACCCATCACGTCTGCCCAAACCCCGAAGCCACAGTCAGATTTGTCAGAACCCACCTTAGCCTGGTAACTAATCAAATGATTATAGCCGTACGGAAAGGCAAGAAAAATTATTTAGTTATGGGGTCTTATCAACCTCATGTGTGTCGGTTACTTACATAACTTGCATGAAAGAAAGCACGAGAATGCTGGAGAAGTCCGAGTTAGAATCAGAAACATAAAAGGTAGCAAGAGAAACATCACCAAAAAAAGAGCAGGGGAGGTGTCCAAAAGTAGGAATTCATAAGGAAAGAGAAGAAGTAGATCTGCAAGTGTACCAGAGAAGAGCTAAAATGACCAGAGTAGACCCAACAGTTGTTGAGCACGAGCTCGATGAAAGGATTCAGAAGATGGAATCCCTGGTAGGAAAGTATGATAGTGCGTCGTTGATTGATACCGACCTAACAGGATCCTTCCAATTTCCAGCGATGAAGAAACAGGTCCACATGAAGAATTATGCCATAGAAGCGGGACAGGAAGCAGCAAGAATACTTCCAGAGTTTAGAGTTATTCAACAATCCACTATACTGAACCTAAGAAATATCCCAGTATTCGACACTACAGGGGCTACGATGCAGTGCACCAATTTTCTGCTGAGCAGAATCCACAATGGGTCATTGTGGATGGGAAGATAAATACCAATTATTGTGGAAGGAATTCACAGATTGACTGGGCTGTCGCAGGAAGGGAGAGACATCTCCACAAATTTCCAAAATGTGTCCAAGAGAGCGAAGAAGGCAGGAGATGGTGACTACTACAGGAAGTTCGACACCAAGAGAGGGGGAAAAGGGGCAAGATAGACTTGATCAACAAGCCAAAGGTCAATTTTTCCTGCTATTTGATTGTAAGGAAAACAATGAGACATTACACAAAAGGGGAGTGCACGCTGGATACCATCTCCGTTGCGAAGCATTGTATCCAGGGGGCACAACTGAATTGGTGTTCGTTTCTGCTTAATGAATTATTCGAGGCCTGTGAGGACAACTATAAGAGAGCCACTGGCTTCATCTACGAGTATCTAATCATGGCATTGGCAATGTGGAAATGGACATTTCCAGGAATCAGACAACCTCTGTAATTTGTAGCAGGCCAACCATTAGTAATGAAGTTCATGCCCTGGAAAGCATCAGGGGACCCCATCACTAAGGAGGTGAATGAGGAAGCATTCAAATTCTAGTACAACCAGATGGTGGATGTCATGATGAGCCAATAGAGAATTCCAAGGAACTTGCTGGATAGTTATACTGCGCAAGTATGGTTTGGGGTTAACCATAAGCAAACCTACATTCGACCAACATGTGTGTCGAAATTGACCTTTAAGATGAGGCCGTTGAAATTTCAAATTGATGAACGAGCTTTCCACACAGAAGTATGCTTGTGGCCAGGAGTAGCAATGGAGGTTAGAAGCAGAGTCAAAGTCTATTCATTTGATGGCATGCTGCCGGATCCACTACTAGGAGAAACATCAGAGGAAGTGATGGCTCGAATGTTGCGACTACAGCTGACCCCAATCATTGAGTAGTTGAATACAAAGGTACAGAGCTTTAACTGGGTAGTCCAAATTTTAACAAGTGATTCCTCGTTTTTTCCCAAATTTATGGAATTTCAGGCCTTAAATTATGCATCCTCTTCCATCGCAGTCCCCCTAGTCATAACCATACCACTTAATTTGTTTAATTTACCACTAGTAACAACCACGACTCTCTTCAAAAAGAGTAAAGCCTCAAAGCCACCCGTAGCTACACCAAAGGCCAAGAAGGAAAAAATCACAATGTCCAACCAAGTCATTGATCTCATAGGGAAAGATCAAACGTAACTTATGGATATGGGGGCCCCAATCAGAGAAGAGCCAGTGACAGAGCCCCAGGAGACTCAAGAGCTACCTCCAATAAACCCCTATTATTTTCTAAATGTCTGTGTATCACCTCCTTGCACTCACCACCCATCGGCCAACACATCATTCAATTATAAAGATCATCCAACTCTCACACCCTCCACATTAGCCACCATATCTGACCTAGTCATAGTAAAAGGTAAAACAAACAGGGACACCGAGGCGGAGGCTAACTTCAGTACAACATTGGTACTTGAGGTTAACCAAACCATGTTTGAACAAGTTTATTTCCAAGAACTTTTAAGTCGAGGGGCATATTTTACTACAGATACAACAACCCCGACTGAAGATCTGAACCCATTTCAACAAGCAAACCTATACTTCAACAAGTGTAGCCCAATCTAAACATGGGTAACCCCAATAATTCGTTGCCCCAGCAAACACCACGGCTCTCACCTTAGGAGCACTCAACCAACTCCATTGCGAGCGGTCAATTGCTCCAATAGAGACAACCAAATCAATATATCTCCGGCATTGAAAGTATGCAGACCTGGGTAACGACGAAATTGTACAATTTCATTCAGCGGGAAACACAGCAGGATGAAGGGCTTCACACAGAACTCTAGTAGAGATTCGAGCAGCAATAGATACAAATCATCGTGCTTACTGAAGAGCATAAAAAAATGAAGATAGAGAGGGATCACCTATAGGGCCAAATGGATATGGCGACCAACTTTTTACGGGATATTTGGCCCACGGTGACGGCCCACAACACCCAGATACCAGATGACATACCAGAGAGTGACATATTTGGATGGTCCATTCACATTCGAGTGGCCTGTTCGAACCTCAGCCAAGAAAACAATGAACTGAAAGAAGCATTGGAGACCAGGCTTGCGCTACCAGACCCAACGGTCATCTACACAACAAATATAGTAGAAAGACAAAACCAAGTAGCTGGGATGCAGGAAATTCTGAGTACTACGGCAAAGGAAGCGTATGACCTTCTAAAGGGTCTACATGAATGTTCAACCTCACTCACATTGAAATCATAGCCAGTTTCACCACAACTACAGTAGATATTGAAAGATATTCAGGAACCCACAGGCCCTGACGGACTCGACCAATTGTACACTCAAGCGGAGGAGCTGAAAGTCCAGATACAACAAATTGAAGAGCATTCATCTACAACCAAACAAGCCCTTTGAGAGCTCAGGTAGCCTGTGAATACTATTGCCCAAGCAATGCAGCAAATCGTCACTGAGGCCAACATTCAGATCAATAATGTCTTTGGTAGCCTACCGGCCATCTCAGGAGAGAAAGAGGTTGCCCAAGTCACAACAGAAACATACATGCTCATGTAGGGATGTCAACAGGCCATCGCTAGCTTCCAAGAGCTCAAAGCATCAACACTAACAAAGTTCCTAGAGTTGGGGCCCTTGTTTGGGCACGCGGAGGAAAGGGGGAAAACAGAACGAGCCATGAAGGCAAGCAGACCGATGGAGACCGAGGCAGTAGGAAACAATTGACTCGGGATGAGTCAATAGGATGTGGTTGGGGCCTATTGGGGCCCTTGTTTTGAAATTAAATAGTTTTGAGTTGCGGATAGTAGGTGGAAGAACATAACCACAGTAGACAGAGAGCTGTCATAGTTGCGAAGAACTGAAGAGCAGGTGGCGCGACTATTGCGGAAGCAAGCACAGATGGCAAAAGGAAGCGGCATAAGACAATCAGTGGAATTCCCATTAATTAGGAAGAAGCAGCAAACAACCGAGGGGAAATGAAGGAAGAAATGTTAGTCACGCTGGCAATGGAACAAATAGGCAGTCGTCCAGCGGAGAAAGAAGGTTGGCACAATAGGGATCAGGGAACAGGATCCGTAGGATAGCTCTGTTCGTGTTGTAAGTTTTGTTCTCTCTCTCTCTCTGATTCATTATGTTCTATCTTACATGACTCTATTGTAATCAGTTCTACCAGGAATTCTCTGTGGAGAATTGTAACTGTCTTTCGTTGTTAATATAATACATCCTGATTTGAGGTCGCTGTTCTGAGTTCTGTATTGTGTTTTGGTTTAGTTGAGCGTGCGGGCTATTTTAAATTTTTAGTTATCATTCTTAATATGTTCGTAAGTCTTGTTATTTGTGGAGTATTTACACTTACTCGAAGTACTTATTTCTGTCTGGGTTATGCATCTGTCATGCTTGATCGATACCTGATCTGATCCCAACCTTAGTAAGGTCGTGACACTCCTCGAGTGAGACTCTCTGCTCCTCAGAGCAGGGTGAAAATGCCGACGTTGTGCTAGACTACTGCGGAAAACCTTGTTGGCCTCCAACCTGAACCTAGGTCTCGCCCCAGAGACCTCTTTTCTTGCCAACATCAAGGATGGAAAATCGTTCATCATCAACGTGCATAAAAGCAAGTTGAAAATATCATTGTAAGTCCCAACCATGCCAAGAAATTTATCAATTCTAACAAGAAGTATGTTTATTGTTTTTAAGAGAAATTCAGTCTTCAGAGGAGTCAATAAGAGGCAAGGCATCCCTAGAGGGGTGTACCAAGGAATACAAACAACAATTAGAGGATTTATTACAGATATACATGGATGTGTTTTGAGATCCTAAAGGGCTACCACCTAAGAGGGAAGTGGAGCAAGAGATCCAACCATTGTTGGATCCCCCCTTGCCAAATATTGGGTTGTAAATGCAGTTTGTTATAGAAGCAAGTGAGGTGAAGAAAAATTTGCAGCAACTGCTAGAACAAGGTGTGACTTGAGTGAGTACATCACCATGTGGGTCACCCATAATCATTGTAATGAAGAAGGATGGGACTTATCATATGTGTATAAATTACATGGCATTGAACAAAATCATGCTCAAGAACATATACCCCCTACCCAACATAGATGATTTGTTGGATCAGTTACAACAAGAAAAATACTTCACCAAGTTGGACTTGAAGTTTGGATATCACAAAGTTTGAGTAAAATAATAATATAAAAGGAAGACCGCCTTCAATACCAGGCAAGGTTTGTATGAGTGGTTAGTCATGCCATTTGGCCTATGTAATGCACCAACTATGTTTATGAGATCAATGATTAATATATTGTGCCCTTTTATAGATTAATTTTTTATTGTCTATTTGGATGATATATTGGTATATACCTGGGAGGATCATATTTCACGTTTGACACAGTTGCTGGAAACATTGAAGAAGAACCAACTACTAGAAAATCTCAAGAAGTGCAAATTTGCGTAGCAGTATTTAGTCTATCTGGGGTATGTGATCAGTGGAGGAGAGATAAAGACATATCCTTCGAATATTGAGGCCATCATGAAATTGTTGGTGCCTACTAATTTTTCTAAGGTCATGAGCTTCATTGGGGAAGCACAATACCTGAGGAAATTCATAGCCTATTTTTTAGAGATAGCAACACTGCTTCATGCCATAACAACAAGTGGGAAGATTGCCTAGCGGGGAAAAGGTCAGCAGAAGGATTTTGAGGAGCTAACAAAGATGATCAATCAAGAATCAGTTATGGAATTAATAAACTTGAAATGACCCTTAGAAGTGGATACAGATTTGAGTGGACATTCTATGGGAGTTTTCTTGATGCAGGGAGGAAGGCCTGTATGCTACTACTCGGAAGTATTTCATGGGGAAATCCTTAACTACCCTACCTACGAAAATGAGATATATGCCACGGTGTAAGCTATGAATAAGTGGAAGTACTATCTTATGGGAAATAAGACAATAATCCACATAGATCACAAGTTGTTATAGTACTTGCAAGCCCAGAGTAAGCTATAAAAGACTAGGCATTACAAGTGTATGGAGTTTTTATAGCAATTTCATTTGGTGATCAAGTATACGAATGGAAGCAAAAACAAGTTGTTTGATATTATTTCAAGTCCACCCACATAAAATATTACAACTTTGGGGACTCTTATGCACATGGATCCATTCACACATGATTCATACAGAGAGGCATATTCTGAGGATGAGGACTTCAAGGAGATGTATCAGTAGTTGAAAATTTAGTGTCATGTGCACGATGGCGAAAACACCGTTGAATACCATCTCCAGGACAGGTTACTCTATAGGATGGATAAACTATGTGTTCCTAAAGGTTAGATATTGTAGTTGATTAAAGAGGCTCACACCTCTAAGGTTGCATGGAACTTTGGTGTAGGGAAGACCGTGGATAACTTGCAGAGGTATGTGTATTGGCCCAAGATGCAAGATTGGGTAGCTAGGTTCATAAGAGGATGGATTATTTGTTGTACCAACAAGCCTAGCAATAGGAAACATGGTATATATCATCCCTTACCTGTACCTACTCGTCCTTGGGAGATCATTTCCATGGAATTTGTGGGAGGTTTATCGAAAAACAGGAATGGATATGACTACTTGTTCGTGGTAGTTGTCAGGTTCAACAAGATGTGAGTTTTGATGCCTTGTAAAAAGACCATAAACTAAAAATAAGTATCAATATTGTTCTTTGGACAGGTCTGGGTGCACTTTGGGATACCAAGGAGCATCATTTCAAAAAAGGATACAATATTTCTCAGTGCATTCTAGACTACATTGTGGAAAAAGATGGACACAAAGTTGAAGAGATCTACAATGTTCCATCCACATAAATATGGGCAGACATAAGTATTCAATATGATTTTTTTGCAACTTCTGAGGGGATACAACCATAAGCATTCAAAGTCTTGGGATGAAAAATTGGTATATATACAAAATTATTATAGCTAAGCATTCCACAATTCTACAGGAAAGTCCCCATTTGAAACTTGTTTTGGATATTTTCCACCTTCACCTTTGGATATTACATATGGGTAATAAGGAGGAGTGAGGGAAGATCTTACATGAGATGATTTGAGGGCTAAAAAATTATTAAGAAGATTAGTCAGATCCATCTACAGGTACAAGAAATGTTGCAGAAGTCATAGGAGAAGTATAAGGCCAGATATAATCAACACATAACACAAAAGGCATTCAAGGTGGGAGACAAATTATGGTTACATTTGTACAATGAGAGGTTGCAGGGTTCTAGTAAGAAAATCAAGGCTCTAAGGTATGGTCCCATTGAGATATTGGAAAAGGTGGGTGATAATGGTTATTGACTCAATTTACCACCATATATGCGCATTTACTCAGTTGTGAATGTAGAGAATTTGAAACTCTATGAGCCTTCCATGCTAGATCAGGAAGAGGAACAAGTCCTACCTTCTTTGGAGGATTTGGAACCATATTCTCAGGCATAGTTGACAGAAGATACAATTTTTCAAAAGAGGTACAAAATTACAATACAAGGGCATCATGGCCTTTGGAATATTGGGTTGAAAGGATAGCTTCCAGGCAAAGCTAAATGGTACACTAGAGAGAAGGTGGAGGAAAAATTTCTTCACCTCATTCAGTAGAATATTTTTGGGACCAAAATCCTCCAAAAATTGGGAGGTGTGATCCAAATTGGACCATTATAATTTTTTTCATCCATATCGATGCATTTGGATTAGAAAAATTGGAGGAATCGACTCACGAGACCATTTTTACTGGCAGGGCCCAGTTTGGAAAACATGTTCTGAAACATTTCAGGAGAATTCTGAGGCATCAAATGATGTTTTTTGGGGGTAAAACTTTGCTACTTTAGCATATCACAATTTCATGCTATTCTACATACAAATTTCTTTCCAATGGCACAAGAAGAGTATCAATCAGAGTTTGTATGAAAAATTTATATAACTCAGAAGTGGAACTTCCTGTTTTCACACCTATAGTTCATGAGGATGTCGCGTCAACCCCAATTATTCATGGAAAAGGAAACATCCTTGTTATTATGATGTAAAATAATATATAAGAGTCTATATTGTAACTCTATTTAATGTTTTACGTAGTCAAAATTAACCATTAGTAGGCTATCAGATTGTGTTATAACCGGGCCACTGGGAGGAAGAGACATTCCATTCTTTCGAGAGAAATTTGTTCCATAGATGAGAAAAGATAGCCATGAGAGATAGGAGGTAGATAAAATAGATAGGATATGTGCACTGTAGCATCCCACAAGCCACATGCATTACTTCTTTGTACCTGTAACCATATTTCCAGACAGAGAAAGAGAACGAACCGACCTCATCTTCCAGCTGGGTTTTCTCCTGAAAGGGTTTCCTAGAGAGCATATATTGTGTCTTATGTGTGTGTGTGAGCATATTTTGTCATTATATACTTTTATTCATAATTTCCATTCGCATGCATGAACTAATTAGAGTTAAATCTACAAATATAAAATTTTAATAAAACTGTAATAGTGTAAAATTTCAATATTTTAATATATTATTATCATATTTGTTGTGAAGAACTGTCTAGTGGAATATCCATGGCCGTTTACGGGTAAAATACAAATAATTATAACTTAATATTTAAAGGAAGAGATTGATGAAGACTAAAAAGAGACTTTGTTGTTTAAAGTTGATATGGAAATGGAAAGTGACATTACTTACTTTCATTTATAAGCTAGCACCAACTACTTGTGTTTTCATTCATTGAATTTTTCATTCTTGAAATTGTTGAATAAGAAAATTCTCCATTATTTAATGAGGTGAAGCTTGAGGCCTTTGATAAAGCTCACTCATTTCATTCTTGAATTAATATAAAATAGTTAAATAATTAAAAATACTTGAGGTTCAATGGAGTTTAGTTTACAATTAACATATTGGACAAAATATGTTGTAAATGTAATGGCTGTTTGCAACAAGTGTAAAAGTAGAAGTAATCTAGACAATTTTTTCTAAAATGTTTTCCAACATATTAGTTGCTATGCCACTTTTTTAGTGAATTGATTTACAAACTCATCAAATCAATTGATTAGTGGAAATTTCCAAGGGGTAATAAGGTCTAAGTGCTAAGGAGCATTCTTGATTACTTTAGAGACAAAAATATTCCAATAGATGTTAATGGTTTTCATATATCATGTTTTCCATGTCCTTATGCTTATTGTATATAGTACCTAGATGCCAATCCTATCCTCCAGTTTTTATTCTAGTATGGATCTAAAATCAATTCTATTCCCCCCTCTCAACATCCTCAATTTATCCTCTAATTGAAATAGGGGTACTCCTAAAGTATTTTGCTACATAGTGTTCAAATTCCAAATAAGCTTGTGAGGTAGGAGGGATTTTGTAGCTTCACCAACTTCTTGAACCACTACCTTGAGGCAGGATTAACCAACTGCTAAGAGAGCAGGACAAAGTATTGAATGAAGTGAAGGGACAAACTATTAGGTCCAAAACTGATATGGAATTTGAGAGAGACCACACCCACTCCCAAACTCACAATACGTAAAGGCTGCAGACCAAGCACTCC
Source organism: Pinus albicaulis (assembly GCA_034641835.2). Classification (NCBI taxonomy): domain Eukaryota; kingdom Viridiplantae; phylum Streptophyta; class Pinopsida; order Pinales; family Pinaceae; genus Pinus; species Pinus albicaulis. Next base: position 685,378,526 of record CM076583.1, read on the forward strand.
AAAAGATGGAAAATACACCCTTCTTGTTGAAACTAGGACAAAAAACATAGACCTAGTACCCAATGAGAGGTAGGAAAGAGGCAATCTCCCACTTTATTGAAACTCAACCCAAAATTGTGAAAATAAAAAACTCAACCAATAAGATAGAGACACAAAAAATGTGAATATAATTTGAAAGAGGAAGAAACTTTAAACTTGTGACAAAGACTCGAAATATAACATCATGAACAATTGAAATAGTTAAAGAGGATTTCCCAGAAAATTTCTTTAGAGATGTATCCCATTGAACCGATACATGATTGAATTTAACTCGAGGCCAAAGCTGGGCTTGAAATTTCCCACTATATATAGAAAGCCTCAAATACCTCTTAGAAAAAACCTGACCAAAATAACACATACATAACCACTATAATTGAAATTTAAAGGAGGAAGCAACCTAACCACATTGATATATACTCCAAATATAATGATGTATACAACTAAAAAAATGAAGGAGTTGTTTCAAGGGACGACCTTTTAGAGATATAGCTTGATGTACCAAGACATGATAGAATATAAAAGCAAGGAAGAGAACTCGAGGCTTGGGAGGGGATCCTTTCTTCCCACTATAGTTGAAAAACTTAGTGATATCTTCGACAGAACTGCAAAATCACCTCTTGAATTAGATGATAAACCTGACTTCCAAGAAAGAGTGAATTATCAACATAGGACAAAGTATAAAAATATTGTTTAAAAGCCACCAAAACCAAAAAAATCCTTAAGAAGTGAATGAAACAATGCAATAATTAAAAATTGAGGTGGATATTGTTAGAACTAGATCACTACTGAGAGGGGGGTGAATCAGTAGTGAGGAAAATTATACAATTTTAAGCTTTTTAGTAAATCTGTTACACTAGCAGTACCCAACAAATACTCAATGGATTAGAACATATAATGCAACATGGAAATCAACACACAAGCATCATGATGATCAAACACATGAAACACAAGTATATTTGGTGGAAAACCTTAAGGGAAATAAAACCACCTTGTTGTTGTTTCACCACTTCTCTTCTTTATTAATTATTCAAATAATTTATGTTACATAATTTAGCTGGCCACTACCAGTTAGGAGCCACAACCCCTACTATAGTTTGTTGGCCACCACCATCTAGGAAGCCCTAAATCCCTATCAACTATTTGATGACCACCACTAGAAAGAAGCCACTATTCCTATCTTGGAAAGTCACCATTTGTCAGAGGCCCCAACCTCCTCAATCTATTGTGGACCTCATTTCACAATATTTCATATTGGGCCCACAATATTCTAAGCTCATCATCAACACATCAAACAATAAACTCTGCAAAAAATCAATAACTCAAGCAACATGCCAGCCTCCACTGTCAAACTCTAAAAAAACAACAAATCTCACTCAATCATAAAATCTCTCATAGGAAACACTGTATAATGACAATAAATATGAACAATATACCAACAACATACTCTCTAAATAAAATAAACCCAAGGATATGTTCTACAACCTTACATACACCAATCTCAGCTCAATATCCGAGTACATGATTGAGATGTAATTCATGGAAAAAAATATTGATCCATATACACACACCAACAATACAATGCAAGATTGATCTAGCCCAAAAATATAATCATGCACAACCATTATTAGCAAAACGTATTCATGCATTATTACTCAGTCTCTACATATAAAATCTCTTCCATTTAATACTCCCAAAAGACATACTCCACTACAATTTTAAGCACACTCAGCTACATGTATATATTGAGCTCCAAGTTACACAACATCCCATGCATAGTTAACTCTGATCCATGTGCACTCCAACAAAAAATAAACTCTATGCATAGTTGTTCCTTTTAACCATACACCTCGAAGACTTATTGGGGCTTTGTAACATAAGAGTATGATTTACCTACACTCTTCTTATAAGATCATCTGCAACCCTATTCTCTTTACCCTTAATGTACTTGATCTCAAAGTCAAACTCATTGAGCGTAACCAACCACCTAGCTTTCTTGGAAATCAGATTGGGTTGGTCAAACAAGTACCTCATCCCATTGTGATCACTCATCAAGATGAACCTGATCCTGCCAAGAAGAAAATGTCTCCACATTTTCAATGCATGAATTATACTTCCAACCCAAGATCGTGAGTCACATAGTTGTACTTGTGCACATTCAATTTCCTTGACTCATAGCATACAACATGTCCTTCCTTCAATATGAATCCACTAATTCCTCTCTTAAAAGCATCTGTACATACCAAAAAATCTTTATTTAGATCTAAAATATTTAGAACTGGAGCGTTTGTAAGAAACTGCTTCAACCTCTCAATACTAGTTGCACATTCCTTCGTCAATTCAAATTAATTTCATTTTCTCCACAATGATGTAATAGGATAGGAAATCCATGAGAAATTCCTGAAGAAATGCATGTGGTAACTTTCTAATCCCATGAATGATCTGACCTCATCCACATTCCTAGAAGCTTCCCATTCCATGATAGCTCTGGTATTTTCTGGGTCCACTGTTATACCTTCCTTGGAAACCATGTGCCCCAAGTGATGAAATTTTGTCTCGAAGAAAATACACTTACTAAGTTTGGCATCCAACCGATGCTCTCTTAGCAACCTCAACATTACTGCTAATTGTTCTGCATGCTCTTCCTTATTCTTAGAATATATTTATATGCCATCAATGAATACTATCACAAAAAGTTTCAGATAAGGATGCAACACGCTATTCATCAAATGTAGAAATTATAAAACATGCATGTATATCTTGGATTCACTCAATCTAAAAATGCACTAAAGTTAAATACTGAATCACTTCTACAAATATTTTGTGGAATTAAAAACACACTCACTAATCACATGAACATGAAGAAATATCAATCACACACAACACAGATAATTTCCCGGGGAAAGCTTACAGCTAAAAACCCCACTATATTCTATTGTATATTAAGCATGGATCATGAAACAATCACATACAAAAATCTTCTCACAGGAGCCCTCCAGTACTCAACTAATTGTCTCACACTGCCATATGCAAAGCTGACCAACACATAGCCAATTCTGAGCCTCTAGACAACCTTCCTTACTTGTGCAATCCCTAATGGTAAAGATCCCTAAAATATAGGAATTATTTCCTGCCTTGACTACACAAGTATCATGGGAAATCTAATGGGTGTTTGGTTTCAAGTGTGAAACCCAATAATCCTACAAATGATAGTCAAATTCCCTTTCACCTAGAACTCAACTGGGTCTCCACTAGATTTGACATGCATGCAGCTAATAATAGTAAATCCTCAGTTGCATGTGAAATCATTGATTGTGAAATAGGTATCTTCAGTTACAACTAGCACAACTGAGTTTAACTCACTTAACTGAGTTAAACTATTTACAACTTGCACCAACTCATGCACCACTGCACTTCGAACTTTGTTACAACTAGAATTACTCTGCATGCCTCACAAACTACCTCTAACTCGAAATCCACTAGCTAATTGAATTTATCAATTTCAGTTAACTGATTCAAGTCCACAATGAGAATATATTATAGTTTAATGTCCATCTTAATTAAGGGATAACCAAAATAGACATGCACCCAAAAAATAGCACTGTGGGCCCCACCCTAGTCTGGGTGCTTAATGCACTAGGCGTGGGTGCTGAATTTTATTGTTGAATCTCAACATCAAACACATGAAAGTAGCTGGAGAATTAGTGAAACCAAAAGGAACCAAAAAAAACTCATAATTCCCATACCTGGTCTAGAAATAAGTCTTGTAAATGTCCTCTCCTTTGATGCATATCAGATGATATCTTGTTCTCAAATCAATCTTCGAGAACAATACTACTCCCTTCAACTGATCAAGCAAGCCATCAATCCATGACAAAAGGGTACCTATTCTATCACCACCTTGCTCAATTTCCTGTAATGATTACACAACCTAAGAGTACCATCCTTCTTCTAATTTACAAACAATACCAAGGTGACACACTTGGTCTATTGTATCCCTTATCAAGCATTTCCTTAAGTTGCAACTTCAATTCCACTAACTCTGGAGTGGTAATCCCGTAAGTTGCCTTCAATGTTTGCATTTCTCCTGGAATCAACTCCATATAAAAGTCCACTTCAATATGAGGAGGAAACTCTGAAATATCTACTGGAAATACATCCTGAAATTTCTACAAAACTAGACACCTATTCAAAAATTCTGCATCCTCAACATCCTTACCTTTATCACTAGAAATATTAACTACAAAAAATACACATCATTTCTTGCTACTGTGCTTTTCCTACATAGTTGTAACCATTCTAATTGATGTATGCTTCTTCTTACCCTGTAATATTATCTTCTCTCTAACATCATCTAAGCACTCGATATCCTTATCATAGTAATCTACCTTAGTCCTGTTAATATACAACCAATCCATACCTAACAATATATTGTATGATCCAAACAAAAGCACATTTATATGCACTGATGTAGACATACCGCTCAACTCAAATGCACAAGATCTTACCCAATGATGCAATCTTTTCTTAGTGCTTGTATCCAAATTCACCGTCCAAGACTTTGCATGCACTTATTTATTCAAGAAACACTTATCCACCAGGTCAGGACTAATATAACTATAGTTAGACCTAGGGTCAATCAAAATAGAAACAAATTGATCACAAATATTACCTTCCATCTCGATAATAGATGAATGATGACCAACCTGCCTATTATCGAATGCTACATAAATCCGAGGAATACTCTGTCCAACATCCCAAAATACCTATGCCTCCTGAGAATTATAAATATCCATTTTTCCACCCTAATGTTGTGGACAATCTCTCTTGTAATGATCCTTGCCACAAGTCCAACACTACAAAGGCTTCCCGCCACCACCCTTGTTATGCTCCTAATACTGAAATCCCTTTCCTTTATCAATTTGTTTCCTTTATTTTTCTCATTACCTTTCCAATATTTCTTAGATTCAATTTTGCATTTCGATTTCTCATTACGGTGATTCAAATTTATGGTGGCTTCCTCCAACGATCTAGGCTCATCAAATTCAATGCTATATTTGAATGATACTGGAAACCCACTAATGAATCTTTGAATCTTTTCTTTCTCCTCCTTAAGATAAGGAACGTATCTCAACAAATCCAAATTTAATATGCTAGTATACTCCTCATCGGTCATAGATGCAATCTTCAACTCATAGAACTCATTTTCCCTTTCATCATAGTATCTTTTAGATAGATGCTTCTTCCTGAAAATTTTATTGAACTCACTCCAAGTCATATCCTCTTCTTGAATGCCTTTGAAATTCTTTACATATTCCCACCAAATGCTTGTTTTTCCTTTAAGACTGAAAGTAGCTATTCTAGATTTCATATTTTCTGAATAATCATGCAATCTGAAAACTTATTCATCCCAATTAACCAAGCTTCTACATCTTGTGAATTCTTCATTTCTCCATCAAATGTAGGAGGATTTTCTTTCTTGAACTCCTGTAGAAAGTACTGCTTCCCACTCCTCCTATGCAGATGGTGGAATTATTGACGATGATGTCTCTCTAAACCAGAACTAGAATAGAACCCACAGTCATTACCCCTCTTGTCAGGTGTATCTAAGAACCTAACATATCTGACTATGTTATCCCTATATCTTGATTGAGACATGCTACCATATTCCCCATTCGTCCTTTCCTCTTGTCCATAATTGATCTATGGTTTTCCCTATCTATAAAAATTGGATAAACTCTAAAGAATGTCTGCATTAACTTTCGCTTCCTTATCATATGCCCTTGCAAGTCTTCCTTGTGACTGAATGATCCTGTCATTATCTTCTTTACAACTTCCGATCTCTTATTTCAAACTTCTCAATGTATTTTCTATGTCAGAGGAAAACTCATTGCCATGTTGTTCATATGATTTTTAGGGATAATCGCGTGAAATGTAGTCCACCATTTTGTTAGTCATCTTTATTTTCTTCTACCTGCAAACATAGCATGTCAGATAACCAAATATAAACATAATCCGCATACCTTAGTGAAGTTTAGGGGAGGTTATATCATCTACAAAATCAATCTAGATTATCGCAACGTATGCACATATGATGAAACCAACATATCAATCGTCTTAACATCAACATCATCAGCCTCTACATGATGACACTATTGCAACAATGAATATCACAATGCATGCATAATGAACACATATACAATTGACATGCATGCATTAAAAATACAATCCACCCATCTAGTCTAAGTATTTGAAATTGGGATCTCTGATACCAATCTATAACCACCCCTCCCAAATTTACCCAATTTCACCATTCCACAAGGGTAAACATGAGACAAAGAGTTACTATGACATGACCCGGCCTCCTAGATCTATTTAAGGAAGTGGGGCACACAAAGTGACCACAAACTAACAAATCACAACATCCCTCAAAGCTACATGACATGCAGGGGCTAAAGAACCAACCCAGGTGAACAAACCCTGAGCTGGGGCTCCTTTTCACTAACCTAGGGTATGAACCGATGCATGACAAGGCCTGCATGGAGTTGAAGGCGTCCATCTAGATGAAAAACACTGCATGAGTGTGATTGTGACCAAGGTTTTCTAGTTCAAAGGGTGTGGTCCCAAGATCTGAGCCACAATTCCAGTTCAGCCTCCATATCACTACCCAGAACTTCCCGAGACTTCTTAGAATCATTATTGACATGAAAACGAAGCTAAAAATTCAAAATTGAATAAAAAAATTGACCTAGAATGAAAAAAATGTAAGCTATAGGTCATGAATTCATATATGATCATAAAAGTCTGAGATTCATCCAAGAATCAATGAGAATTCCTTATGCTCTCTCCACATACATGCAAAAACACTTATTAGTCCATACATTCATCAACCAATCAATAGATAAATAGTTCATGACAAGAGCTATAAAAGATACACATCATATGAACAAAATATAACCCATGGAAACATATCCATAAAATATCCAACACAATCATTGCAAATATACATGAATCACAATAGAAAAATAACTTTTATTAACATATGAAAAGACCAACCAAGTCAAGAACTTCCATGTACCACCCAACCATAAATTGGGTTGACCCAGATATCTCTTTCAGCCAATCAACCCCACAATATATTCCAATCATGAATGTGTGATATCATGGAACAAAGCAAAAAAAGCTAAACCGGGGCTTCGAAAGGCCTAAACACCTCAATCGTCAACTATTGATTCCACCTCATAGTCGGAAATCACTAACAAGAACTAGATTGGTCTCTACCCAAACTGTCAAGGGCTCCATGAACTATTACCTCAACCAACAAACTTCCAAGGCTCCAAATTGTTTTTCTAACCCGACTCCAGGTGCTGATAACTCAACCCACCAAGGGCTCCAAAGCATTTTTCCCAAGCTAGGATCCAAGACTAGTACTCAACCCAAGCTATTCCGAGGCTTCAAAAGCGTTTTTTCCAACCCACAACCATAAGGAATTATGAGAACCAATCATAAAATAATCAAGTTGAAAAACCCACAAAACCATGGCTATACAAGAAATGGAAAGGCAAGGATGAAACCACTATCACTCCAGGTAATCCTCCATGCCAATGAAAAAACATAACTACAAAATCACATGCATATACCATGCATCCATAAATCAACAAGGAAATCACACATCCAACCTCTTACCTGCAAAGCAATCTAGATGTAGGTTTTGATCCACTTGTTCCCTTCCACTTTCCTACTTTCATTTTCCTTCTTTCTCGAAATCCAAGTGATTACTAGAGTGCTCCAAGCATGCTCCAAGAATTCTCTAAGTGTGCAAGAGTATGAGAGAATGAGAGAATAGAAGAGAGATCCACCAAAAAACTGCTAAAAGGCTAACAATTGATCCTCATAATCCTTTTCATCATCGAGGCCTTTATTTTCTTCATTTTCCTCTATTTTTCCTTCAATTTAATCTCATGAAAATATGTGAGATTTCATCTCACTTTTCTCTTATTTTCCTTTATTTTATAAATAAATTCCATTTAATGGCACTTTTCGTTTGCCAATTTCCATATTCATCACTTAATCACCATTGATACCCATCATTATGTTTTGGCCAACATTCAACTTGGAATACATGTTCCATGACCTTTGTCTTATTTTTTATTTATTTATATGAAAATCAATCAGGGGTTGTTACATTGAGCCTTCATGAAAGAAAGGAATATTTGTTTGACATAGCGAATCTTCAAAATCCTACATAATTTACATTTCATAGCAACGATGAATTGAGGTTATCCTAGATGTCACCTTTGATGATAAAGTAGCATATTGGAGGTCTAAGGAAGTCTCCATAGATTCCTTAGATAAATTAAAGCAGGAGGCCTTAAGAGAGGAGCATTCAAGTTCTACAAAATGTACCGGTAGGATAGAAGGGCCTTAAGGTCCAGAAGAACTAGTTATAGTTCCATAATTCAAGAAGATACCAGCATGACTTAGATCCACATTATAAGAGGCAGAATGACATGAAACTCCTAATGACACATATTATAGAGAAGTAAAGAAACCTAAGAGTTTCTCCAACTATGCACATCTCATGAAAAAACTCATTGATGAAGAACCTTCCACATATGAAGAAGTAGCTATTCAGCGAGTATAAAAGGAATCAATGAATGAGGAGTACCAATCAATCATGAAGAATAATTTTGGGAAATTGTGCCAAGGGCTAAAGGGAAGTTATTTGTAACTTCCAAGTGGATATACAAGAAAAAACATGTTGCAAATGGTAGTATTTAAAAATAAAAGGAGAGGTTCGTGGCTATAGGGTTTTCCCAAAAAGAGGGAGAAGACTATGATGAGACTTTTGCTCCAATTTCTAGGTACACATCCATTACATCCATCATTTGTCTTGTTGATGTGTTGGGATGGAATTTTCACCAAATGGATGTGAATACTGATTTCCTCAATGGAGTGATTGAGAAGAGGTGTACATAGAGAAAACTCAAGGATTTGAGATATACGGAAAGGAGTCTCATGTTTGGAGGTTGAAAAAGGCCTTGTATGGACTCAAGAAAGCTCCAAGAGATTTTTATGCTCGTATTGAAAGTTATCTGACGAGACTAAGATTTACCAAGAGTGAAAACGATTCGAACCTTTACTTTAAGGTTGTGAGGAATGCACCTGTGATCTTACTATTTTATGTTGATGGCTTGTTTCTGACAGTTGTCGAGCCTCTTATATTTATTGTTAGAAGTAGCTATCATGTGAGTTCAACATGAAGGATCTTGGGTTGATTCGCTATTACTTAGGATTAGAAGTATGGAAAAAATAAGGTGAATTATTCCTTTGTCAAGGAAAGTACATATTAGAGATCCTTGAAATATTTGGTATGATGGATTGAAAATCCGTGGTGAATCCCATGGTGAATAAATTGAAAATGTTAAGAGGCACTGACTCCATATTGGTATATGCATATATGTAATGACAACTAATTGGTGTGTTGATGTATTTGGTTTACACCAAGCCAAACATTTTCTTTGCTTTCAACACCTTGAGCCAGTCCCAAGTAGAACCGAGACATGAGAATTGGATTGTAGAAAACCACATCTTGAAATATTTTTGTGGTATAATGAACTATGGCTTGAGGTATGTTGCAAAAAAGGATGTTCAACTTAATGGATATACAAATGTTGATTGGGAAGGAAGTTCTAAAGGCAAGAATGTTACCTCAGGAGTATGCTTCATTTTGGGATTTGTTGTGATATTGTGGATGAGCAGGCAACCGAGCAAGGAACATAGGTCGATTGCACTCAACACTGTTAAATCATAGTACATCGAAACCAATGAGGCCAATACCGAACCACTATGGCTTCAGAAGTTGTTTGCAGGATTGTTTTGCCAATATTTGGAACCGACAATGATACACTATGATAACTAATGTTGAGTGAAGCTTTCAAAGAACCCCATGTTTCATGATAGTTCGAAGCATTTTGAGATCAAGTACCACTACATCCATGGCATGGTGCAGAGGAGAGAAATAAGGCTTAAGTACATCTCCATCGATGATTAGAAAACTGATTTTTTGACAATGTCGTTGTCGAGGGACAAGTTCGTGTACTTAAGAGATAAAATAAGGCTCGTGGAGATCACCCCTATTGTTGAGAGGAAGTGTTTATTTGTCTATAAAACAAATGGACATTCTACCAAAAGGGAGAATGGGTCCAAGAGACCTAGAGAGCTCAGTAGGTAGTGTTGAGAGAGTGTCTCTTGGAGGAGGAACTTGATCACACAAAAAAAGGGGGGAGTGAGGTCCTGGACCCTTGTCACACATCATGCATGATGGAGTAAGGTACTTCAACATCTGGGTCCTGAACACACACCATAAGGGTGGAGTGAAGCCCTGGATCTTGATCACACACTAGGTAGGGTGGAGTGAGGTGTAGTTAAACATATAGACCTGATTACCAAATAGGAAGGGGTTGAGTGAGGTCTTGGCATAGAGTTCTCACTAAGAAGGGTGAGTTAGTGGTTTCTAGTCGAGGGTCTCTAAATTTTGGCCTAAGTGGTGGCCATGGGATTCAAGGACTAATCACTTTGGAGGAGTGAGTTATGATATGTTGATGACATTTCAATCAGTTTGGTACCACCCTAGATATGGACACTAGTGGATGTTTATGATAGATGTTGATGTTGGTAATATTGGATAACCTTGTGTTTGCATATTCGGATCATAAACCACAGTAGCCATGTTTTTATGTTGACGTTTCGAGTCTATAACAAGACTCATCATCCCAAATGGATAACCTTTTTCTTCAGAGAAATTTGTTCAATTTGAGAACATCTATGATGGTGATTATGAATACCTCCTTAGTTAAGAGGGAGTGATGACTTTGTAACTATGGTAGGTCTTCTTAATGTACTTTTTGTCACTTGATGTAATTCTATTTATCATTGTAAAGCATATTTATAAATCCTTGAGTCAAAGAAAAATTTATTTTGATTCAAAGTCCCATTGCGATTTTTAAAAGATGTAAATTTGAATTATTGAAATGAAATTTTTGGCTCCAAAAGTGACAAGTCAGCTTCCCTCCAAGTCAAGTCATCCCTAGCCAAGAGACACATCCATTCACCCTAGAATACTACTATACAAAGGTAGATTGAGATACTCATTTGGGAAATTTTCATCTCTTCTGATAAGCAACTTTTGGGAAAGCAAGCCAAGGATCAAGAAGTCCACGTAAGGAACATGAAGTGCGCATGTTTAATAAGAAGTCCACACAATGAACAAGAACTATGAAAGTGTCACAGGAAGAGTGCACGAGTCATCGAAAGTGCACATGTGTCACAGGAAGTGTGCATGAGTCATTAAAAGTGTGCATGTTTCACATGAAGTGCGAATGAGTCATCAAAAGTGCGCATATTTCACATGAAGTGTGCATGAGTCACAAGAATTCTGCAGGTGTCACAGCAAGTGCACTTGAGTCACGGGAAGTGCACATGAGTAATAATAATTTCACATGACTTTCAAGGGTCGAAATTTTGTGTAACACCATCCTCCCACATTTAACCAAACATATAGGTTTGCTATGGTAAACATGTGATGAGAGGCTAATATGATTTGATTCAACCTCCTAGGTCACCTTCAGGAAGTGGAACCAACAAAACCCAACCAAACTGATCATCCACACAACCAACATAACCTCCAAGAGCTACCCCACCTTTCCAAGTGACCAACCCCTGAGGGAACTCATCAATTCAAGGACTTAGAGCCCTAGTCACTCCCTTTCCAAGCCCTCCAAGCAACCGAGAGCCCCATTCACTCCCATGAGCATGCATGAGTGTGACTGCAACCTTTTTCTACCAATGCTCTGCCAGTGATTGCATGATTTAAGGCTAAATTTGAGGGCTAGGACCTAGTCACTGCCCATAACTTCATGGAATTAAAAAAAATGAAATGAAACATAGAAAAAATCATTTCAATACCAATTATTGAATGGAGAATTGACTGGACCTCTACTATCCATGACATACATTTCAACAAACATGTCAAAAATATGCATTCTACGGGTCATAACAACAGATATGAGCATAGGGGTATCATACTTATATGAGAATCACTAAGAAGCACAGATTCCTTATATCATTAGTTGCATTATAATCTATTAGGTCATATATTCATTTTTCATTCATTTACAAATCAAAGCATGATGAAACTCATACATCATCACTAGCATAAAACATGCTCATAACAAACATATAACCAATAGAAATAATAAGGATACAACAACGATATAATCCACATATAAACCAATACACTTGTACATAAAATACCAAGGAGAATAAACTCTTATTTATGAATTCAAAATTAAACCCAGTATGGGACTACCACGTTCCACCCAACCATAGATTGTTTGAGCCAAATATCTCTTCAGCCAATCACTCCTGTGCCATATTCCAATCATGAATGTGGGGCTCAACTGAAAGAACCAACCAGGGCTTCCCAAGGATAAACCACGTCACCCTCATCAATAGAAACATGATTTATCAGAATCCTCACAAGATCACTAGGCCATAAACAATCATGGATGCCACCGCATTTATCCACCTACACCGTGAGTAATTTTCCTGTCTCCTAGTCTCTAGGATTTATGACAATCCACAATACGATCTAGGGATCACTAGGCCCTAAACAATATTCCACTCTCCAGAATTTACCATATATACCATCCCAAGATTTCTAGTCTTGATGGAGATCATCCACCTATATTATTTACCTCATATCCCTCCATTCATTGGTTTAGAATTCCTATGCCCACCGAGGCACACAATACCTAGATTTACCGTAACCCACACAATACATTAGCTTTACCACAATCCAAAGTTCGGTTAAGGGATTACTAGTCCATGTGTTCTTTCATTCATAGATTCACCTCACTTAGTTTTGAATCCATCTGAATATCCAACTCAACCAAAACATGAGAACCCCATCACACCATGGCTATCTAGAAATGGCAAGGCAAGGCTGAAGAACGCTATCACACCTATAAAAACCCATGCCAATGAAAACAAGAGCACCAAGAACACACATGTATAACCATGGATGAGAACTATAGTAATGAAATCACACATGCAAATCGATACCTGTAATTAAACCCGTTGTAGATGCTTGATCATGCTCTTCCTTTCTTGATCTTTGCTTCCTCTTTGCCTTTTTTCCTTTCTTGGTCCAAATCTGAAATGCTCCAAGAAAAATATAAGTTTCCAAGAGTGTGAGAGAGAGAAATCGAAAACTCAACTGACAAAAAGCTGAGCAAAATCTTTCCATCTGATCCTAAAAATATTTTTTATCAATTAGGACCCTATTTTCTTCAGTTTCCATTATTTTTCCTTCATTTCCTCCTCATATGAAACCCATGACCTTTCACCTTCCTTTTCTCCCAATTTCCATTATTTTCATAAATAAATGTGCCAAAAATTACCTTTGCCTTTTCAAATCCTTAGCCATTGGCCTTTCCAATTTCCCCTTAGCCATAAACACATCAAGTGATGCACACTAGGATATATCCCCAGCATTCAGCTTGGGATACATGTCCCATGACCTTGGCCTTATAATTTTTTTACATGAATTTTTAACCAGGGGAACACCATCCTTAATGTTCAATGACACCTACAATCAGTGAAACCACTAAAAAACCAAACACATGCTGCTTATGGATATTTATAACAAAACTTGTTGCAATATTTACAATGACATCTACTGAAAAAAAAATAAACATACCGCTTACTAGAGATTTATAACACATCTCATTATAGTATTTACAATAACAACCACATATACTTGTGCACATTTTCTTCAACCAACGAATAACCATACTTTCTAGGGTGCTTTATAAATCTAGCTCGATACAATATTTACAGTAATATACATATATACACATATGAAAATTTTATCTCACCAAAAAATAAAAGGATATGATGCCTGCATCTACAACAAGGGAATATAGAGGCTCACACCTCCACCCTCAAAAGTAGTACTAGGATTCACCTCCTTCTCAGGAAGTCCAAAATCCACTGCCAAAGTCAAAATTACAACCAATTCCCAGCATCATAATCCTGCCCCACTTGTTTTCTTAGTGAACAGTTACCGACTCATTGTTCCAGGGCACACTCCCAATGTGCATCTGATTCCATCTGGAAATGCTAATGACCAAAACATATTCATCCCCAACCTCCCCTTCTATGCTACACAGTTCCTCGGGAAATTCTGTCACCGCCTTCTATGCAGTCACTCACCTTCCAAGTTCCTTGACATCCCTTATCTCGAGTGATACATCCATTGGAAAGGCTTCCTCACATCAGAAGATACAAAAACCAAGGCATCTACTAGCCTCAAATCCATCATACCAGTCATAGAATTCTCATGGAAATCAATGGACACTATTGGGTACCAATGTCCCACAATGGCCCTAATCCTAGAGTGCTTTACCAATATTGTTGCATGTTTTAATTAATTTGTTGTTGCTGCTAATTCTTGCAGTTGATTTCAACCACCCAACCAGGAATTTTCTTGCTCTCTTTTTCCAAGCACATAAATGCCATTAGATTCAAAATAAATTGAAATAAATTCACATCATACCTCATTGGTAGCTCATCAATAAGGTACACTTTCAATCTTGTCCACTTCCTGTCACAACAAATCAAACTAGCATCTTGACCAAATCATCATGTATAAACATATCACATCATATTAACTCGAAAAGTAACCATCATAATCAAAATCATAGATCACAAGTAACCATCATAAACAAAAATAATATATCACATGTAATCATCATAAATAAGAGTCATAGATCACATGCATACTAAAACTAAAGAAAAATATTGAGACTTATCCTTTAATCGATCCTTAGCTTCTACCTTTATCTTTTTTCCTTTCCGCACACACACCGGACCGATTTCCAAACTCGAAAAGCACCCAATTTCTTTTCTTCAACCACATACACAAACACATACTGTGCATCATACACATCCAACCACACTCGACATACAACACAAGTGACATAAACCTACACCCGGTGTACAACACAACACATACTAAACCCAGTGTACAACACAACACATACAGCTACATCTAGTGTACAACAAAATACATATGCGTATACAAAGTACAACAAAATGAATACACATCACAATACCACGACTACGCAATTCACATACATAGTACCGCACGTACACAAAACAACATGTACAACACACACAAAATACCACATGTGAACAAAAAAACATGTACGACATGCACAATATAGCACATGTACAACAATACCACATATACAACATGTACATAGTACCACCTGTACATAGCACCACCTGCACAACATGTACACAACACCACATGTACACCACATCACTTGCACAATGTGTACACAAAACCACATATATACAACACCACATGCATGACCTGTACATAGCACCACATGTACACAACACTGCATGCATGACATGTGCATAGCACCACCTGCAAATAACACCCCATGTACAACATGTACATGACACCACATCCACACAACACCATATTCACAATCATACACACAACAACACATGTACATAGCACCATAGGTGCAACATGAACACCACGCCATATGTACAAAACACTGCATATGAAACATGAACAAAGCACTATATGTATAGAGCATCACATATCCAACATGTACACAACACCATAAGCACACAACACCGCATATCCAACATGCACTTAGTACAATATGTACACAACACCGCATATCGTGCATGGACATAGCACCATCTATACCCAACACTGCATTAAAAACATGTACACAATGCCAAAATTACATAGAATTACATGGACCCAACACCATATGTACATAACACTGCATAAATAACATGTACACAATATCAAAACCGCATTTACACAACATCACGAATACAACATTTACAACATATACAAAATAGTAGTACTGCACATCCATAGACCACCCACTGACTCTACCAAGCAACCTTGCTTCTAGGTTCCTTTCACTATTAATGCATGTTCCCCTCATGCCACCAATCACACTGCTTCCATTATGTTGATGTATCCCTCAACATTACCTATCCACAACATAAACATAGGCATAGTACAAACATATAATATCAATTCATATCCACATGATATTGACCTTGTATATCTGTTAGGGCTACTTTCCCCTAATTGATTCCTGATAAACCAGGAACCTCTTCATACCATTCACTTGCATATGCAATCATTCCTCCATGAGAAGGATTCCTGATGACCCTTTCAGAAAATGAATTACATACATACATATATATACATATGTAGTTGTCTAACTAGGTGGCCAGGGATCATGATTGTTATATATATATATATATATATATATATATATACATGTGAACTCTAGTATGAAACAATCCTAATGACCCTATCAATCAACGACAAACATACATACATACATATATGCACATATAAACATCAACTTAAATAAATCATGATCTTGTCAGACAACGACATACATAGATGAATATATAAATATATAGACATTATCATAATCATGATCACACCATAATTACCAGATACCATAAGGTCAAGGTTAAGAGAACTCCCTTTATGCATGCATCAGATGCACAACATCGAGAACAACAGTTCCCAACATAGTCAACGCATCTAATGCCTCAAATCCAATTACTTTACCTTACCTAATTACCTTTCTCATGATTGCTCTGCCATTTTCCATTTATCCCAATGAACCCGACTAGTCTAGCTGACTTTCATACTCTTTCCTTCAACTTCCCTTACTCATGAACTAAGCTTCATTCAGATCCTACATTACTTTCTAGGTTTCATTCATCTCTTCCCAAACTCAACTAACCTTCCTCATTTCCCAACCAATTTCCAAGACCCTCAAAATACAAAAAGGAAAGAACAAAAGAAAACAAGAAGAAAAACATGAAAAACCAATAGAAATACGACACCACAAACAAAGTGGTATGGCCATACACTTGACACAATAAAAACTGCAAATATAACATAATAAATCACAAAATTCCAAAAGCACGAGACTAAAAACAAACACCATGAATCAATCCCCATGGGTTCCTAGTGCTTCCAAGGGAAAGCCCAACCTGAGCCTTCTTCAAGATTTGACGACAGTCTCTTTACCATGAAATGCCATGTATCATACTTCCATAAACACATAACTCTCAGTGCATAAATAAATATAACAATATATCAGTTATCTTACCTTGTCGTGCCAAGCCCGCTAACCTATAAATGAACACATACATACCATCTCTCAAGGGAATCCAATTCCCTTGACGGACCTAGCTATAACTAGAAACTAGTTGTTAGTTACATAAACAAATCAAATATTAACTTGTCATGCTAATACCAAGCATGTTTCTCGCAATTGTTAACATATGTCGATCACATGTTCCAAATATCAAGACAACATATCTATTAATTTGAAATAAATCTTTTCCAAGTCTAACAACCATGTCATAATCCACAATCAATTCACATTCATTAGTCATAATACAGAATGCTACAACTATACCCTACTTACAGTCAAGTACATATTAACTGTCTCAACACATACATGTTAGTACAACCATCTTAAAACAAGATCATTTCTTCAAGAAATCTTATAGATACATACTCATATCAAGCAATTAATCAAACATTCAAACAACTTACAAACATACCATATTAAATAAATAAACTAGATGACATAATCAAACACTCAAACACCAAATAGATGACATAATCAAACTCACACCTTGATGTATCTCAGGGGAGGTTATCTTGTATGCACAATCAATCTAGATTAGTACGATATGCTTCACAACACATCAACTCAAACATAATTAAGGTCATGATATCCATAACAGTAACTAGCTAATATATTCACATCATAAGCTCATGAATAATTGTAATTCATGCATAACAATCACATATGCACATTCATTCTAGATTAATATGAAATAATATCACAATATATTAACTCATACCTAACTTTCATAACCATAACCCTCTACATAGGTCAATCCAAATTAGCAAGATACATATAAAATCAATATCTTAATCAAATAACCCTAATCATCAAGTTAAATAACATATAACAACAATAAGTTAACATATAAAATGCTCATCAACAACATATAACATAATCATCAAGCTAACTATCATATAATAACACAAGTTAACATATAACATATTCATCAAAAACATATAAATAATCATCAAGTTAGCTAACATAAAACAACAAAAAAAATGCATACAACAACATGTTACTATCATTCATAACTATTTGACACATGTGCATATGACCACACTGACCCACTAGCATCTATAATGTATGTAACCATAAGATCAATAGAATCAAAGGCATACACTTAACCATAATGCATAACAAGCCTAATGCTTATAACGACCATTAACCAACATAACTGCATGCCACTTGTTGAAGGCTGGAAAGTGACTTCCTCAACATTGGGGATTCCATGCAGTCAGGAGCTTAAAACAACTCCTTTTTCTTTGAAATGGTGGGTCTAACCGGGGATATAGGGGCCAGTTTCCTGTATAAAGAGAGTTTGTATTAAAAAAAATAAAATCAACACTAACAGGGTGATTTATTCTAATGATAACATAAATTAAAAATAAATCTAACTAATTCCTGGGATTGGGTTAATTTTTATGATTATGGAGTAGAATTTCACAAGCATGAAATAATATAGATCATTGCATACTTAATGAATATAAACACATTTAAGAAACTAAATCAATTTAATTGATTTAGTTGATGAAGAACATTAATCACATAAAATATCTCTAAGTCTCACATCTAACAGCATATCGTTCAATATATTATATTAATAGCAATAAGAATATATAACACTTGTTGAATCAAATGAAGTTTTTATCAACTGTTGATGATGATTGTGTACCATTTTTTATTTTTCTCTTTCTTCTTCTTTTTAAATTATTTTAGAAATTCTTAATTGTAATGAAGAGAAAGGTTGTTCATTAATGAATTGAACTAGGGTTGTTGACGGGATAGCTATATTTAAAGGTAAAATTGCCTCTTTCCCATATACCAATCGCAAAGGAGAAGTTATTATTGAAGCTTTTCTAGCTATCCTATCTGCCCATAATGCAAAAGTTAAGGATTTATACCAGTTCTTCTGGTTTTGATCAATAGTTCGTTTAATTATCCTTATGAGGTTTTTATTTGTTGATTCTGCTAGGCCATTTCCTTAAGGATAATAATTTGTAGAATACTTTAATTTAAAGCCTATTTTCAAATCAAATTCAGTCATGGAATTACCAGAAAAATAAGAAGCATTTTCAAATACTGGAGCGTTAGGAACACCAAACCTTGTAATGATGAATTGATCAATAAAATCACTATTGTTTTCAGAGTTGGTCATCTTAGGAGGTATTTCTTCTACCTAGTTTGTAAAATAATATGAAACAATCAATATATGTTTGTGCTGTTTAGAAAAATGAGGAATGATCTCACCTATTATGTCAAGTTCCCATTATTCGAAAGGTTGTTCCATATTGACTGGCTGAAGTGGCATTGAGGCTTTTCTTTATTTTCCTGCTACAGTTTGACAAATCTTACAATTTCTGACATAGCTATGTGCATCTTTGAATAATGTTGGCCAATAATATCCTGCATGTAAAATTTTATGTGTTGTTGTGTCTCCACCAAAGTGTCCACCTGCTGGTCCATCATGAAGTTCTTGGAGCACATTAGGTATTTTAGTTTTCTCTAAGCATCTGACTAAGACAAAGTCATAATTTTTTATGAATAAAACATCATTGACTAATTGATATTGATTAGCTTTCAATCTTAACACTCGTTTTCTTTTGAAATCCAAATTAAGTGGAGCATGACCGTTCTCTAAATAAAATATTAAATCAGCATACTGAGATTGAGGGCTAACATTGAGTACCTCTGTAAAGTTTTCAATACTAGATGTTACCTCATCCGGTGATGTGTCATTCATTCCTGTAATCAACCTGCAAAATCCATGACCTTTTACAATTTTAGCGGGTTTTATCTCTAAGTTGTATTCTTGCATTGTTGTTACCCAATTGGCCATTTTTTCTCCTAGTTCCTTATGTATAAATATTTGTATGATTGATGAGAAAGGAAGTATTAGTTTGACATGAGATTTTAAAAGAAAAGGTTGAAAATACTTGACCGCTTTATAAATTGCAAATACCTGTTTTTTGGCTCCTGAATAGTTCAATTTAGCTCCTTGAAAATTAGATGTAAAAAAAGAAATTGGGGTTTCGAGTTTTTTATCATCTGGTTGAGTTAACACCGTTGCATATGATAGATCAGAGGAAAAAGTATATAGAATGAAATCGTTGGAAAATTTGGGAGTTGAAAGAGAAGGAGCATCAACAATTGTTTGTTTGCTGATTTGGAATACTTCCTTTTCTTCTTCTCCCCATTTAAACAATGTATCTTTCTTGATCATATTTTGTAGTGGAATAACTATATGTGAAAAATTTGGATTAATCGTTCGACAAAGTTTATCTGTCCTAAAAATGATTGCATTGAATTCTTGTTATGTGGTAGTGAAATTTCTGAAATTGTTTTAATCCTGTCTATATCAATACAAATTTCATTCTTTGAGATAATAAAACCTAGAAATTTACCTTCGCTTAAATAAAAAATTTGACTTCTTTGGGTTAAGAGAGATCCCAAATCTTCTGCATCTTTCAAGCACATGCTTTTAAGTCATGCAAGTGATTGTTTCTCTCTTTTGAATATATGGTTCTATCATCAAGATATACTACCATTGTTTTATTTATGAATCCTTTAAATGAAATATCCATGGCTATCTGAAATGTGTCTCTTGCATTCATTAAGCAGAAGGGAATATTTTGATATGCATAAGTTTCCCATTTGGTTCGAAATGTAGTTTTCAAACGATCTTCTGGATGGACCAAAATTTGGTTATACCCTAAAAATCCATCTAGAAAGACATTAATTCAGAACCTGCTACTGATTGTAAAACTTGTTCCATTGATGGTAAAGGAAAATTATCCTTTTGACATGCTTTTTTCAGATTTCTGAAGTCAATGCAAATTCAAATATCTCCACTCTTTTTTATAAAAAGTACTATTTTAGAAACCCATTTTGAATGTCTAATAGGAAAAATGATCTTGGTTTTCAATAGTTTGTTTAATTCATTTTTTAATTTGAGTTTCTGTTGAGGCCTCAGAAATCCGTGGCAACAAAAAAGGGGGATAACCACCCGGTCCGGACCTTAAAGTAGCTCCTTTTCCATTTGAGGTAGTGGCTACGACTGGAGGTGTTGGGACCAGTTTCCCAATTTTGGTGTTTGTGTGATGATTTGTGAGATTTCTACCAAAACATTTTAAAAATGATGAATTACTACAAACTAAACAAATTTACTTCTAAATGAAATACTTTAAAATAAACTTAATCTAACCTGGGTAAAGTATCTCAAATGCGATTTAGGAAGATAACTATCTAATCTGTTTTGAATTCATTGCAGATTAAATAGAATTATAACGATGTAGAATAATTCCTTTTGAAAAGATTAATTAATCAAAAAGAATATGAAAAACATATCGCATTTATGTAATGACCATATATAAAATAACCAATTTCTTTCCGTATATTGTACGATTAATGAAACAGATACTTCAGACATAAATAATTAATTCTACATATGATTCATGAATGCTGTGTTAATCATTAATATTCAAAACAGTAATAACATACATGATATTAGTACCAGTTGTTTGTCGTCCTGTTTATCATATCAATGATAAAAGCTCATATTCAATTCTTCAATAAAAAATCCAAGCCAAAGTGAATCAACATTGATCAACAAGATGATTTGTATAACCGAATAAGGCAGTGTTCCATTCTTTCATCAAGACACTTCCAAACCTGCTTGCAACTTAAGCGTTCTTTGCAAAATGTTCTCAATAAAATTCAGGACCCTTCTCTAAATGCATGAGAAGGGTTTAAATACTACAATTAAATACTTAACTAAATTAAATACTTTACAAAAATATAGACGAGGTTTCAAACAACCTCTATCTATGAAACCTATCTTGAACTATAATCTAGGAATTTAAACAAACTGACAATCTTGATTTAAGGATCCTTCTTCTTATGCTGAATGTGGTCACGTAACCTGAAAATATCTAGCATAGTCTTGAGCTGAGGTGGTTGAGATATTCATAAGCGAATTTGATCCTTGAATATAGCATTTGAAATTGTTGATTGTGACCTTTGGGCTGATTTTGTGATTAACTAAAGCGTTTTCTGTTGATGATATAGTTTGATAAGAAAATCCAAACAATTTTCTTGATCAAACTTGTCAATTTTCTTGATCATCACTTCTTGTTGATCTGCTTGTTGAATCCATCTTGACTCTACTTCTTTGATCATTGAAAAAACATCAGACGTGTTTTCTTCCAAAAGTCCTATTTTTAATAATTGATCATACAAATGCTGTATAATTTCATTTGATTTACTGGATGTTTTAGCTATTGCTTTTTCTGCTCTGGAAATTTGTGTCTTCGACTCTGTAAAAAATAATTCCTTATGAAATTTATCTACTTGAGGTAGATTAGCCTTCTTTCCAACATCTGAATCTTGCCATTGAAAATATTGTTCAATTTGACTCTGAAGTTTTTCACATTCAAGCTTTTGGATAAAAATTTGTTGAATCATTATTCTATTTGAATCATAGTAAGAATCAATTATGGCTGCTTGATAAAAAAATACCTTTTGTTGTTCTTTTAACATGGTATTTATATCAAGTGCTTCTTTAACAAATCTTTCTGACTGTGATTGATTTTGTAATTATGCTATATTCTTCTCCATGTGTACCTGTTTCTCTTCAAGGTGTGCATGATGTTCTATCTTAAGCCTCTCCATATCTTTAAGGAACTACTCTGAATTCATTTTGATCTGTTCTGTAGTCTTAACCTTCTCTGCATCCACTAAATGTTCCAACTCTTGTATCCTGTAATACCTTTGCCTTAACAAAGTTTTAACTTGAGTTGCTTTGTCTACAGTGGTTGTAGCATAAGCTCCTACATACTGAGATAACTTAGTTAAATGTTCAGTAGGATCTTCAAGTGAATCCTTCCAGAGAACTTCAACTGATTCATCTGTATATTTAAGAGTTTCATCAACTCTTTTCCTTTTATTTCTTTTCACTACAGCTTTATGGCTAGGACTATAGAAGATATCTAATGAAGGAATGTCTTCTATTTGCAAAATTATTTGATTTGCTGAAAAAGCTGGAATGATTTCTCTGTTTTGAGTTGCTGGAACTGTTTGCAAAGGATTAACAGTCTGAACTATCTTTCGAGAAGGCTCAGGAGTTTGGAAATCTGTTGTTTGATCAATGATAATTGTTTCTTTAGAGGTGTTTATTGCTTGGGAAAATTCTTCCCATTCATTTGAAAGGTCTTTTCCTTCAGATGACTTGGACTGATCTATTATGCTTTGATCCTTTTGAACTTCTCCTGAATTCCATTCAGTGTCATTTTTCTTTGTCTTTTCATGCAACTCTAATTCATGAATAACTTGATCAATTTCCAAATTCATTTTTATGACTTCGCAATCATCCTCAGATTTGTCGGATTGTTGTTGAGATTGATCGGTTTCATTTTCAGAATTATCTTTTATTTCTTCATCAATGCTAACACTTGGAGTATTATTTTCATCTTCCATGATAAATAAATTTAAAGGGACATTTTTCAGTCTCTCATTTCTATATTCTTGAAAGGCTTGAATATCTTCTTGACTTGATTCATTTGAAACCCTTTTAATAACATCTGAAAAAACTTCAACTCCTTGAAAGAAGTCATCAAACAGATCTTATTCCTTGACAAAAGGCTTTGTCTTAAGTCTTGCCATAAAATTTTTAATTTCATCATCAGGATCATACAGTCTCCCAGGCATAAATGCAAGATTTAATATCTGCACATTAGGCACTTCTTTGTATGTGTGACCAATGTTGTCCAGAGAAAAAGAACCACACTGTATAGGAAAAGAAGGCCAAATTTCCTTTTTTTCATCTTTCAATTGTTTAGTGACACCATTAACAAGCTGATAAGCGATCTCTCTCCTGAAAAACTTGTCTGGAACGTAGTATGGAAAAACATGTGGAAGAGCAGAGCTTCCAAATACTCGTACATATGTAAATTTATCTTCAACAAACCATCGAGCTGTAGGAACAATATCCCTACTGACTTCTTTGGAAACCCTAGGGATCTTTTCATTAAAAATCATTTGATACATTGGCATCATAACTCCATAACAGACTTTATAAAAATGCAGGTGGTATTTGGAATCCCAAAGTTCTTCGTGATAAATATGGATTAGGGTAGGTTCTTCGGAATTCCATTTCCAACCCATAGTTGGAAATGTAGAACGAAAACAGATGGCATCCATAACATAGGCAGACACAAAAAAGGTTGAATTTTCTTGAGACGAGGCATTTTTCTTATTCCTATGCTCATTAATGTGTTTAGCTAAGTAATTGGATAATAGATCTACCCAATTCAAAATGGATGAGTTGATGATTGCGTCAATCAAGGGAACCCAATCTCTAGCAAACCTAGTACTATCTGGTTTACCGAATAACCTACATAACATACCAGCAACATAGCAAAAAGGTTGCGAGATTTGTGTAATGGGGTACATACCAGACTTGTCTTGCTTTAGTTTTCCTTTGTTGTCCTTCCATTCTTGAATGACTTTGATCAGATTTAGGTGCTTAGCTTTAAACCTTTGTAGATATACATTGTCATACCTCTGTTGTGGAGATGGTAAATGATACATAGTTTCCAAGTCTTCGGCTTTAAAAGAGCCCATGACTTCTCCTATGGAATTCTTAAACTTTGTCTTCAATATTCAATTTCTTGATTGCCCATTTGATCATATTTGTGTAAGGCATGAGCTTTGGCCTTGCTGCTATCTTATGAATGAATTAACATGCAACGTCAAACAAAGTCGCGTTGGAAGTGGAATCAGTGATTGTTGCAGAAATCTTCGTTATCACCTTTGGCCCTTGATCTTCAAATAGTTTATACATAGCTTCCCATGATGTGATGCCGCAATATTTGTGACAAACAATATCAGAAAACAACGAGGGCATTTATGTATCTTCTGTATATGATGCTCGAGACACTTCTTTGCCTTTCTTACTCATTTCAGACTCCTTCGATTTAATAACTTCTTTCCTAAAAGTGAAACAAAATATTTCATATAACAAAAACTGTGAAGAGATGTTTCACACAAAAACTATCAATTCGATCAGTCATCTCCTCATAATTTCTTCATGATTTCAAAATTGAATGCTAGGCATGGTTTCACATGGCTTCGCATGCAATACTTATCCTTTGATTAAATCCATTAAGATCAGAATTCAATTCGAAATGACATAAGTTTCTTTTCGCACGCTGGAAACAATAAATGCACAAATCACAATCAAATCTTATAATTTTCGTGATTGTTTCTTATGAATTGCGAAATGCGATCTGCGCAAATCACAAATCACAATTTTTAAGAAATACATTGAAGTTTAAATCATAATCCACGCGTGGTGCGATTTGCGAAAGCTAAAAAGTGGACGCGATGCGAACGAGATTATATATTCGATTTCATTTGCTCTGTCGGGTCTGCGACGATCGTGACTTTTATTGTTTTGTTCTAATATTTAAATAAATCTAGTGCGATGCGAAAACATAGAGTAAGGAATTTTAAGAGGGCGCGTTTCGCAAATCGCAAGATTTATAGATTCTTCTTTGGAAGTGATATGTGATAAGAGATGCGTTTTGAGATAAATTTATTTCCTAAGTGTTTTTTAGAAGGAACCTTTAAAATGATTTTTTCCTAATTATCTCTAAAGGGTCCTTATTTATGAAAATAAATGGGGGTAGTTGTATAGCACAACAATTGGCGATTCACTTGGACGAACTAGATGTCTCTGATAAAAATTTTCTGAAATTTCTAAATCTTTTGGTATAAAGAATAAAATAGTTAAAGAAATGAAATTTCAAATAAATAATATCCTTTTCAAATAATGAAATTTTCAATTATTCACTTGTTTCAGGAGAATTCCTCTATAAAGATATAAGTATAAAAATATCAATGTTAGTCTTTACTTAGTTAAAAAATAAGATAGAAAATAATCTTTACAGAAAAAGATTTTTATAGATTTACCCTTTTATCATAGGTAGAGCCTCTATTCCAATGGGCAATTTAAGATTTTGGCATGGTTACCTTTTAACCAGCTATGATCCATTTTTCCATCCAGTATTTCTCATTATTCTCATCAGAAAACCATTATTTTTTTTTTTTTTTTCTTAAAAGCCATTGTCTTAGCTTGGTAACCAAATAGTGACAATGCCACTCACAAATAATAATCAAAACTGGTCAAGCTGGCTTGCGATGAGACCCCTTGTCTTTATGATATAATCTCAAGTCATTACACTGTTTTGGTAGACATTATTTGTAATGTCAGTTTTAATTATATCTTCATGAACATGGTAATCAAGCTCGTAATGAGACTCATTATCTTTTAAGTTTTATTCATTTTTATTTTATTTTATTTTATTTTTATTTTTTTAAAGATTTCTTTTGAAAATTATCAGATTTACTGGATGCGATGAATCATATTTCTTTTTAAGATGCCAGATGATAATGTCGAGTTGTTAGATTGCTTTTCTGAAAAATATTTCTTACTAAAATATAATTTTCTTTTCATGACTTAAAAGAGCTTTTTATACTAGATAAAAATGAGAGTCCTTCAACAAAATAAGTGTTTTTATTTAGATTTTCATTTTTCTAAAAGATAAAATAAATTTGTTTTTCATAAATCTTTCGACTTTTCTTTCTTTAATAGTTCTATTTTTAAAACAAGTAGAAGAAGAAAAATAAGAAAGAAACTATCCAAAACTTATTTTGAAAAGTCAGTTATTAGTACTAAACAAATTTTATTTCTAAATGAAAGTAAAAACTTTTATTGTACAACAATAAAAGAAAATTATCTCTTATGAAAAGTATTTTTTTAGAATTTTCCCATTAACAGGTAAAGAATCTTTCTTTCCTGATAAATCCTGTAATAGAAATGTTGATGAGCCAATCTTTTCGATTATTTGAAATGGTCCTAACCAAAGTTTTTGAAACTTTGTGTGTTTACCCTTTTCTTCATGAGCCTTATCCCATTTTAATACCAGATCACCAATTTGAAAATCTCTTGAACTAACAGATGTTAAATCAAATGAGGCTTTTACTACTTGTTGGTGGTGGATATGTGTTTGTTTAGCTTTTTCTCTTTCTTCTTCTAACTTCAAGATTTGATCTTGTCTCAGTTGGAGAGAAGAAGTATTTTCATTAATGAATTGAACTAGGGAAAACGATGGTATTGTTACATTTGAAGGAAGAATTGCTTCTTTGCCATAAACTAACACAAATGGTGAAGTTCCTATTGAAGCTTTTTGTGTAATTCTATCCGCCCAGAGAGCAAATAATAATGTTTTATGCCAATTTTTATGATTTTTCTCTATGGTTATCTTTATGATTCTGATAAGGTTTTTATTGGTGGATTCAGCTAATCCATTTCCTTGTGGGTAATAGTTAGCTGAATACTTCAATTTAAAACCTCTTTTCAAAGCAAATTCTATCATGGAATTTCTAGAAAAGTAAGATGCATTATCAAATATAAAAGCTGATGGAAGGCCAAACCTTGTAATTATGAATTGATCAATGAAATAGGTAATAGTCTGTGTATTGACTACCTTTAATGGGATAAATTCTACCCATTTTGTGAAATAATCGGTTGCAGTTAGAATATATTTGTGTTTCTTTGAAGAGTTTGGAGTTATTTCACCTATAATATCTAACCTCCATTGTTCGAATGGTTGTTGGATATTTATTGGCTGTAATGGAAATGCTGGATTCCTCTCTCTTCCTGTTGTAGTTTGGCATGTTTTACATTTCCTTGAGTACTCATGTGCATCTTTGAATAAAGTTGGCCAATAATAGCCCACATGCAGTGTTTTATGTGCTGTGGTATTTCCTCCAAAATGACCTCCAGCTGGTCCATCATGTAATTCCTGCAATACTTTTTCAGCTTCAGATTTATCTAAGCATCTCAATAATATAGAATCATAATTTCTCCTAAATAGGACATCATCTACAAGTTGATACTGATTTGACTTAAGTCTTAAATCATGTTTTGCTGTATAATTCAGACTTAATGGAGCATGTCCATTTTTCAAGAAAAATTTAGACCAACATATTGTGATTGAGAATCATTTAGGCTTACCTCAGATATTTATATCACTTCTGATTGATCTTCATCTTTAGGTAAATGAAAAGATCCAGTTAACATTTTGCACAGACCTTGTCCTTTAACAATTTTTGCTGGATGTATTTCTACATCATATTCCTGGAGAGAAGTAACCCAATTTGCTTTTTTCTCTCCCACTTCTCGTTGTATTAATAATTGCCTTACCGCTGGATAAGGTACTATTATCTTGGTGTGTGTTTTTAAGAGAAAAGGTCTAAAGTGTTTCAAAGATTTAAACACAACATATGCTCGTTTTTCTACAGCTGAATAATTTAACTTGACACCCTGAAGATTAGAGCTAAAAAACGCAATTGGTGCTTCAATATTCTGATCATTTAACTGTGTTAAAACAGTTGCATATGATGTATCTGAAGAAAATGTATATAACACAAAAGACTTGAGAAAATCAAGAGTTGTTAAAGAGGGAGCTTCAACAATAGTTTTTTTGATTAACTCAACGGAATTTCTTTCTTCTTTTCCCCATTTAAAAATTTAATTTTTCTTGATCATTGATTGAAGGGGAAGGAAAATTTGAGAAAAATCTGGAACAAATATTTTTACAAAATTAATTTGTCCTAAAAATGATTGCATTGTTTTCTTGTTATGTGGTAGAGGAATGTTTTCAATCTCCTGAATCCTACCAGGGTCTATATGAATTCCTTTCTTAGTAACAATAAATCCTAAAAATTTTCCTTCTGATAAAGCAAAATAACATTTTTTGGATTGAGGGAAATAATATATTTTCTGCACCTGTCAAAAATATTTTTTAAATGATTAATATAATTGTTTCTATGCTTAGAATAAACAGTGATGTCATCTAAGTATATAACATCTGATTTATTGATTAATCCTATGAAATCTATATCCATAGCACGCTGAAACATAGCTCCAACATTAATCAGTTCGAAAGGCATTTTATGATATGCATATGTTCCCCATTTTGTTCTAAATGTTGTTTTTAATCTATCATCAGGATGAACCATGATCTGATTGTAACCTAAAAATCCATCTAAAAAAGACATCAATTCAGATCTTGCAACTGACTGCAATATCTGTTCCATGGTAAGTAAAGGAGAATTATCTTTTTGACAGGCTTTATTCAAATTCCTAAAATCTATACAAATTCTAATATCTCCATTCTTTTTTCTCACTGGGACCATGTTTGATACCCACTTGGAATGTCTAACAGGAAAAATGACTTTAGATTTGAGCATTTTATTCAATTCAGATTTGATTTGACTTTCTAGATTTGGATGAATTTTTCTGAGTTTTTGTTGGACAGGTTTATCATCTGATATCATGGGAATGGTATGTTGAATTATGGAAGTGTCATATGTTTTAAGATCTGAATAATCCCATGCAAAGATATCTTTATATTTTCTGAGAAAATTAATGAATGATATCCTTTCTTCATATCCCAAACCAAGACCTAAGTTGATACTCTGAGGTTTTTCTGAAGTACTAAGATTAATCAATTCATATTTTAAAGTAGAACTTTGAATTTTTGAATTGGTTACCTTTTTAAACCTATCTTTCAAATCGTACAAATCTTCCATTTTTACTACAGAATTAGGAATCAGATTATTGCTTATTTGGTCTTTAATTTGTAAATCATGTTCATTTTCATCCAAGATTTGACCTTCATAATCTCTATCTGATGTAAGAAAGTCTAATATCTCTGCATCATTATTGAATACTTTCCAATTCGTAATATTGTCAGGAATGGATGGTCTAAAAATTAATTCAATTGAAAATATATCTGGGCTAAACTCTTCGGGTGGTATAAGTATAGATGCTATATTAGCAAGAAAATTGGCACTCGCATTTTGTAATCTAGGAATTGTGGAGATATTGAATGCTGTAAAATGAGAAGTGAGATTCTGAGCTAATGTTTGATAATGTCTCAAATGTACGGAAATATAATGAATCATATTTCTAACTTGTTTGAATATTATTTCAGAATCTCCATATACTTGCAAATATTTAACATTCAATCCTATGGCTTTGTACATACCTTGAATCAATGTTTCGTATTCAACAGTGTTATTTGTGCATTGGAATTCGAGTCTACAAGCTAACATTGTCTTCTCTCCCTGAGGATCAATTAAAGCACAACCTGCTCCTGCACCATCTTCTGATTTTGAACCTTCAAAAAATAAATTCCAAAATAAATATTGATTTGGAATTTTATTGCTAAAATTAACACATCTAGAAGAATCTATTTGAGAAAAAAATTCAATTTGAGAAGTAACAATATTTGTTTCGAAAGGTGAAACCTGAGCATTAAATGATCCAAGGAATGATTCTGCTGAATAATTTCCTATGATATTATTGGTAAAAGCTATAGGCTCATTTGGTCCTTCCAATTCAGTAACTGTATGTTTCATAAATTTCTCACGTTCAATTTTGATTTGATTTGGATTACCATTATATGGTAACCACATGTGAGACCAATCAATAGCAAAATACCCATGTAATTTCTCAGACCAATCCCTGCTTAAAATGAGACCATAGAATTCAAGAATGTCTGCGACCAAAATATCAACCTCTTGTGAAAATTTTGGATTAGATGATAATTTGATAGATACCGATAACATTTCTCCAACAACTTCAACTTTAGTTCTATCCAACTGAACTATATGTACCAATGTTTTTTGAGGAGTAATATTTAATTTTGTACACACTGTTCCTGGCATAATATTCGAAGAAGCTCCTGAATCAATAAGACAATTATGAACATTCTTCTTAAAAATTTCATAAGTCAAAAGAAGAGGAGGAGTTTGAGAGATAGATCTATCACCAATCAAAACAATATCATTAGCATTTACTTTATTGATAGATGATGGGGGTTTTCCCATATCTTTTGAGGCTTGTGCTATGACTGGTGGTTGTATCGGTTCGACAGGAATGTCTTTAAGTTCTCTAAACAAAATTTTTTGTTGTTGTTTGAGTTTAGACATTTCATGTAACAAGATATTTGCCTTGATATTTTTCATATATTCTACTATATTATATTCGACTTTATCTGATACAATCAAAGTTTTAGAATTTGTAGAAGGATCTGATGAAATCGAATCTGTTTGCACAGTTTTAGACTTTTTGGTTTTGTCTTTTGAAGGGACAGAATTTTTTTTGGGATTTGACGCAATTGGATCTGAAGAAGGTTTACTTCTTGTTGATATAGGCATAGCTTCACTTTCTTCCTCTGTTGGAAGAATGAAATCCCACAATCCATTTAATTCAACTTCTTCTTCTTCTTCAGATTCTAGTTCATTTTCAGAAGGTGAGGGATATTCAGTATCTTGATCAGATTCTACATTTGAAATCTCATTTGGGGGTTTAGGAGTAGAAGAAGGATTTATTTTAAATGAACGAAATGATTTTTTAGCAGCTGAAGTTTCAGCAAACTGTTTCTTTATATCTATCATATCATTTGACATAGTCTTTAATACTTTTTGAAGACCTTTAAGATCAAATGGATCTTTTGAGATTTT
Organism: Pinus albicaulis; assembly: GCA_034641835.2. NCBI lineage: Eukaryota > Viridiplantae > Streptophyta > Pinopsida > Pinales > Pinaceae > Pinus > Pinus albicaulis. The sequence continues at coordinate 685,410,424 of CM076583.1, forward strand.
ATTTTTGGAATCTTGACTAAATGTCACTTTCTTTGTTTTCCTTTCTTCTGATTCTGTTCATTTCTCCAATGCTAAAATTCTTTTTTCTACTACGAGAGCTTCTTTTAAATTTTCTAAAAGAGTGGCTTTACTAGCCCTATCTACAAAAATGGCTATATTCGAGGGTAAAGAAGAAATATACCATTCTATTTGTACATCAACAATAGGTTTTGAAGTAGTTGGGATTTTATTTAATAATCTATTGAATCTGGAGTTGAAATCTTTGACTTTTTCACCTGAATTTATTTTAAGATTGGAAAGAGCATTGATAAAAGAAGCAACAGTTCTATCATCTCCAAATTTCGCAGGAAAAACTTGTTCAAAAGTTGCCCAATCAACAATAGATCCTACTGGAAGAGAAAAATACCAAGATCCTGTAGATCCTTGCAAAGTATATGGAAACAATCTAACTAAAACATCTTCATGGACGATTGCATTTAAGTTCATGGCTAACATAAAATTATTGATGTGTTCTTTAGCAGGAAGACCATCATCAGGATTATATTTGGGTAACCATTTTTCTGGATGATTTGGAAGAGCATTAGGATTTGCTATTAGCACAACACCAGGATTTGTCCAAGGATGAGTAGCCATGATTGGATTTGGATTTTGTGAAGATGTAGAAGTAGATCTAGAAGTAGAGGTGATGAAAGAAGAACTTACAACTAGAATAGTACTACTTGTGACAGCACTGATTGTCTGAGTAGAAGAAATGGAATGTATAGAAAATGTGGGTGGATTAGAAGAGTATGAAGGAATAACAAGAGGGAGATTTGATGTGACTTCACTTGTGTCTAATTTTGATCTAGATATTTGAGAAACTTTTTTGCGATGAGATTCTAAAGGAAACTCAAAAGGATGAATTCCAAGCTTCTCACTTCTAGCTCGAGTTAGAATATCAGTATCTCTAAATAGAGAAGTAACACTTTCTTTAGATGTTTCTCGATTAACAGGATTTTCAGCAGAAATAGATATTCCTTCCAATCGCTGAATTAAAGACTGCACTTTGGGGGATTCAGGAATGAATTCTGAAGTAGATGGGTGACGTGAAATTTCAGGGGATGAAAGAAAGGTTTCTACTACTTCCGATTTTTGAATTGGTGATTTAGATCGTGATTGGGAAATGGTAGAACGCTTTTGAGGAGATAGACTCTTATGAGGGCTTTGTATTTTAGATTTATCTGCCATTCATAGTCATGACCTCCTTCTAGTGCCAAAAACGTTGAGGCTTCAGAAATCCATGGCAACAACAAAGGGGGATAACCACCCGGTCCAGACCTTAAAGCATCTCCTTTTTCGTTTGAGGTAGTGGCTCCGACTGGAGGTGTTGGGACCAGTTTCCTAGTTTTGGTGTTTGTGTGATGATTTGTGAGATTTATGCCAAAACATTTTAAAAATTATGAATTACTACAAACTAAAAAAATTTACTTCTAAATGCAAGACTTTAAAATAAACTTAATCTAACTCAGGTAAAGTATCTCAAATGCGATTTAGGAAGATAACTATCTAATTTGTTTTGAAATAATTGCAGATTAAATAGAATTATAACGGTGTAGAATAATTCCTTTTGAAAATATTAATTAATCAAAAAGAATATGAAAAACATATTGCATTTATGTAATAACCATATATAAAATAACTAATTTCTGCCAGTAGATTTTACGATTAATGAAACATATACTTCAGACATAAATAATTAATTATACATATGATTCATGAAAGCTGTGTTAATCATTAATATTCAAAACAGTAATAACATACATGATATTAGTACTAGTTATTTGTCATCCTGTTTATCAGATCAATGATAAAAGGTCATATTCAATTCTTCAATAAAAAAGCCAAGCCAAAGTGAATCAACATTGATCAACAAGATGCTTTATATAACTGAATAAGGTCGTGTTCCATTATTTCATCAAGACACTTGCAAACCTGCTTGCAACTTAAGCGTTCTTTGCAAAATGTTCTCAATAAAATTCAGGACCCTTCTCTAAATGCATGAGAAGGGTTTAAATACTACAATTAAATACTTAAATAAATTAAATACTTTACAAAAATATAGAGGAGGTTTCAAACAACCTCTGTATATGAAACCTATCTTGAACAATAATCTAGGAATTTAAACAAACTGACAATCTTGATTCAGGATCCTTCTTCTTCTGCTGAATGTGGTCACGTAACTTGCAAATATCTAGCATAGTCTTGAGCTGAGGTGGTTGAGATATTCGTGAGTGAATCTGATCCTTGAATATATCATTTGAAATTGTTGATTGTGACCTTTGGGCTTATTATATAATTAACTGAAGCGTTTGTTGTTGATGATATAGTTTGATCATAAAATTCAAATAATTTTCTTGATCAAACTTGTCAATTTTCTTGATCATCACTTCTTGCTGAACTGCTTGTTGAATCCATCTTGTCTCTACTTCTTTGATCATTGAAAAAACATCAGACGTGTTTTCTTCCAAAAGTCCTATTTTGAATAATTGATCACATAATTGCTGTATAATTTCATTTGATTTACTGGATGTTTTAGCTGCTACTTTTTCTGCTCTGGAAATTTGTGTCTTCCACTCTGTAAAAAATAATTCCTTATGAAATGTATCTACTTGAGGTAGATTAGCCTTCTTTCCAGCATCTAAATCTTTCCATTGAATATATTCTTCAATTTGACTCTGAATTTTTTCACATTCAAGCTTTTGGATAGAGATTTGTTGAATCATTATTCTATTTGAATCACAGTAAGAATCAATTATGGCTGCTTGATAACAAAATAATTTTTGTTTTTATTTTAACATGGTATTTATATCAAGTGCTTCTTTAACAAATCTTTCTGACTGTGATTGCTTTTGTAATTCTGCTAAAGTATTATCCATGTGTACCTTTTTCTCTTCAAGCTGTGCATTATGTTCTAGCTTAAACCTCTCAATATCTTTAATGAACTGCTCTGAATTCATTCTCATCTGTTCTGTAGTCTTAACCTTCTCTGCATCCACCAAATGTTCCAAATCTTGTATCATGTAATCCCTTTGCCTTAACAAAGTTTTAACTTGAGTTTCTTTGTCTACAGTGGCTGTAGAATAAGCTCCTGCATACTGAGATAACTTAGTTAAATGTTCAGTAGGATCTTCAAGTGAATCCTTCCAGAGAACTTCAACTGATTCATCTGTATATTTAAGAGTTTCATCAACTCTTTTCCTTTTATTTCTTTTCACTACAGTTTTATGGCTAGGACTATAGAAGATATCTAATGAAGGAATGTCTTCTATTTGAAAAATTATTTGATCTGCTGAAAAAGCTGGAATGATTTCTCTGTTTTGAGTTGCTGGAACTGTTTGCAAAGGATTAACAATCTGAACTATGTTTCGAGAAGGCTCAGGAGTTTGGAAATCTGTTGTTTGATCAATGATAATCGTTTCTTTAGAGGTGTTTATTGCTTGGGAAAATTCTTCTCATTCATTTGAAAGGTCTTTTCCTTCAGATGACTTGGACTGATATGTTGTGCTTTGATCCTTTTGAACTTCTCCTGAATTCCATTCAGTGTCATTTTTCTTTGACTTTTCATGCAACTCTAATTCATGAATAACTTGATCAATTTCCAAATTCATTTTTATGACTTCGGACTCATCCTCAAATTTGTCAGATTGCTATTGATATTGATCGGTTTCATTTTCAGAATTATCTTTTATTTCTTCATCAATGCTAATACTTGGAGTATTCTTTTCATCTTCCATGATAAATAAATTTAAAGGGACATTTTTCAGTCTCTCATTTCTGTATTCTTGAAAGGCTTGAATATCTTCTTGACTTGATTCATTTGAAACCATTTTAATAACATCTGAAAAAAATTCAACTCCTTGAAAGAAGTCATCAAACCCATCTTCTTCCTTGACAAAAGGATTTGTCTTAAGTCTTGCCATAAAATTTTTAATTTCATCATCAGGATCATACAGTCTCCCAGGCATAAATGCAAGATTTAATATCTGTACATTAGGCACTTCTTTGTATGTGTGACCAATGTTGGCTAGAGAGAAAGAACCGCACTGTAGAGGAAAAGAAGGCCAAATTGCCTTTTTTTCTTCTTTCAATTGTTTAGTGACACCATTAACAAGCTGATAAGCGATCTCTCTCCCGAACAACTTGTCTGGAACATAGTATGGCAAAACATGTGTAAGAGAAGAGCTTCCAAATACTCGTACATATGTAAATTTATCTTCAACAAACCAGCGAGCTGTAGGAACAATATCCCTACTGACTTCTTTGGAAAGCCTAGGGATATTTTCATTAAAAATCATCTGATACATTGGCATCATAACTCCATAACAGAATTTGTAAAAATGCAGGTGGTATTTGGAATCCAAAATTTCTTCGTGATAAATATGGATTGGGGTAGGTTCTTTGGAAGTCTATTTCCAACCCATAGTTGGAAGTGTAGAACAAAAACAGATGGCATCCATAACATAGGCAGACATAAAAAAGGGTGAATTTTCTTGAGACTGAGCATTTTTATTATTCCTATACTCATTAATGTGTTTAACTAAGTAATTGGATAATAGATTTTCCCAATTCAAAATGGATGAGTTGACGATTGCGTCAATCAAGGGAACCCAATCTCTAGCAAACCTAGTACTGTCTGGTTTACCGAATAAACTACATAACATACCAGCAACATAACAAAATTTTTGCGAGATCTGTGCAATGGGGTACATACCAGACTTGTCTTGGTTTAGTTTTCCTTTGTTGTCCTTCCATTATTGAATGACTTTGATCAGATCTGGGTGCTTAGCTTTAAACCTTTGCACATATACACTATCATACCTCTGTTGTGGAGATGGTAAATGATACATAGTTTCCAAGTATTCAGCTTTAAAAGAGCCCATGACTTCTCATCTAGAATTCTTAAACACTCTGTCTTCAATATTCAAATTCTCGACTGCCCATTTGATCATATCTGTGTAAGGCATGAGCTTTTGCCTTGCTGCTATCTTATGAATGAACGAACATGCAACGTCGAACAAAATCACGTCGGAAGTGGAATTAGTGCCTGTTGCATAAATCTTCATTATCACCTTTGGCCCTTGATCTTCAAATAGTTTATACATAGCTTCCCATGATGTGATGCTGCAATCTTTGTGACAAACAATATAAAAAAACAGCGAGGGAATTTTTGTATCTTCTTTATACGATGCTCGAGACACTTATTTTCCTTTCTTACTCATTTCAGACTCCTTCGATTCAATAATTTCTTTCCTGAAAGTGAAAAAAATATATCATATAACAAAAACTGTGAAGATATGTTTCACACAAAAACTATTAATTTGATCAGTCATCTCCTCATAATTTCTTCACGATTTCAAAATTAAATGCTAGGCATGGCTTCGCATGCGATACTTATCCTTTGATTAAATCCGTTAAGATCAGAATTCAATTCGAAATGACATAATTTGCTTTTCGCACGCTGGAAACAATAAATGCGCAAATCACAATCAAATCTTATAATTTTCATGATTGTTTCTTATCAATTGCGAAATGCGATTTCCGCAAATCGCAGATCACAATTTTTAAGAAATACATTGAAGTTTAAATCATAATCCACGTGCGGTGAAATTTGCGAAAGCTAAAAAGTGGACGCGATGCGAACACGATTATATATTCGATTTCATTCTCTCTGTCGGGTCTGTGGCAATCACGAATTTTATTTTTTTGTTCTAATCTTTAACTAAATCAAGTGCGATGCAAAAACATAGAGTAAGGACTTTTAAGAGGGTGCTTTTCGCAAATCGCAAGATTTATAGATTCTTCTTTGAAAGTGATATGTGATAAGAGATGCGTTTTGAGATAAATTTATTTCCTAAGTGTTTTTTAGAAGGAACCTTTAAAAGGATTTTTTCCTAATTATCTCTAAAGGGTCCCTATTTACGAAAATAAATGGGGGTAGTTGTATAGCACAACAGTTTCCAAGTTTGAATGAATTTTCCTGGCTTTTGTTGAATAAGCTTAACATCGAGTACCATAGGAATAGTATGTTGAATGATTGATGGGTCATATGTTTTAAGATCTTGGTAGTTCTATGTAAAAATATCCTTGTATCTCTTCAATAATGAAATGAATGCATTTATTTCTTCAGATGAAAGGCTAAGGCCTAGATTTATATCTTGATGTAAATCAGTAGATCCTAAGTTAACTAATTCAAACCTTAGAGTAGAACTCTGTAATTTACAATTGTTTGATTTCTTGAATCTATATTTCAAATCATATAAATCTTCAAGCTTCACTACATATTTTGGAAAAATATTTTTATCAGTTTGTTCCTTGATTTGATTATCATGTTCATCCTGGTCCACAATTTGATCATCATATGATTTCTCAGAAGTAAGAAAACTTAAAATATCACTATCATCATTAAAAAATCTCCATCTAGTAACATTATATGGAATAGATGGTCGGAAATTTAATTCAATAGATAATTTGTTAGGACTAAAGTACTTTGGTGGAATAATCTTGGAGGCAAAATTAGCTAAAAGGTCAAGATTGGCATTCTGTGATCTAAGAATAGGAGAGATATTGAATGCTATAAAATGAGATGTGAGGTATTGAACCAACGATTGCTAATGTTTCAAGTGAATTGAGAGACATTGAATAGAATTTCGTACTTGTCTTACAACAATATCTGAATCTCCAAACGCCTGAATATATTGTATATCAAGACTAATTGCTTTTCAAAGACCTTGAACCAATGCCTTGTATTCAACAATATTGTTAGTGCATTCAAATTCTAATCTACATGCTAGCATGGTTTTCTCACCTTTTGGGCTAATAAGTACACATCCTGCTCCTACACCATCAGTGGATCTTGATCCATCAAAATATATTTTCCAAAATGAAGATTAGACTATAGTTTATTCTTCAAAATTGAAGCAACTAATGGAATCAATTTGATAAATTTTTTATACTTATGAGTTAACATAATTGACTAGAAAAGGTGAAATTTGTGTGTTAAAATTCCATAAGAATGAATATGCAAAGTAATTTCCAAAAATGTTGTTGTTAAATGCTGTAGGCTCATTCTCTTCCGCAAGTTCTGTAACTGAGTACTTCATATGTTTTTCACGATCGACTCTGATTTTATTTGGCTTTCCATTATATGGAAGCCACATGTGAGACCAGTCTGTTGAAAAATATCCATGTAATTTTTCACACCAATCTCGAGTAAGAACTAAACCGTAAAATTCAGGGATGTTTGCAATTAGTATATCGATAATCTGAGCAACTTTTGGGTTTGATGAAAATCTAATACTTATCTAGTTGATATCTCCTAAGACCTTAATCTTTGTTCTATCTAGTTGAAATATACTAACTGATGACTTTTGGGTTTCGATATTTAGTGTTTTGAAAATTGAATATGGCATTATATTGGACGAAGCCCCAGAATCGATCAAACAATTATGAAAATTTCTATTGTAGATTTCATATATTAAGAGAAAAGGAGGAGTATGAGAATTAGATCTATCACCAATCAAAATAGCATCTGAAGCATTAAATTTGTTTGAATTGTCAATCAGAGGTTTCCCTATTCCATTAGTAGCTTTAGCTATAACAGTTGAAGGAAGAGGAGGTGTTGTGATTGCATTCAGCTCTAACTTAATAAAGAGAAATCTTGGCTTTAATCTTATTCATATCCTTGATTATATTATATTAAATAGTATCAGATACTACTAAAGTTTTAAATTGAGGATTGGGTGTAGATTAGATTGGCTGGGAATCGGCGATGACTTGCTGAGATGATTTGACTGGAGGTTTTTTATTGACAGGTTTTTCTTTAGCAATATAATTTGGGATTTTTTGTTTCTGTGTTGATTGTGTTGGTTCTACATATTTTTTACTTCTTGTGCTAACAGGCATGGCTTCAACTTCCGTTTCATCATCATAGGAAGGTAAAACGAAATCCCATAATCCATGTAATTCAGCAACTTCTTCATCTTTGGATTCATTTGCAGAAGTTATGGTTTCTTCCTCTTCTTCTTCTTGGTTAGATTCAAGATTAGAAATAACATTGGGAGGCTGAGAGATAGAAGATTTATTTTTTCTAAATGATCTAAAGGGTTTCCTGGTAGAGGTTTCAACAACATGTTTTTTGATTTTGACCATTTCGTTGGACATGGTTTTGAGAACATTTTGTAATACCTCAATATCAAAAGGATCTTTAGGAGTTTTCTTCTTCGGCTCGTCTTTGAATGTTACCCTTTTAGATATTTTATCTTCAACCTATGTTTTATTTTCTAAAGCAACAATTCTTCTTTCAACAAACAATGCTTCTTTCATGTTTTCTACAAGGGTGACTTTATTATCTCTATCTACAAAAATTGCTATATTAGAAGGAAAGGAGGATATGTACCACTCTATTTGTACATCCAATCCAGGCTTAGAGGCAGCTGGGATTTTGTTCAATAACTTGTTAAATATGGAGTTGAAGTCTTTGATCTTTTCTCCTGTATTAGATTTTAAATTAGAAATATTATTTATCAATGATGCAATTGTCCTATCATCACCAAATTTGGCAAGAAATTGTTCTTGAAAATTATTCCAATCTCCTATTGAGCCTGAAGGGAGGGAAAAATACCAGGATCCTATAGACACTCAGAAAGTATATGGAAAAAATCTAACTACAACATCTTCATGTTCAATTTCGTTGAGATTCATGGCTAACATAAAATTATTGAGATGTTCTTCAACAGGAAGACCATCATCAGGATTATACTTTGGTAACCATTTTTCTGGATGATCAGGGAGAGGATGTAAATTTACCATTTGAATAGCACCCAGATTGACCCATGGTAAGTTGGCCATTACTTGAATTGTTGTTTGTGAATATGAGATAGTAGATCTAGAAGCAGATGTGGATGGAAAATAACTTACTACTGGACTAATACTACTTATATCAGCACTAATTGTTTGAGTAGAAATGGGTATATGAGAAGATATGGATTGATGAGAGGAGAAGGTAGAGGTAAATGGAGATGAAGATGATGTGATCTCGCTGATACCTGATTGAGATGATGATGTAGTAGCTTTTTTATGATGAGAATGGATAGGAAAATCAAAAGGAGTTATCCCAAGTTTTTCACTTTGTGATCGGTTTAATACACCAGTACCTCGAAATATGGATGTAACACTTTCTTCAAAATTTTTAGGATTAACAATCTTTTATGGAGATATGTTTATTTTTTCTAACTTCTCAATCAAAGACTGAACTTCAGGAGACTCAGGAATATAATCTGAAAAAGTTTTACGAGGTAATGTTTCAGGAGATTAAAGACATGGCTCTAAAACTTTAGACTTATGACTTGGAGATAATGAACAAGATATAGAAGCTGTAGGAGCTTTGGAGGGTTATTTACTCTTACATTGGCTTTTCAATTGAGCTTTAGCTTTATATTCCATAAATAATCGGATGGCCCTCCTTCTAGTGCCAAAAATGTTGAAGGCTGGAAAGTGACTTCCTCAACATTGGGGATTCCACCCGGTCGAGAGCTTAAAACAACTTCTTTTCTGTTGAAATGGTGGGTCCGAATGGGGATATAGGGACCAATTTCCCGTATAAAGAGATTTTATATACAAAATAAATAAAATCAACACTAATGGGGTGATTTATTCTAATGATAACATAAATTAAAACTAAATCTAACTACTTCTTGGGATTGGAACCATTTATATTATTATGGAGTAGAATTTCACAAGCATGAAACAATATAGATCATTTCATACTTAATGAATATAAGCAAATTTAAGAAACTAAATTAATTTAATTGATTTAGTTGATGAAGAACATTAATCACATAAAATATCTCTAAGTCTCACATCTAACAAAATATCGTTCAATATATTATATTAATAGTAATAAGAACATATATCACTTCAATGCTTATCAGAATGAAGCTATTAGACATAAATAAATTTGCCAAAATTTCAGAAACATAAAACAATCAATACAAAAATAATAGTAACCATTGCACCATAGCTTTAAATCTAAAAAGATAGCTTCAGGGCTCAGAGTTTCAGTTAGATAAATTTTGTTCAAACAATAATGTAAGTTCCAAAAGCTTTCTTCTCAAAATTCTGGACCCCTTTCTAAATGCAAGAAAGGGGTTTAAATACTAATTAATATTACAAAAATAGAATACTTGTAAAAGAAGTCTCAAATATTACTCTAAACTATAAAACTAAAAACTAGGAAAATAAAATGCATAAGCTGTAACAGTCTCATGACTGTTTTCCAGATTCACTCTCTAGTTGGTATTTGAGCTAGCATGCTTTGATCATATGTTCAAGCTGGGGGGGGGGGGTTGAATCAGCTGCATTCTCATATGTCTCATGAATACTACATCGTTTAGTGTTGGAAGAAGATGAGCTATTGCGTTGGAGAGACACCTAAAAATTACCGATTGGTTATGAGGCTTAATAAAAAAATACCAATAAATCTCCATATTTAACCTTGTCAGATTTTCTATGTCAAGAGATTTTCTGTTTGATGTCTCTTGGCAGTATTGCTTTGGGAAGCTGATATCTGGCATGGTGTATTTTGGTGATTCTTGAATTAGGTTGGCTTGCAGAAGAGAATATTTTATATACATAGAGATGTTGGAAGATAAATTCTTAGCTCTGATAATAACTAATTAAGAACTCTTCATTTTAATATCCCAATCTCCAAATATTATATCTTTAATTGATTTTTCAAGATGAGGGATATCAACCACTCTACCCTGTGCAGTGTCTTTCCAATCTATATATTTTGACACCTTATCATCAATGTCTTCATAATAAGTTCTCAAATTAGAAATCTGAGTGACTAATTGATCACTGGTCTTAACTTTCTCTTGAATTTGATTATACTTCTGAAAGAAAACTGTTTGCTGTGTTATTAATAATGATTCCAACTCTGTTGCTTCTTTCTTTGCTTCATTGATTTCGGGCTTTTCTTGGGGCTTTTCAATCCTCTATTGCAATTGATGAATTATTTGATCTTTTTCTTTAATCTTGTTTTCGAGTTTGAGTTTGATACCTTCAAACTCTTGTTGCAGATTATTAATGCTTGACTGCAGCTCCTACTCGATCCTTTGTTTTTCATCAAATAAAACTTGCTCCATTTCAACAATTTTATGATCCTTTTCTATAATTAATTATTCAACTTCTGCTACCTTATGAATGGTTGCACTTGCGTAAGCACCTGCAAATTGAGATAATCTGTTAAGTTCCTTCCCTGGAGTTGATTGAGTTTATTTCTAAAGGACTTGAATTGGTGTTGCATCTATAGGTAGTTCTGGAGAATATTCCATCTTCCACTTCTTCTTTGACCTAGTCATGACAAATTTGTGTTTTGAACTATAAAATATGTCCAATGGAGGTATTTCTTCAATTTTTAGGACAATTTCAGTAGTCGAGAAATCCACAATGATTTCCATATCTTGGGTCGATGTATCTTCTGGTTTCTCCTATATATCATTGTGTCCTTGGATCTGGATTTGCTCAAGAACAATTTTGGAAACCTATACAGTAAATGAGTTTTCTCTAATTTCTTCCTGACCCTTGGAGTTGTCTATATTAGCAGAAAGATGTTGCACACTTGACCCATCTGTATGAGTTATAGAACTTGTAGCACCAACAATAGGCATGGTTTATTACTGAATGGAATTCTGAGTGGGAGGAGTATTAGTCTCAGATAGTGCTTTCTCAAAACCTTCCCAATTTTGAGTGAATTTATCATCTTGTTGAACATTTGTGATTTCTTCTTCTTGAATTAGTACTGGTACCTGAGAAGTCATTGGAACTATAACCCATTCTGCCTTCGGCGCTGGTCTGTGAAAAAAATAATCTCAAAAATGGGAATTTCTTTGTTCTCAATACACTTTGAATCTTAACAAATCTTCCAGGCTGAACCTTTAAGCTGCCTTTTGCTAAATTGTTGAAAATTCGAGAATTGATTTGAACATATCGTCAAATCTATCAGGCTCACTTGGAAATGCTCACATCTTGACCTGATTCATTATCTCTCTAGCAATACCATATGAAGAATAATTTATATTGGGTAACACTCGAAAGTTGAAAGGTTTTAATCGATCAATTTCAAGACAGGCATGCTTGAAATTGTCTAGGGCATATGAACCACAAGAAAAATGAAAAGTTGGCCAAATGTTCTTTTTGGCATCTTTGAGGGCTTTTGTAAAACCATTATCAACTGTTTGATAAGTAATTTCTTTGGCCAACAATTTTTTTGGTATATATAAGGGTAGGACATGAGGATGGGCATAAATTCTAAAAACACGGATTTATGTAAAGTTCTCCTCACCAAAACACCTACCTACAGACTTAATAATTCTATTGGCTTCAGGGGCGACTCTAGGGATTTTTCTTTCAAAAATTACTTGGAAGACCGGGAGCATTATGTCATTTCATATTCTGAACATATGAGAGTGATATTTTGATTCCCAGAAGGAATATATATGTACATAGATAGGGGCATCAAATTCTCTGGTCCATTTCCATCCTAATGATGAAAATTCAAAGGAAAAATAGACTACGTCTAAGATATAAGAACTCATATAAAAAGGAGGGACCGCATTGGGTGGGGCATTTCGATTTTCTCTATAGGCTATGATAAATCTTATCAAATTATCAGAAATAATAGTAGCCCAATCTAGAATATAGTTGTCATAGGTTGCTTCTATCAAGGGTGTCCGATTCTCTCTGAACTTGGTCGTATTTACAGATCCAAAGAGATGACACATCATTGCATCTATCTAAGAGAATGGGATTTTAAAAGAGACAACTGAATACATACCCTTATCGTCGCGCTTATGCCGGTTAAGATCATTTCTCCATTCTTTAATTACATTCGCAGGATGGTCATTATCCTACATGAACTCTTGAAAAAATTAGGCGTCATATCTCTTCTGTGGTTCTGAAAGTTTATACATATTCTTCAAATATGATGGCATGAGAGAGCCAATGACAATTCTGCTTCTAGTAACAAATTGTCTGTCTCTTCTATCTACATTATCCAACACCCATTTCACTAAATCAGTATATGGCATCATCTTAGGACGAGAAGTAATTCTGTGAAGAAAATAATAGCCGTATTTTTCCATGATTTTGAATCATTGGATAAAGTATCATTGGCCACATCTTTTCTGTCCAAAATTACTTGCGGATTGTCGTTCTCGAACAACTGATAGATCCCTTCCCAACTTGAAGAACCAATCTCTGGGTTGCATGTAGTATCTGGGATTAGGGGAGACATTTTGTTGTTTTCCTCTTACTGTATGACTAACTGTGGTGGGGTGACAGATTTCCTTTGCGCTTTAATAAGCCTTGACATCCTTTTATGCCTTTATTTTTGGAATTACCCTGTTGAAAAGAAAACCAGAGAGGATAAGCTGAAATCACTTCAAATGATATTAACTATCCTATCAACTTAACTGATGCATAATGGGAAATCCTTGGTATGTAAATTTGAAATAATTAAAAGTTGATTGCAAGCCTTGAGATTACAAAACACTTGAATTAACATTAAATTGATAAGCATGGGTTTGTGTGATTTTGATAGATGTCATCACATTGGGATTTGTTGATCAACGATTTTGGTAGTTGGTGAGTTTTAGTGTTTCAAAGCAATCTATGAAATTTGAAATGCGAAATTGTGATAGTGCGATGGTTTTAAACGAGATGCGATATCGAGGTATATCAGATGATGGAATGCGATATCGATATCTATTATGTGATGAGTTTCACTACTTCGCATTTTGGCAATTCGCATATTGTGAATTCGCTATTCGTACTTTGACAATTCATTATTCGCAACTTTGTTGTTGTTTTCTTCCCACTTTTATGTTTTTTGCTTTGTGGGTTCTCTTAGGCGTTCTTGTTGAGTCTCAAATCTGCATTGTTCTTATACATCTTCCTAGACCTTTTTCATTCACCTGAACCTTCCCAGTTGTCAATATCATTGTATATTAATTGCAAAAGAGCATATAAAATGGTTTTTAACTACATTTTGTGTCTGCTGTTTGATTTAGATTTTTTCTCATTTAGCTGCGGAATCTTGCCACTTTCCGCAGCTGCTGCAACTTTCCGTAGCCATTTTGTGAAAGTATATGTTACAGGTGTCCTCAGGAAGAACGAGCCACATGGGCAAGTCATAAATGATGTGGACATGGATCGTGTCCTATTGGCTCGAGCAAATTCACTTAAGGAAGCTGCGGTCAAAGGTGGCCAAGTGGAAGTCAACCGTAGAGTCCCACGGTGACAGGACTCTGTTTCTCGTCACATGAAGATTCATATGGCCGTTTCTGAGTTGCGGGAGACACATCAACACCTTTACATGGCTCCATAGCCGAATCCAACATCCACTCTGCATAGATTTACTCCTCAACGCGGCCATGCTCCTAGATATCTGGACGTAATGGTTTACGTGTTCTCCATCAACACAAAATTTAGGGAATTAGTTATATTTCCTTTGTTATAAATAATGCGTTTGCATACGCATATTAGATTAGTCTCCATTAGCTTCCAGATAGCTCTGTAATGTAATTACGTTGCCACTGTGCCGTAATATCACCTTTCTGTTATGACTGCATTTTAATATATAAGAAGACTCTGTTTCCAAACGTAATTCGTACTTGAATTCTGTTGCCAAGGCTGGTGTAGAGGGCCCCTGCACACGCCGAGGTTTTGTGCATTATTGTATAGTTCTTGTTTGATTTCTTTAAGCTCATTGTGCCATAATTCATTCACATGTTTATACATTTCATCTTTCATGGTATATATGCTTCATTTCTGTTTATAATCTTTCATGCTTTACATCTTGCTTCTGTCCATAATCTTTCATGTTTTATGTTATTGTTAACTGATCAGTGTTCTTGTTTCAGGTTATAAATAGGCAGCCCAGGCATTTGCATAACTTTTTGACTAATGACATGGAATTAATATTGTTCTGTTGCTAATTTACTTTTCTTAGTTTCTGTTTAATTTCAGTACTGCTTTGTTTATTTCAATCTTGCACATTTGTTTCGGTAGTTAGATTTAGATATATCAAATTGTTCATGTCATTTTTAGGTTACCTCCGAAAGAGCCACAACTGGACGATGGTGAGGGATTGAAGTATGAATGTATAGTTTGATATTAGTTTACTTTACGCAAGTTAGATATATTAAATTGCTCATGACATCTTCGGTTACCTCCCGAAAGCCCATAATTTCGGGTGATGGTGAGGGATTGAATTATGAATGTGTGGTTGATATTAGTTCTTTACTTTCGCAAGTTAGATAACGAGGTTACTCAAGTTGTTTATGGTTACCTCGAAAATCATAGTGGACTAATGATGAGGGATCAGAAGATAAGTTGATGTAATTTGATTTAGATTTACTTTGTTGCAACTTTGTTTCTTTCAGCATAGTTTCTTTTGTGTTTGAACAGCAGCAAGAATAATGAGTTTCATGATCAGTAGTTCATTGTTTGTTTGACTAGAGTAGTGATGCAATTTCATTTTCTTTGAAGAATTAACTTTGTCATTGTGTGTTTTTAAAATTCTTTTGAAGTTTGGAAAATCATTAGAAAGACATTGTTGTCTTGAATATTTGTCTCCATACTTGTCTTTTAGAATTTCACAAAAATCCAAAAACGACAAAAAAGTAAGGGATAGGTTATCTTGCACATATAGTGCGCCACACTTCGTCAGCTTACGAATCCCGGATTGACAAATTAAATGTAGCAATTTAGGACACACTAAATTGACCAAACAGTTCTTTAGGTAATTTTCTTATTTTTTAAAGAAAATTTAAAACTTAATCTAACAAAATCCTATCTTTAGGTTTTATTTCGAAAAATAAATATTAATCCTAAAATTTTTAAAGGGTCCCTATTATCCTTTATAATATATTTTACTTGGATAATGGGGAGTTGTTGTAATACTAAAACACCACCATACAAAATTATATTATTATTTTCTCTTACCGTGAAGTCTAATGACGTAGTCTCACTCTAATGATCTGCATCTCTTGCTCTATCTCAACCAACACATTAGAATCATAACATACCAATAGCATCATGATGACCTAATTGCATACAATGACCTCATGCACAACAACCTTCACCATGAAAATACATGCATAACAACACATTGACACTGATATGTATAAAAAATGCATATATAACCGACATGCATTCATGACAAGCACATCCCAACAACAACATCATCAACTCCTACATGGAGACATAGATGCAACTATGACCAACACCATGCATACACAACAAGAATATAGACCATAAGAATAAGGAACACATATGAAACTGACATGTATGCATAAAAAACACATTTTTCCCATCCAGTCCAAGGGGTGAACCATGCTCTAATACCACTATGTGGTATCAAGTATTACCCAAAGACAACATAAGTTGCTCTATTACCACTCTATAACAACCTCCTCCCACATTTACCCAAACATACTGGTCCGCTGGGGTAAACATGTCACAAGAGGCTACTATGATCAGATTCAACCTCCTAGGTCACCTTAAGGAAGTGGAACTGGAAAAAACCAACCAAATCGATCACCCACAAAACCAATAGAACCTCCGTGAGCTACCCCACCTTTACAGGTGACCAACCTTTGAGGGAACTTAATAATCTAAGGACTTAGAGCCCCAATCGCTCCCTTGCCAAGCCCTCTAAGGGATTGATAGCCCTCGGCACTCCCATGAGGCTGCATGAGTGTGATTGCAACCTTTTTCTACCAGTGCTATGCTAGTGACTACCATACTTAAGGCTAAATTTTAGGGCTAAGACCCAATCAATACCCATAAATTCATGTAATTAAAAAAAATAAAATGAAACATAGAAAAAATCATTCCAATACCAATTATTGAATGGAGACTTGACTGGACCTCTACTATCCATGATAAAAATTTTGTCAAAAATTTCAAAAATATACATTCTACATATCATAACAACAGATATGAGCACAAGGGTCTCATACTTATGTGAGAATCACCAAGAAGCAGAGATGCCTTATATCATTAGATTCATTATCATCTATTAGGTCATATATTAATTGTTCATTCATTCACAAATCAAATCATGATGAAATTCGTACATCATCACTCTCATAAAACATGCTCATAACCAACATATAACCAATAGAAATAATAAGGATACAACAACCATATAATCCACATATAAACCAATACACTTGCACATAAAATACCAAGGAGAATACACTCTTATTTATGAATTCAAAAGTCAACCCAGTATGGGACTACCACATTCCACCTGACCATAGATTGGTTGAGCCAATTCTCTTTTCAGCCAATCAATCCCATACCATATTCCAAGAATGAATGTGGGACTCAACCGAAATAACCAACAAGGGATTCCCAAGGCTAAATCATGTCACCATCATCAATAGAAACATGATTTATCACAATCCTCATAGGATCGCTAGGCCATAAACAAGCATGGATGCCACCACATTTCTCCACCTACATTGTGAGTAATTTTCCTGTCTCCTAGTATTAGGCTTTGCGATAATTCACAATATGATCTAGGGATCACTAGGCCCTAAACAATATTCAACCCTCTAGGATTTACCGTATATACCATCCAGGGATTCCTAGGCCTGATGGAGAGCACCCACCTATATGCTTTAACGCATATCTCTCCATTCACTAGTCGAGGATTCCTAGGCCCATTGAGGCACATAATACCTGAATTTACTATAACGCACAGTCTGGTCCAGGGGTTACTAGGCCATAGGCTTTACCATAATCCAAAGTTTAGTTAAGGGATTGCTATTCCCTGTGTTCTTTCATTCAGAGATCCACCTCACCCAGTTTTGAATCCATCCGACAATCCGACTCAACCAAAACATGACAACCCCATCACAACATGGCTATCCAGAAATGGCAAGGCAAGGTTGAAGAGCACTATCACACCTAGAAAAACCCATGCCAATGAAAACAATAGAACCAATAACACACATTCATAACCATGGATGTGAAATGTAGCAAGGAAATCACACATGCAAATCGATACCTACAAGTAAACCTGATGTAGCTACTTGATCTTTGGTTCCTTTTTGCTTTTTTTTTCCTTTCTTGATCCAAATCTGAAATGATCCAAGAAAAATCTAAGTTTCCAAGAGTGTGAGAGAGAGAATAGAGAGAGAAATCCAAAACTAAACAAACAAAGATCTAAGAAAAAGCTTTCCATCTGATCCTAAGAAGCATTTTTATTAATTAGGCCTATATTTTCTTCATTTTCCATTATTTTTCCTTCATTTCCTCCTCACATGCAACCTATGACCTTTCACCTTCCTTTTCTCCTAATTTACATTATTTTATTAAATAAAGGTGCTAAAAATACCTTTTCCTTTTCAAATCCTTAGCCATTTCCTTTTCTAATTTCCCCTTAGCCATAAACACATCAAGTGATGCCCACTAGGATATATCCCCAACAGTCAGCTTGGGATACATGTCCCATGACCTTGGTATTATATTTTTTTTACATGAATTTCTAACCGTTGTTACAGAACCCTCCCCCTTAGGGGAACACCATCCTTGATGTTCAATGACACCTACAACTAGAGAAACCACTGAAAATTCAAAACATACTACTTGTGGAGCTTTATAAGACAACTTTTTGCACTATTTACAATGACATCTGCTAAAAAAAATAAGCATGCGGCTTACTGGATATTTATAACACATCTCATTATAAAATTTACAATAACAACCACATATATTCATGCACATTTTCTTCAACCAACAAATAACCATACTTTATAGGGAGCTTTATAAATCTAGCTCGATACAATATTTACAATAATATACATATGTACACATATGAAAAATTTATCTGACCAACAAATAAAAGGATATGATACTTGCATATTCAACTAGGGAATCTAGAGCCTACTCACACCTCCACACTCAAAAGCAGTACTAGGATTCACCTCCTTCCCAGGAAGTCCAGAATCCATTGCCAAAGTCAAAAGTACATCCAATGCCCAACGCCATAATCCCGTGCCACTTGTTCACTCAGTGAACAGTTACCGACTCATTGTTCCATGGCACACTCCTAATGTGCATCTAATTCCATCTGGAAATGTTAATGACCAAAAATGATCCATCCCTGACCTTCCCTTCTCTGCTACACAGTCCCTCGAGAAATCCTCCCACCCTTTCTATGCAATCTCTCACCTTCCAAGTTCCTTGACATCCCTTATCCTGTGTGATACATCCCTTGGAAAGACTTCCTCTCATCTAAAACGTACTCCTAGAGTGCTTTACCAATATATTGTTTCATGCTTCAATTCCTTTGTTGTTGCTGCTAATTCTTGAAGTCGGTTTCAACCACCCAACCAGGAATTTTGATGCTCTCTTGTACCAAGCACATAAATTCCGTTAGATTCAAAATAAATTGAAATAAATTCACTTCATACCTCATTGGCAGCTCGTCAATAAGGTACACTTGCAATATTGTCCACTTCCTGTCACAAAAAGTCAAACTAGAATCTTAACCAAATCATCATGTATAAACATATCACATCAGCTTAACTCGAAAAGTAACCATCATAATCAAAATCATAGATCACAACTAACCATCATAAACCAAAATCATAGATCACAAGTAACCATCATAAACCAAAATCATAGATCACATGTAATCATCATAAATAAAATTCATATATAACATACATAATAAAACTAAAGTAAAATATTGATACTTATCCATTAATCGATCCTTAACTTCTACCTTTATCCTTTGTCCTTTCCATACACACACCAGACAGATTTCCAAACCCGAAAAGCACCTAGTGACTTTTCTTCAACCACATACACGTACACATAGTGTGCATCATACACATCCAACCACACTCATCATACAACACAACACATACACCTACACCCGATGTACAACACATACAACTACACCCGATGTACAACACAATAGATACACCTACATATGGTGTACAACACAATACATATGCGTATACAACGTACAAAAAAATGAATACACGTGTCACAATACCACGAATACACAATGCACAAACACAGTACCGCATGGAAACAAAACAACATGTACAACACGCACAAAATACCACATGTTCACAACAAAACATGTAAGACATGCACAAAATAGCACATGTACAACACATACATAGTACCACCTATACATAGCACCACCTGCACAACATGTACACCGCATCACCTGCACAATGTGTGCACAAAACCACATGCGTGAAATGTACATGGCACCACATGTACACAACACTGAATGCATGACATGTTCATAGAACCCCCTGCACACAACACCCCATGTATAAAATGTACATGATACCACATGCACACAACACCATATGCATAATCATGCACACAACAACACATGTACATAGCACCATAGGTGCAACATTCACACCACGCCATATGTACACAACACTGCATATGAAACATGAAAAAAGCACCATATGTACATAGCACCATATGCACACAACACTACATATCCAACATGCGCTTACTATAATATGTACACAACACCCCATATCCTGCATGTAAATAGCACCATCTATACCCAACACTGCATAAAAAACATGTACACAATGACATCTATACATAGCATTGCATAAACAACATGTACACAATGCCATATTTACATAGCATTACATGTACGCAACACCATCTGTAGATAGCACTGCATAAAAAACATGTACACTGCAGTGGTGGTTTTGGTGCACAAGTGTACCAATCTACCGGTGCTTGGTAGGAATGGTTGCAACCTACAAGCTATGGTCATAGGCAGAAAATATGGTTAGCATGTTAGTGAACACATGCTGATATATATAAAACACACTAAATTATGGAATGTAGTATGATGCATATAAGGAGAAGAAACACAACTAAACTAAAACAAAAAAATAGCTCACAATGAGTCAAACGAGACAATAAAGCAAACATTGGAATAAAATCCCCTCTTATTGACCACGATTAGTAAGAAAGATAAAACATTATACACTTGCCAAAGGATCCTTAGAACTATGGAGTTCTAAGACCTAGTGCAAGGAATTTTTTACCCTTGAGTTGTTATCGCAAAGCCTCTCTCTTCTCTAAAGGGAATGAAGTTATTGGGTGGCAAACAACCGAATCCTCTAACTCTACTGCTACTCTGGATTACACATTGTTGGCTTGCCCATGGGAAATTTGGCTAGCATAACAATGTGTTCTCATTTTTTTCTTATCATGGTGGAAATTTATATTGATACACTTGTGGATGGTGACCCAAGAGAGAGGTTTGATTCCTTTGTGTGCTCACTTGAGGTCCAAGGGTGGCTTAGGCAACTGTCCGTGGGTGGCCTCAAGTGGAGGATCATTTCCTGAAGTGTGTCAAGTGGTCCCAGATGGTGACTTCCGCCACTCCTAGGACCACACAACTTTTTGAAGGAAAGCCACGCAGACCAGCGTGCCTATCAAAGAAAAATGTGCGCAATGTGTATTTTGCCTGCGTCTCTGGTGCACAATTTGATTTTTTCCTCTTGACCTTAGATACTTTTAAAATTTTCCAGATTCTCTAATGTTCCTCAGTCCTATAAATCCTTCTTCTTGACATTTAATACTGTCATTTTTCTTGTTTGAGTTTCCAGTGATAACAGTTTCCCCCTAATGTGTGAGGTCTAGGAAGAAATGTATAGCTGAAATACATTTTAGTTTATTTTCTATGTAACATGTTTTGAGAGAGAGAGAGGCCTGCATACAGCCTAAGGTTGGAAACCCTTCTAGTGGGTAGAAGAGTGACCATGTTATGTCGGAAACATGCTAGAAATAGTATGACACAATAAATACAATTTTTCTATGAGGCGGGCATGTCCCATGCTTGTAATGCTTTGGCTAGCTAAAAAAATCTATCTGACAGATAAAGGTTCTGTCTGTGTCACTGGTATGGTAGTGATCTATTTGTTTGGTTGATGATGACGATTGATGATGCACTTAGGGGCGTTTTTTCTTTGACGATTGGTTGAATGTGGTGCCCACATGCGTAGTCTTAGTATGACATATAAATTCTCATTGTATGCATGGGTGTATGACTGGGACCTTCTCGTGTAAGCATTACTGAAAGAGATGCTTATAATGGCATGAGTCTTCAACGAATCTGAGCAAAGTGAAATGGTTGTAAAGTACGATACCATCTTGACATGAAAGCTTGTGTTGTAGTCAAATATCAGGAGGATTGATGACATCTATGGGAAATAATGATTCACATAGTGCCACCCGAGGATGCCCCTATTGTGGTGAGGAGCCATCCAAGGCAATGCTTCCTTTTTGGAGAATGGGTGTTGAAGTCGAAAAAAGGAAGCCTCAACCAAACAAGAGAACTATTGATGCAAGGGACCAGGGTCTCTGATTGGATAGGTTTAATGTAGGCACAATGGCGAGGGGTGAATGAAAACTAATGATGGGAGTTTAGTGGCCCAAGGCCGGAGCATAAAATATCAGTTTGGCGGTAGTCATAACTATTTTTGATGAGGAAATCCCTAGAGTTGGTAGGATGTCTAGGGTGGGTATATGTTGGTTATGAATGTACTGATGAATTTGTGTAGAAGGTATAATGCTTCGACCAGGGGTGACTAGGGACTGCTACCATGGGAGACTAATGGATGGATGAGTGGGGGACTATTCTTTGTTTGAGATCTCTGTACACTTGCCAAAAGAATGAAAAAATGGGATTGGATTGTAAAAAACATAGAGACAGGTTCCCCATAAACATAAAGGTGATCACTCACCAATGATGTGAGGAAGGTGTTTTTTCTGAGGGTGGGGGCCCCATTGGTTGGTATCTTGTGTGGGTATGATGAAGCAGATTGAAAATATCATAGATGGGCTATGATAATGGATGGATGGTAGGCCAAATGCGAGACTTGGTGGTGCTTATTTGATCTTCTTGCAAAAAATGGTAGTTCGGGAAAGGGGTTTTATTTCAGTATGCCAAAACTTGACTTGATGCATGGTGGATGAATGGCCATTAAGTGCTTCCCGGACTAAGGTGGTATGGCCATGGCATCATGATTTTTGATTCATGTTTTAATTTGCGTGATGGACACCATGGAAGGGAAGGCTCTACCGACCAAAAAGGATGTTTATTATGTGCAAGGTGGGGAGATGATAAACAAGGTCGGGTGTTTGGAACCTATGGTTAATTTCTTGTGGAGAAATGATGTTAGGATATGCAGAGTTTCTCTGGGACTCTATCATGCTAAGGGGAGAATGATACCTACTCTGGAACCTTCAGTGCATGGGGCAATGGATGGTTTGTTGTGTTGTATAATACTTGCAACAAAATGCCCCAAGTGAAAGCATCTTTCTCATTCAAATATTATTGAAAACATGTGCTAAATGAATAGAGGATAAGAGAGGGCATACCTATCGGGACTAAAAATTTATTTTTTCGGAGGTGTGAATGTGTGGAGCCTCCTTTGGGCGTTATGAGGTGTTGATCATTGTGTTGCTTTCAGTTCTGTAATTGGGTCCTCTGAGCTCTCATTATGGTCCTTATGGGTAAAATTTCTTGAGATAAAGACCGTTGACAGGGTTGCTCAGGCATGTTCCATCGGGCTCTGTTAAGATGTATGCCCCCTTTAGGAGACAATTTTTTATGATATAGGGTCCTTTCCACAAGGTTTTTACTTTCCTGGCCCTAAGGCTTCTTTTGCGACATCGTAGCGGAGGACTAACTCCCCCTCGGTAAATGATCAGGGGTAATGTTGCGATTGAATGATGCTTTCACCTGTTTTTTATGGGCCTTGTTGTGTTGCAGTGACGGTCGTCGACTTTCGTCGACAAACTCTAGCTGTACTAAGAATTTTTCTAGAGGCTGAGTGTCATCAAGGAGTTTGATGATGACATGTAAATTCAGGATTTCGCGTTCGATGGGAATCAAGGCTTCAACCTCGTATACCAAGCGGAAGGGTGTGAACCCTGTTGATGTTTTCACTGTCGTGCGGCATGCCCACAGGGCGAAGAAAAGCATGTGGTGCTAGTTTGTTTTGTGGTTATTCACCATGCATTGTAACATTGTTTTGAGTAATTTGTTTACAAATTCTACCTATCCATTGCATTGGGGGTAGTATGGTAACGCGAATTAATGTGTGAATCTGAGGTGGTGAGATAAATCCTGGAAAATTTCGTTTTCGAAGTGTTTTCCATGGTTGGGGACTAACTCCTTTGGTACATCGGACTGGGAAATGACATGGTTGAATAGAAATCATGCATTGGTTTCTACGATGTTGTCGTATGTGGGTATAGCTTCTGCCCACTTGGTGAAGTATTCGACGGCCACAATAATGTATTTTTTATTTCCCGACGATGTTGGGTTGCAAGTCATGAAGTCGATCCCCCATTTATAGAAGGGACCTGTGATGATGACGAGGTGCAAGGGAGTGAGTGGGGCTCTTGCCTTGTGTGCGAAGTGTTGACATCTCGCACCTCTTGACTGCTGAAATGCAATCACGAAATAAATTGGGCCAAAAATATCCTGCCCGCTGGAATTTTTGGGTGGTGGCCATCCCAAAGAGGTGGTTGCCGCAAGCTCCGTTGTGGTAGTCATTAAGGGCTTGCTCAACTTGGTAGTGGGTGAGGTATCAAAGTAAGATGGTATGAATGCCCTGTCGATATAAGGCATCTCCCATGAGGAGGTATCGGGGGGCCTGGTGGCGAATGCACCGATGGTTGTCACAAGTGAGTTGGGGTCTGAAATTTTGGGTTCGTAAAAAGAGGAGAATATCTCCATACCAAGAGTCGTCGGTTGTTACTAGGAAGAGATGTTTGTTTGGTAGCGAATCGATGACCAGTGATCCTTTGGTCTGACTTGGGAGGTCCATGATGAACTTGGCTAAGATTAAAGCCATTAGGGGAAGTTTGAGTTCTAAAATGGGCCTCCTAAGGAAATTATAAAATAATAATGGAAATAATAAGATAAGATTTGATGACATCATCAAATTTTAGAGGGAAAAAATAAAAAAATACTTTTTCAACTCATATTTTCAATTTATCTCCCAAAGTTTTTGCTCAAATTTTGAGTGGGAGTACTCGTTGAATGAAAAAATTAATTTCCCATCCAATGAGTACCTATGTTGCATACGTTTGATGGACCCTGCTACACGAAAAATGAGAAACACATGAAAAACGTGATTTCAATAACGTTTTTTCATGTATTTATCATTTTTCACGTAGCAGGGTCCATCGAAAGTATGCAACATGGGTAATCCTAGGATGAGGAATTAAGCTGTGCATCCAACGAGTACTCCCACTCGAAATTTGAGTAAAAACTTTGGGAGATAAGTTGAAAATATGAGTTGAAAAAGTAGTTTTATTATTTTATTATTTTTTAATATTTTTACCCTTTTAATTAAAAAATGGGGAATCATCCCCCATGGTTGACATCATCAAATTGAATCCTATTGGTTTTTATAAAGTTTATTTTGGTTGTACATTTTTCTTAGGAGGCCCATTTTAGACCTCAAAATTCCCCTAATGCTTCTTGCTCTTGGGGGAGAGAAACTGTAAGTCAAATTCTGCAGAATGAATATCTAGCGGGCGTACTTTGGGTTTATTAGATGACACATGAGTAGGTATTTGATGGGGTTAATACTTGTGATGAATGTTGTGGTCCTTAAGATAATGTAGTGGCGAAGTTTTTGGACTGCGCGAATTAACGCTAGGGTAGTCTTTTCTTCAGGCTCATATCTTAATGCAGGGCTTGATAATGTTTTTCTAACATAATAGATTATGTGATCCTTCCCATCCGAGCCCTCCTGGATAAATACTCTGGCCAACACGGTCTTATATGCTGATAGATACAAGATGTAGTCTTTGTTGTAGTCTGGGGGACTGATCAACGGTGCTGAAGACAATGTGTCTTTAAGTGCATCAAATGATTGTTCGGCTTGATTGTCCCATTTGAATGGGATGGCCTGACGAAGGAGACACAGGAATCCTTGAGCGCAAGTGGCGTAATCTGGGACAAAGCGTCTCAGAAAGTTGGCCTTTCCCTGCAAGCTTTGTAGTTGCTTGAGGGATCGAGGTGGAGGCACCTCTTTGATAGCTTGGACTTTGAGGGGGTCCACTCTAATTCCTTGATGGTACACAATAAAACCTAGAGGTCGACATGATTTGACGTAGAAGACACACTCGAGAGTGTTCAAGCATAGGTTGTAATGTTCCTACTTAGACTTAGCTAAGAGGAAACATTCAATTTTGATTTATTTTATGTTTTATGAATAAATGAATAAAGGAGGACATGTAAAACTCCTAAAAATTCTGAATAAATCAATTCCCATGTGAAAAAATACAAATCAGGGCTATGTAAATAATCACTTGCAGGTGTGAAAGAGGTTTGAGCCAAAGATTGGGTCCACCTTGACCAAATCAACTACGATGTCTAGGTTCATTGCATCTCCAAAAGGGACTGCGTAGTTCGAGAAGGGAGCCTTTAATGTGAAGAGGTCTAACTCATCAAAGTGGTTTAGGGTTTGCAAGATATTTCTCATGTTATAAAAAGGAGGAGAAGACACATGAAGAGGTTGCTGATAGATCATATTTTTGAAGTATTTGTCTGCTTAGACAAATACCATTCTCTATTGTTTAGTGGAGGATTGTGATTGGAATTCCTGTTTAGGGGTTTCATCTCTTCCCTTGAGGATAATTGGAGGAGTTCTTTACTGAAGTGAGCCACTATCTGGTTTGAGGCCAAGCTCTATTTTCATGAGCAGCGCTAGCCCATTGAGGGTTTTGCAGTTGCTATCATTTGTAGCAAGTGGTGTTCTAGATCTACTTAGACCTAGCTTGTTTTGAGAGGATTTTTCTATTGGAGTGTGTTATTCAGCCTCCAAAGAATGATTCTATCCATATTTTGTATCTGTTCTACAATTTCAGTTAGTTTATTCAGTCTCCTTCACCCTCTGTTTAGTTTCTGCTCAATACTGCGTTATTTTGTGAGAGGGCTTTCTTATTTCAGTTTGCTATCAGTTTGGAGGAAGATATCTTGTTGTTAGGCTTGACTTCCCTTGGTGATCCATGGATTGGGTTTCTAATCCATGTCTCTATAGATCTGATCTCTTTCAGAAATAAAATTTATCTTCAGAAATTTCTAGGTTTTCTGCAGCACTGCAATTTGTAATTCAGATCTACAGCTTATTATGCAATATTTTGATGTAATTCCAATTGGATCTTGTTCTTAAAGTATTATAGTTTCCAAATATGTATTAGATCAGATTTTTTATCCATACATATGTTAGATATATGAAATGTAATGTATAGCAGCTGAACCATCTGAAAAATAATGCTGTCTATGTATTTCTGTAGTTTATTCCTAGTTGCAGCTCTAATTTCTGAAGAGATTTTGCCCTAGTTCTCTTTGTAATTTGTTGTAGAGGAAATAAGATCAAATATAAATCTGATTTACTATTATATCTATAAATTATCATATATTTGGCTTTCCTCCTCTGAGTTTCAGTCAAAACTGTGCAATTCTAGTTGCTGGGGTTTTCTTGTTGCAGCAAGCCATCTCTTTGGCTGATTTCTAGCTAGTCTTGACTGTGGGAGATCTGTTTAATGTGCTTAAAATTATTTTTTTCTGATTAAATTCCATATATAAGTCACATACAACATAAATTATGGGATCCCAGCCCTGATCTGCATTATTCTTGCTCAGATTTCCTTATACATCGTTTTTCTTGAAGACCTTGTTGAGATTCCTGAAAGGGATTATTCCAAGTTCTATAGGTCGAGTATACAGTTGGCCAGGTAGCCTACAGATCTCACCCTTTCTTTGAAGGGTGAAATATCCATTAAATTCCTCTGTATTCCATCTCTGAAATAGAATCTTGAGAATCCCCAAAAAGGATCATTACAGTGGTATCGGAGCTCCACTCTTGGCACAACATGTGCTAGCATTGGAGCCTCAGTCATGATGCATTCCAAAGATGAAGATCCTATTTCTGATAGGGAGAGGAGATACTAGAATAGAAGTCATAGAAATTATGACTATACAACTGTTGACCTTGACAAGGGTCAAGACAAGGGGAAAGCCCCTGAATTGGTGAATGATAAAGATAAGGAGGCAGAGGAGTTTGCAAAAACTCTATTGGAAGCTCTGCAAGATCTGTACAAGGAGATAAAGGAGATGAGGATAGATAGAATGAGGGAGTCCCTTAGAATATTCCATCAATGAGAAAGTTCTGAAATGTCTCAGTTTGGGATTGGTCAACCTGTGAGCTTGCCTCAAGTTCCACAGATCTCACAACGCTCTACAATGCCTACCTTTTTGGCTATAGAGAATGAAGGGTTGCAAGAGCCAACCTCTTTGGAAGGCTACTTTGTAGAATATGACTCACAAAGTCAAAGGTTCAAGGATAACTTGAGCTTTCAAGACTTCTGCCATCTCAAGGATCGGAGGAGGCCATGGCAGCAGTATAGAGATGGGGGTTTCCTTCATGGGAGGCACCACACCATGGAAACGTTCTTCTTGCCAAAGTTCAATGGATCACCCTCTTGTTTTGCTAAAGCATGGGTGGAGAAGTTGGACATATACTTCCAGCTGAATAAAGTGCCTAAAGCAGAAGCCATCAAGATTGTTGCACTACATTTTGAGGGAGAAGCCCACAACTGGTGGTTTCATGGACTTTCTACTTTGGGGCACAACAATGTGTCCACTTATGCTGATTTCACTAGGAGACTAGTGGAGAGATTTGATCGGAAAGATCCGGAGGCCCATTTCATAAGCTTGGCAAAGCTTAAATAGATAGGAGATGCTGAGTCCTATATCTCTGAATTCCTGAGGTTGTATGTAATGGTTCCTGATATTTCAGTAGCAAGGAGAATCTATATGTTCATTGATGGCCTAGAAGAACCTTTGCATGGGTTGGTTAAGTCTACCAAGCCCATCACTTTGCATGATGCCATTGAAATAACTAGAGATATCCAAGATGCCTTGCCAAGGGCAAAGGAAACCTTCCCAAGAAAAGCCACTCACTCTTCCAAGAGAAAGGAGGGGAAAGCTACTCCACCCAAGCAGAACTCACTGAAGAAGCTTCTTGACAATGATCTCCGGAGGGAGTTGAGGAAAAATAAATTATGTTTCATTTGTCAAGAGCCATGGGTACTGGGACATAGATGTGCTGCTGGAAGAGCACACTATATTGAAGTATTCTATGATTGTGAGGAGGAAGAAGGAAATGATGGACCTAGGAGAGGTCACAGCGTCGGTGATGATGAGGAGGAGGATCCATCATCATCCAGAGAAGAAGAAGGAGCATTTTCTCCAACCAGTGGGTCTCTTGCTTCTTTGAGAGGAGTGCCCAAGTATTTGACTCTTAGAGTGCAAGGTTAAATAATGAACCAAAGAGTATATATTCTGATTGATAGTGGGGCAACCCACAACTTTATTGATGCTCACTTTGTGTAGAGGAAAGGGATCCCTACTGATACTTTTGACGGGTTTTCTGTTTTGGTTATGGGAGATAGAACTATGCAATGCATGCAGTATGTTCCATCACTTACTATGACTATGGGGACTTACACTCTGGAGGACCATTTCTTTGTAGTGGATATACTAGACACCAACATCATCTTAGGTGTCCAGTGGTTGATTACTTTGGGAAAATTCACCATTAATTGGAAGGCCTTGCAGATGGAATGGGTGGATTGGAAGAGTGGGAAACAAAAAACCATTCAAGGCATGCACATATACCCTTCACTTGATGTTTCCACCAACACAACAAAGATGGAATTGCATAGTGGGGGCAGGGACCTCACAGTTCCTTCTCTCATGCTTATGAGAATGCTACAAGGACCATTCTTACATCATGGCAAGCCACTTGGGGTGCCATTAGATTTTGTGGGGTAAGTTTCACCAAGTGCTGAAACAATGGAAGAAAGAGTCACAGTGCTGTGGGAGGAAGCAAAGGGGAGGATCAGCCTTCCCACAAACAATTTTGGCATGCATAGTGCCAAAGAAACAAGTAGAAACAAGGCAAGCACCACCATATATGCATCAACAGCGCTGTCTTTTTTGAGAAGTGTAGACACATATTGGAGGTCTCAACTCCTTATGGAGTACTCCAAAGATCTACACACCGGGATGATCTTAGATGGCATGAAGCAAGGAGGAGGCTATTTGGTCCATGAAGGGGTCATCTATCATCTTGGTAAAGTATTCTTGTCTCAAGCCTCCAAGCTTAAGCAAGAGATACTACAAAGAGCACATAAAGAGTTCCTTTCCAGCTACATGCAGTTAGCAAAAATCTACTCCCTAATCTTGAAGAGTTTTTATTAGGAGGGTATGGAGGAAGAACTACATCATCATTATGATTGGGAGGAACTACATCAGCACTTACAAGAGTGCAATAGTTATGTGGAGATGGGGCAGCCAAGGGATCCTATGCAGGAGACATTTCAACCATCTATTTCTTCTCTTAAAAGAGGAGAAAAGCCCATGCCTAACTCTATGTGTATGGGAGACTTGTATGGTAAGGAATCTGATCTTGTGGAGCAAGTTTATTTTTCTGATTTGGCACACTCTCTTGCCATATGTATGCAGGCCATGGCTCCTACAAGGAGTAATATTACATGCAGATCTCATGGCAATGGTGAGGCAATAAAAATTCCAAAGCTGGCCACTCCCTTGAGGTGCAAAGGGAGATTATTTATCATGATGGGTGCTTCCCAAAGGCACCTAATGAGGGCTTCACTTTCAGCCATGTCAAAGTGACCCATGCAGCAAATATGTGGTGGGGGTACCACCTATCACACTCAGATCTACTCAAAACAAGGAGTGCACTGCGCTGGTACCTTATGTGGGATTGTGACCCACCTCCTCAAGTGCAAATTTCAGTTTGCCTATATGTGATTTTGCTTCCATACATAGATGACATATTGGTATTGTTCATGGGTTTGTATGGACAAAAAGTAGGCAGTGTATATGTACCACATGGGATGGAACTTTATCCTGTACTTCATGATACATGTTTCAGATGTGACATTCCTTCACCCATGTATATTTCTGTTGAGTTTTACACTTCTGAAGGGGTAGACTATGCACCTATCATGTTAGCATTGGAGGAGCAGTTTATGATGTATTGGATTGGTGAGCACTTAATCCATGATGAGAGCTTGATTATTGATGGTGCCATCAATGGAGAAGGAGAAGAACTACAGCTCTTACCCTGTCAGTTGCTTGAGGACAAGCAACATTTTGGAGGGGAGGACTGTAATGTTCCTACTTAGCCTTAGCTAAGAGGAAACATTCAATTTTGATTTATTTTATGTTTTATGAATAAATGAATAAAGGAGGACATGTAAAACTCCTAAAAATTCTGAATAAATCAATTCCCATGTGAACAAAGACAAATCAAGGCTATGTAAATAATCACTTGCAGGTGTGAAAGAGGTTTGAGCCAAAGATTGGGTCCACCTTGACCAAATAAACTGCGTTGTCTAGGTTCATTGCATCTCCAAAAGGGACTGCACATTTATAGAAGGGAGCCTCTAATGTGAAGAGGGTAACTCATCAAAGTGGTTTAGGGTTTTCAAGAGCTTTCTCATGTTATAAAAAGGAGGAGAAGACACATGAAGAGGTTGTTGATAGATCATATTTCTGAAGTATTTGTTTGCTTAGACAAATACCATTCTCTGTTGTTTAGTGGAGGATTGTGATTGTAATTCATGTTTAGGGGTTTCATCTCTTCCCTTGAGGATATTTGGAGGATTTCTTTGCTGAAGTGAGCCACTATATGGTTTGAGGCCAAGCTCTATTTTCATGAGCAGCGCTGGCCCATTGAGGGTTTTGAAACTGCTATCATTTGTAGCAAGTAGTGTTCTAGATCTACTTAGATCTAGCTTGTTTTGAGAGGATTTTTCTATTGGAGTGTGTTATTCAGCCTCCAAAGAGATATTCTATCCATATTTTGTATCTGATTTGCAATTTCAGTTAGTTTATTCAGTATCCTTCACCCTTTGTGCAGTTTTTGCTCAATACTGCGTTATTTTGTGAGAGGGCTTTCTTATTTCAGTTTGTTATCAGTTTGGAGGAAGATCTCTTGGTGTTAGGCTTGCCTTCCCTTGGTGATACGTGGATTGGGTTGCTAATCCATGTATATATAGATTTGATATCTTTCAGCAATAAAATTTATCTTTAGAAATTTCTAGGTTTTCTGCAGCACTGCAATTTGTAATTCAGATCTACAACTTATTATGCAATATTTTGATGTAATTCCATTTGGATCTTGTTATTAAAGTATTATAGTTTCTAGATCTGTATTAGATCTGATTTTTTATCCATATTAAATTTAATTTACAGCATCTGAACCATCTGAAAAATAACGCGGTCTATGTATTTCTTTAGTTTATTCCTAGTTGCAGCTCTAATTTCTGAAGAGATTTTTCCCTAGTTCTCTTTGTAATATTTTGTAGAGGAAATAAGCTCAAATATAAATATGATTTATTGTTATATATCTGAAGTATAATATCTTTGTATTTCCTCCTCTAATTTTCAGTCAAAACTATGCAAT
Organism: Pinus albicaulis; assembly: GCA_034641835.2. NCBI lineage: Eukaryota > Viridiplantae > Streptophyta > Pinopsida > Pinales > Pinaceae > Pinus > Pinus albicaulis. Next base: position 685,443,063 of record CM076583.1, read on the forward strand.
TCTAGTTGCTGGGGTTTTCATGTTGCAGCAGCCCATCTCTTTGGCTGATTTCTAGCTAGTCTTGACTGTGGGAGATCTGTTTAATGTGCTTAAAATTATTTTTTTTCTGATGAAATTTCATATATAAGTCAAATAAAACATAAATGGGGGGATCTCAGACCTGATCTATGTTATTCTTGCTCATATTTCCTTATACAACGTTTTTCTTGAAGACCTTGTTGAGATTCCTGAAAGGGATTATTCCAAGTTCTATAGGCAGAGTCTACAGTTGGCTAGGTAGCCTTTGGATCTCACCCTTTCTTTGAAGGGTGAAATATAAAATAAATCCCTCTGTATTCCATCTTTGAAATAGAATATTGAGAATTCCCAAAAAGGATCATTACATAGGTTGTATTGTCAACATCGTTGGAATACCAGTCGCAGATCCTTGAGATGGTTTGATCGCTTCTTAGATCGGAACGTGAGGTAATAAAAGTAGGTGAGGATAAGGTGTGCCAAGTCATGAAATATATAATTCATGGCCCTATAGAAAGTGGATTCATCGTTCTTTATGCCAAATGGCATCAACTGGTACGAAAATGTGCCCCATGGTGTGGTGAACGCGGTCTTGTACCAGTCGGTGTGACAGATTTGGATTTGGTTATACTCAGAGAAATAATCCATGAAGGAGAGGGCCTCGTGTCCTACACAAGCATCAATGACTTGGTCGATGAATGGGGTAGGGTAATTTTACTTTGGACAGGCTTTTCTAAAATCGCGAAAATTGGTACAAACGCGTATGGTGACCTGTTTTTTCATGACGAGAACAAGGTTGGAAACCCAAGATGTGTAAGTGATGGGGTATATGAACTTGGCTTTGTGAAGCTTATCGATTTCTCATTTTATCGCTTCTGCCTTGGATGGGTGCAATTGACATTATTTCTGTTGTACTTGTGGTATGTCAGGCTAGGTGTCAATATGGTGCTCTACAATAGTGGGACTAAGCCCAGGCATTTCCGAGTAGTCCCACGTGAATATATCTCGATAATCTTGCAAAAAATGGGTGTAAGAGGTTATCTCCTCTAGTGAGCATGCTGCCCCCAGTGAGATTTATTTGACTTTTTCAGGATTTCGAGAGATATTCACCTTGATGGTTGGAGAAATGTTTGACATGTTCCCTTCTTTGAATGCATCAGGCACCAGAATGGGATTCTTGAACCAATCGACTTTCCCTGATGGAAGGAAATATTTTGATTCAATCACATAAATCTCTTAGTTTCCGATATTATGAGGGCTGAACATTTTTCAGGAAGAAAAAATGAGTGGTGATGCATTGCATCCCATGGATAATCTAGCTCCGTCATGGCCTCAAGGATATCCTCATATGAGTGGAATAAGGATCCTAAGGAGGATTGAGTCTGCGCAAGGCCATGAGGAAGAGGTTCAGTCCTAACGAAGTTGGTCGATAGACATGAAAAATATTCCATCGTCGATGTGGTGGAACCAGACGCAATTGACAGGGTGCAGATGGATTGGGTTTGCACCGTCATTGGTAGACCTACTCTCGTAGTTGCAACTGAATCAACAGCTATGACTGATGAGAAGAAAACTTGGGTCATGGTTTCGATACATGATGATATGAATCATAGATTCTTATAAGATGTATCGTGTCATCAGCGTTTGGTGGGGGAGGAATTTCCATCGTGGTAGCTTGTGTGGGAGAAAGGCTAGGTTCCTCATTAGGCTGAGCACTTTCCGAGATTTGGAATTTTTGCCTGGTGTAGAGGTGTCTGAATTTTTCCATTAACGGGCATGGCTATGGTTTGTGGTTATGGCCGGTGAAAATGGTGCATGGTACCACTGTGCCTACTGAGTAGATTGTGTGGGAACCAACACTACTCTTCATCCCTAAAGTGGACGCTTGGAAAGGATCAGGCGTAGGGAAAAGAGTCCTCTATTTCCATTTTCGAGTGTTTGGTTTGGGTAGGTCTAACTCTTTTTGGGAGAGTAGACTTAACGTTGCTCTTTCCACTCGAAGCTTGGGGAGGTGTTCACATTTCATAGTATGGTGAAATGTGAGCAGATCTAACAATAGCAGTGTGTGATTTTCTCTTGGTTGGAGAGATGTCTCTGAGGGAGGTAGGAGACCATGTGAAAGCTGTTTGTGAGGTGCTGAAGTTCTTTACACTGATTGAACTAGTGACTGATTCTTTCGCATAGCACGCATTCTAGCCTAGGCTGGATATGGGCCATGCTAGGTCAATGCACCTTTCTAACTTTCCCAAAATTTTGGTGTGGAATTTGGGTAGGATTCCTTGGGGAAATATGCCTTACATTATGTTTTCTAAGTTCTAGATTGATGATATCCTGGTAGTGCATCTCTAATGAATGAATGATGTCAATTAGTGGGCACACTCAAGGGATATAAGTGTAGCTCTGATCATGATGGTTGCCCAGACATCCTAGACAAGAACGTCGTTCTTGGGTATTCCCATCCTGTTCGTTTGGTGACGTGATTGGGTACCAGCAACATAGCGCTTCTAGGTCTGGGAATGTGGCGACCACATGGTTGCGTGTGTTACCCAACACACATGTTGGTCTTCTCCATGGAGGGTGGGTGGGGGTGACTAAGGGTTCCCCGATCTGCCGCTTTTTAGCTGACAGGAAGAGGATGGATCTTCTTGTCACATCCTACTACATTGCCAAGCTATCCATGGATTTTGTATCAGATTCCTCTTCTAGGGAAAGGTGAACTATGGTCATGCGTAAACTAGTTAGTGTTGCACGAAATCTAGGGATATATTGACAATGGTGTAGTGGGTGATTTCCACCACATACCTGATATGAATGTTGGATGGCTAGAAGGTCAACGTGGTATACTACATGAACTGGATACCATCGTTGAAAAAATTCTAGGGTTGCACATTCGGTGATGAAATGATCTCATTCATCACAGAGTGCACAATGCATGATAGGAGGAGGGGGAATGAATGGGAGTATTTTTGGTGATTGTTGTGCCTCTTGCAGGTATAAAATGACGCTAGGTCCTTCCCCATTTGAATAGATGGAGGGATCCTCTTGATATGATTGTTCGATGAGATGTAAGGCATACCTGTATCACAGAATTTCTAGGAAATTATGTGTGTAATTCCCATAATGGCCACATATAGCACATGAAGGGTTGGTACGCAATGCCTTGCCTTGAGTTTTGGTACTTGGTTCCTTTTACGGGAACTTGTTACAGTGATATTTAACTCAGAGCTCAAGAGTGGTTTTAGTTCGTCCAGTGCCGGGTAGACATGGGTAGGGTGGCCTACTATGTTGCATATGGCACAAGGTTGTAATTCCCGTTGTATGGTGGGAGTTTCTACCTTCTTCCCATTTTTATTGGTTTTCTTGGTTGTGAAAATTGTTTTAGTGATGGGATTTATCTTAGATGGTATGGTGGTGAAAATCTCCTTAACGGGTGAGGCCTCCTCAAGAGTGAGGGGGATTAACCCTGTAGAGGTAATGCCTATGAATCCTGTTGTGGTAGGTGGGACGAAGTACCAAACTGGTATTGCAAAAGATATGTTTGGCAGCACTACTGTTGCCAAGATTTGTTGTGACACAAAACTAGGTGGAGGGTATAGGAAAGGAGTTTGGGAGATGTTGTAGGATATATAGGCTATCATGGCAGAGGCCTCAGTGTTGTTACTTCTCGTCTCTATCTCTTAGTTGGCTTCGGTGCTTGATGTAGAAATCATGCACACCAGAGCCTCTGTAATATCAGCTGATGATTTTGGTATGACAGGGGGATCTCCTAGGAATGATCCGAGGATGGACGATGGTTTGAATTGGCCAGTGCCATATTCTTGGTACTATGTAAGTGTCTCAGTAGACATGTCTACATAGGGTATAATGACATCAACATTTGTTAGGGGTCGCTTGTCATGATATGACAATTGGTCGAGAGTAATTATGCGATCCTCATGGGGGAATATCATGGTTCGGAAGACGGAGGATGTTATGGCAGACATGGAATGCATATAACTCTGCCCAAGGAGTATATTGTAATCGAGCTGAGCATATAAGACCTCAATGTCTGTAAGGACCATATTTCTGGTCGAGCAGATCGAGACCTTTTGATAGAGACTGACGGGAGCAGATGGGTGCCTGTCATATGCTCTGAGTGTGACGTCTGATGGCTTCAGTTCGGGAAACCCTAGCTTCTGCTAGATGTTTTTTGACATGATGCATGTGGATGCACCCTCACCAATGATACAATGGTGGATAGTGATGTTTTGGACTGACACCGGTATATGGAAGGTGACCAAAGAAGGAAGCATAAGGGTGGATTTATCTAAATCAAAAGCCAATAGGTGTGAATCGGTAGGGTCGATTTTGCCTAACATAGAAATTAAGGCTTTCCTTTGCTTTGGGCATGATTGCAATAATTCCAAAGATGACATGGCAGTGGGAGATTGAGCTAGATCATCCAAAATGCTATAATTATGGGCTTGCTTTGGAGTGGTTTTCTGCTCGCCTAGTTGGTCCCTTAGCCATTTTTGGCAAAGGTTTAATAGGCATTTTCGATATAGTCAATGGTGTTGTTGGTGTACTCGTGCTAGCCCCTTAAAAACTGGTGTCTGGTGGGGTGTCGTAATTTCTATTTCGTGTTTGAAAAAACATTTCTTCGCCAGTCATGTAGATTTTGTGGCTATCTTTTTCCGGAATCGTCGGGAGTTGTTTGCTGTTGTTGGGTGCTAACTATCCCTTGGTGGGGGAAGGGCTCCTACATGATATTTGTCTGCTGTGAAGGTCCCCCTTATCCTTAGTTACGCTGAAGCTTCTTCAGCTCAGGGAGATCTGGACAGCTATGAGTGTAATGGCCATACTCACCACAAATTGCACAAGAGTGGTTGGTCCGAAGATTCACCCTCTTGTTTTTCCCTTGGGAGTTATTTGGCTCCTAATATTGATTTCGGTTGGAGTTGCCCCCAACCTAAGATCATGGAGGGCATTGTGGATTGTTGCCCCCTCTATCCAGGATTTCCCTTTTGTTTGTTTTTTGATTTTTTCCTTGCCGCGTTAGGAGGTTAGCTAGGATTCTCTTGATTATATGACTGGAGTGGTTGTGCCTGGGAAGGTTTCATAAATTTCATCGGTGCATTATTCTGAATTGGTGGGTTTTGTGCTAGGGATTGGGAATATTGGGGTCCCATTCCCTGGTTTGTGAATGACTACTGTGGGGGAGCTCTTCCGTCAGCATTTCTAGCTATGTATTGGGTCCCCTGCACATTAGGGTATGGTCCTCCTTGCTGATGATGGTACGAATACGTCCTATTGGTCATGTTTTGCAAAGGTGCATGATGACTCTAGTGGTAGCCTGGTTGCAGTATGTTATGGTTAGGATCATATGTGTAACCGGGGTATGGAATACTGCTTCCTAGGTGATTTTGGGTCAGTGACCCAATCAATCCGTCTATAGTGTTCGACGCGCTTGGAAATTCTTTATAAGTTTGTAGGTACATGTCGTTAGGCATGATGTTATAAATGTTTCCTGACTGCGTGTAAATCAACTCGAGCTGTTGGGATTTTATGATGGCATCCTCTTTGGATGTAGTTTTTTGAGTTGCTACATCCTTTGAAATATCTGCAGTGAGATTTTTTAGGAAGAGATCCAGCAGAACTCGATCGTCGAGTTTGGCTTTACACAAACTTTGACGTTGCCACCATTCATGGAGATGGTTTGAGATATGGATGGCTGGTGTCTATCTAAAATGTGTCATTACTTCCATTCTAGAATCGCGGTGGATGGGTAACTGAAAATATGTGTGGAACGTAGTAGTGAGGGCGCTAAAGGTTCCATGTGTAGGAGAAGGTTGCTCCACATACCGTTTCAAGGTTGGTCTGGTTAAGGTGCGCTGAAATAGTCTTAGCCGAATAGTATCATCGATGATGTTATTCGATGAACACCACAAGTGAAAAGTCATTATATGATTTATGGGGTCTTCCGCTTGCTTCCCTTCAAATTTTGGAATGTCCGAAGGGAGATTCATGGGCATGGAGAACCATGTGGGGTTGTGCGCAATGGGATCATTCGTTAACTTGGTTAGATTGAGTAAGTTCAATGATGCTAAGAACGGAAATTGTGGGTTGAGCACCATTGCAGACTGAAAAATAGGGTTCTAGTTATGTATGGGGTTTGTTTATGACATACTTGGTTGTGTGTTCGGTTGGCTCCCTGAATGGGTAGCACTCCTCTGCCCCCTAGGGCTTGTGGGAGGAGTGGTATGTGGTGACCCTATGGGAGTTTCCACTAGTGTGGCATTGGGTGACCCTTGGGGGTTCATAACTAAGTATGCCCCGATAAAGGATGAACCAATAAGGGTTATGGTGCTCTATCTTTGATGCATAAATGGAAAAATACCTAGAACTCATCCCACTAATGGCGGGGAGGTCCACAAGACGTCTAGATCGACGAGGTCCCATTGGGTCCATTATGGTGTCAACTAGTTATGTTTTTTGGAAATATTCTTTAGTTATGTGAGAGGAGATATATTTGTATATCAAGGCAAAAAAGGTAACAACATACATAAAACAAAGCAAAACAAAAGGTTAATTCCCCTTTAAATTAGTTCTATTTGATCAATCAATCAAAAAATGGTTTTGGTTGTTTTTTTAGCGTGATACTCAAAATCATAAAGACCTAAACGTCCTCAAAATCTGAATTGTAAATGGGCCTTGTGAAGCTATATCTAGTGGGTACTAGGGCTAATGTCCCGAAATAACTGGCAACGCCTTCAAAAAGCCGAAGAATCGACCAAGGTAATGGGTAGAGGATCTAGTGATGCCTACACCATCACTATGTATGCCATAGATTTCGCCACTAAGTACCATCATCCCACGTGAGCATTCGAGTCATGAGCTTCTTGTTAAATTAGCTACTAGTACCGAGCATTAGACAACTCAGGTAACCCCAAATAATACTGCACACAGTGGGCCTAAGCTTAACCCACTCTGAATCAGGTCTCTGTGGCACTCGGGTTTTATTTTCCATAGGCAAATAGACGGGTTTAAAGCTCCCTACTAAGTCAAATTATATTTATCAAGATGTAAATTGACTATGGCGGCTTATTGGATGTCTACCCCCATGGTCCTAACCTGAACTATTATTTTTCTTGTGGCCCCTGTGGGTAAATTTAATGAGTTCACTTAGGTTAGTTTTAGGAGGCTTTACTTTGCTTATGGTGTGGAAGTGCGTGAGAAAAAGTGAACAATCATAGTGTTTTAAGATGTGGATATGCGATGATCCTTTACACGTCCCCTATTAATCTATATTTTGATTTTTCCTTGCGATAAGCAAATGCTATGTGAATAGTGCTCCGCTTACAACTTTGCCTAATTAAAATAAATGATTAACTAAATGGAGATGAAAAATTATCAAAAGAGAGCGTTCATATGCATGCCCAAGGTCACCAAAAGGTGCAAGGGCAACGAAGATTACTTGCTTCTCTTAAGATAATTAAGTCCTGGTCCCAATTCCTAGTGAAAAAAATTAAACTAGAATTAATGATCTAACTAGGAAAAAATGAAAACTAGCTAAGAATATGTGGATTAGGTCCACTTACTCTTGCTAATTATCTATGTGTTTTTTGGTGTCTATTTTCACAAAATGAGTTAATTCAGATTGCAAAGGTGGATTTTCACCACTCAATTGCACCCTACTTAAACTATGTGAGTTTTGTGAAGATAAAATTTAAAATTTGAAACTATGCAACTATCAATACTAAAACGTAACCAAAAGCATATTCTAAATAGTCATGGGGCACCAAACACAGTGCTGACAGTTTTTCTCAGTGCTTCCTATCACTTTAAAATTGGGAAATTGAAGAAAACCACTGATAAATATGGTCTCTCGTTTCTGTGCAGAAATGTATCACACAGGCACGCAACTCTACGCTCAGGTTAGAGCTGAACTCACGTAGATTGCTGTGTTTGTCTGAGTAAACAATGTGTGATTTTACTATAAGTAAAATTTTCGGAACTCATGAACTGCAAATCTTCACAGTGGGTGAATGAGGAGAGAAAAGGAGAAGGGGAGTTGTCCCAACAACACTCTAGGGCAGAGAGAAGGGCCAAGAAACAAACACAACCACCTAACTAAAGGGTAAAGGAAGTGGAGTCACCAATCTTGTAGTGGTGGCTTTGGTGCACAACTGTACCAATCCACCGGTGCTTGGTAGGAATGGTTGCAGCCTACAAGCTATGGTCACAGTCAGAAAATATAGTTAGCAGGTCAGTGAACACATGCTAATATAAATAAAACACACTAAATTATGGAATGTAGTATGTTGCATATAAGGAGAAGAAACACAACTAAACTATAACAAAAACAAAAGCTTACAATGAGTCAAAAGAGACAATAATGTAAATGATGGAATAAAATTCCCTCTTATTGACCGCTATTAGTAAGAAAGATAAAACGTTACACACTTGCCAAAGGATCCTTAGAATTATGGAGTTCTAAGACCCATCACAAGGAAGTTTTTACCCTTGATATTTTGTCGCAAGGCCTCTCTCTTCTCCAAAGGGATTGAAGTTGTTGAGTGGCCAACAATCGAATCCTCTAACTCTACTGCTGCTCTGGATTACACACTGCTAGCTTGCTCATGGGAAATTTAGCCAACATAACAATGTTTTCTCATTTTGTTCTTCTCATGGTGGCAATTTATAGGAAAATTCAAATCCTTCTTCCCTCTCTTGGTACACTTGTGGATGGTGACCCAAGAGAGAGGGTTGATTCCTTTGTGTGCCCACTTGATTCCTTTGTGTTCTCACTTGAGGTCCCAAGGTGGATTAGGTGACTATCCTTGGGCGGCCTCAAGTGGAGGATCATTTATTGAAGAGTGTCAAGTGGTCCTGGATGGTGACTTTCGCCACTCCCATGACCGTGCAACTTTTTGAGGGAAAGCCGCATAGAAAAGTGTGCCTATCGAAGAAAAATGTGCGCAATGCGTATTTTTCCTGTGTCTCTGGTGCACAATTTTATTTTTACCTCTTGACCTTATATATTTTTAAAATTTTTTAGATCCTCTAATGTTCCTCAGCCCTGTAAATCCTTCTTCTTGACATTTAATACTGTCATTTTGCTTGTCTAATTCTCCAGTGATAAGATACACGATATCAAAAATGCATGTACACAACATCACAAATACAACATGTACAACATATACAAAATAGTAGTACTGCACATCCATATACCACACACTAACTCTACCAAGAAACCTTGCTTCTAGGGTCCTTTCACTATTCATGCATGTTCCATCATGCCACCAATCACACTGCTTTCATTCTGCTGATGTATCCCTCAACATTACCTGTCCATAACATAAACATAGGCATAGTACAAACATATAGTATCAATTCATATCCACCTGATATTGACCTTGTATATCTGTTAGGGATAATCTCCCCTAATTGATTCCTGATAAACCAGGAACCTCTTCATACCATTCACTTGCATATGTAATCATTCCTCCATGACAAGGATTCCTGATGACCCTTTCATAAAATGAATTACACACATACATATATATACATATGTAATTGTTTGACTGGGTGGTCAGGATCATGATTGTTATATATATATATATATATATATATATATATATATATATATAGAGAGAGAGAGAGAGAGAGAGAGAGAGAGAGATATGAAGTCTAGTACGAAATGATCCTAACGACCCTTTCAATCAATGACAAACATACATACATACATATATGCATATATAAACATCAACTTAAAGAAATCATGATCTTGTCAGACAACGACATACATACATGCATATATACATATATATACATTACCATAATCATGATCACAACATAATTACCAGATACAATAAGGTCAAGGTTAAGAGGACTCCCTTTATGTGTGCATCAGATGCATAACATCGAGAACAACAATTCCCAACATAGTCAAGGCATCTAACACCTCAAATACATTTAATTTACCTTACCTTATTACCTTTCTCTTGATTTCTCTGCCATTGTTCATTTATCCCAATGAACCCCACCAGTCCAGTTGACTTTCATACTCTTGCCTTCAACTTCACTTACTCATGAATCGAGCTTAATTCATTAAGATCCTACATTAATTTCTAAACTTCATTAATCTCTTCCCAAACTCCACTAACCTTCCTCATTTCCCAACCAATTTCCAAGACCCTCAAAATATAAAAAGGAAAGAACAAAAGAAAACGAGAAGAAAAACATGAAAAACCAATAGAAATACGACACCACAAACAAAGTGGTATGGTGTTGGAGCGGGGTCTAAAAAGGGTTTACTAGTTAGGGTTGATGTTGCGAAGTTCTGTTTATGGTTGTTTGGATTGTAAGGCATCCACATCATTCCAAATATCTCTCAGGGTGCAGAAACTTGGTTCCAACACCCCCCCATACTACTTCAGGTGATACTTTGACTTGCGCAAGTAGGTCACTTCTGAAAGGGCCAGTAGTAAGAGGGTTTTGTTTGTTAACCTCAATTCCGAAACTGGGTTAGGACCCCTCAACCCAAAAAATGGATCTGTTGTCAAGACCGGGAGCATTTTGAGAGAGGTTGGCTAATGCCGCGAGGTCATTGGAAGCCATTAAAGCCTGAACTTGAGGACTAGTTTGAAAAACAGATTTAGGAATTTTCCCTAAAAGAAAACATAAGTAAGAAGCTATTTGCTGAAGAGTGGAAGAATAAGTATATTTTACGAAGGTGCACGAGATCTTCTTCGTAACCTTTGCACACGAACTACAGGAATGGTTGGAAAGGTTAGAAGAATTCCAAACCTGTTCGAAGGACGATTAGGTCACGCAGTGGAACCCTGAATTAATACAATAATTGGAAAGGACTGATAAGTCTATTACCTTGATTGTAGATCACTGGGTTGACAACGTCTTGGGTGGGTTTGTAATAGAATTTTTAGTCGATCAGTTTGTTTCCTATTCCAAATCTGAAAGGATATTTTTCAAAGGATTGAGGGGTAAGTTCCTACAAACTTTTCCTCTACTGATTAAGATGCTATTGTGTGAAAAGGGTATTTTGTGAAACTACACCGAGTGAATGGCCCCTGACCAGAGAAAAATCACGATGCGTAGCAGTAAATACTCTTGGGTCAATCAAAAAGGGGATATCTGTGTACAACCCCATAAGAAATTTTCTTGATCTAAATGGAAGCGAGGTTATGCACGCAGAGACTAGCCCTCCTGCTACACCACCATCAAACTAATGCAGGGGTAAGAATCCTCATACCCAACCACAACCCCCACCTGCGGATGATATGGTCATGCAGATGAAATTACCCACCTTTAAGGGTGTAGGGGATGAGGATATGGACTGATTTTTGTTTGTGGCGAATGCGGTGTGGACTGCGCAGAATGTCACTACCGATGCTATTAAGAGAGCGCAACTAGCGATGGCCTTTGAAGGTTGGGCTTTGGATTGGTTCATGGGATACATTACTCAACATGCAGACCCCACAATGTAGGAGATCAAGGATTCTCTAAAGCAACAATTCCGAAAATCAAAATCTTATTCTCAATGCGTAGTAGAACTAAAAGATATTAAGCAAGGGCCTATGGAATCAGTTTGGGAAGCTGACCAGCAACTAAAGAAAGTCATAAGCGATGGATGATTTGCTTACAATGACAATAATCATAAGGAACGGTTCATTATCATGTTGTTACCACATCTGCGTGGGCCCATGGGTCAGCAGAAGATTGACTAGCATGAAGAAGCCCTAGAAATTGCTATGAAGTAGGAAGCTACGCCGAGGGACGATGCTCAATTTGGAGCACTACATATTTAGATCCAATTAGAGGAGATGCACTTAGAAATTCAGAAATTACGAAGAGATCATGGTAAAGAAGCTAGCGTAGATGTCTGGTGCATACACTATAGGGTATCTGGCCACACCAAATATCAGTGCCCTGTGTTGTTGGATTATATGCAAGCTAGGGGACAAAGTCCACTGCGCCCAAGGAATGTTGCTAGGCCTAGTATGCCAACACTATGGTGTGCCGATTGTTGGGTGGTTGGGCGACATGATACAGACCACTACCTGCGGGTAGGCGCCTATGTCCCATAACTGAAGCAACAGTGGTGCATATTTTTCTCTTCGTTGGGACACGATGAGCACAACTGCCGAACATATGATTTGATGATCGACAGAGGGAAAATTTACAGAGTGCAGGCTGACCCTTCATCACCAGCATCTCCCTCTGGATGAGCAGGATCCCCAGAAAGAGGATGGGAAGGGGGGGAGAGGTGGAGGTGCAGGTCAAGGGAGAGGGAAACTAATTTGCTACAATTGTGGAGACATCAGACATTATGCATGAGACTGCCCGAACACCGCGCAGAAATCTAGCAGGTATTGGAGGAAATTTGATCATATAATTGAATATTGTCCTGTGTTAATAGCTAAAATGGAGGAAAAATAGCAGGTGCCAAAAAAAAACATATAACGGGTTAAGGCTGAACCAAGCGATGACGGTCCAAGTGTAAATGCAATTACAGGCAAAGGTATTGCTACTGGAGGAAACAAGGAGAAGACCACCATAGAACCACTAATCAAAAAGGTGTCTGACATAAAGGAAATCCTCAACCTGCAGAAAGAAAAAGAGACTTTCATCGAAGCCAAAAATGATTTTGTTGATGTAGAAGCATCCACCTCAAGAACTCTCATGGAACCGAAAGATGATGATGAAGTTACGCCATTCTTACAAGCCTGCATTAAGCTACTACGCAATCATAAGGCATTAGATAATCTCCAGTCCTTGATAGATAGTTGCGTAGAAAAAGAGGTGCCATGGACAAAAACCAAGGCTGTAAATAAGGTTTACAAATAGAAGAAGAGAACTGGGAGGGTGATGCGCATGAATGTGCAGATTGGATACTATGAGATGGACCAGGTCATCTTGGATCTAGGTTCTTATGCAAATGTATTACCTAAAAAAACCTGTCAAAATATGGGAGAGCTAAAGTTGGAATGGTCCACCATTAATATACGCATGGCTAACCAACAAAAGATCATCCCACTTGGCAGGCTTCCGCAAGTTGAGATAGAAATCGCTGGAGTAAAGGTATGTGTTGACTTTGAGGTTATAAAAATTGTGGATGATGCAAGTCCCTACCCTACGCTGTTAGGATTGGATTTTTCCATTGATATGGGAGGCATCATCAGTATGAAGAGCAGGAGTATGATTTTTTATTATAATGGTACATGGGTGATAGTTCCACTAGATCCGGCAGAAGGAGAATGATACACATAACCAGTGCGTGAAGGGGATGAGGTTGACCATATCTATAAATTGACTGCATGGGACGAAGACTGGATCAACCCTACATCTGTTGGCATGTTGAATTGGGGGAAGGATAGCTCATGGTTTTATAATTTTTATGGTGAAATGGAGAACTGAAAGAACCAGTTGCATGATGTATCTGCGTTGCACTGCCTCAAGATTACAAAGAATTTCCGGTGCATCTCCTTTGAGGTAAGATAACTACCCTACTCCAATGGTTCTGGTAGTGTCAAAGAATTTTTGGAAGAATTGGAAAAATTTGTTCCGGAGGAACGAAGGGTCTAGGCACTTGATTTGGCTATGCACACAACTCCAACATGGTGGTGGGAAACACACAAAGGACCTTTTCAAGGCTGGGAGGAATGTAGACAAATGATGATGCTATGCTTTGAACCTCCAGCCACTCTTCCAATTGAATTATTCTATCATCGGGGAGATCTGCGCAAGCACCTGCCATGTGGATGGAGGTATGGGATGAAAATACATGGAATGAATGGGTTCATAGGTTTTTCCACTCATTGGGACCAGTCCCTACTACTTGGTATCTAGAATTTGAGTTACACCGAGGCACTCGAGACTGATATACAATGACCAAAGATTTCCTGGAAACCTTTGGGTGGCTCGAAAAAATTGGATGAGGCTATGCAGGACATAGATGCTCTGATATTTGATGACTCCCGACCCCATAGGGAGTGCCCTGCACTGGCTTGGGATGTGCAGATGCAAGACATAGTCAACTGGAGAAATATGTCGATTGAGGATAATGAAGATGACCCAAGGAATGTTAATATCCCTGAATTGGAAGTAGAGCGCGCAATTGTAGGACCAACATTAAGGACGATGGACGTGACTAAACCTCTGAAATTAAAGGAAGTCAACATTGGGATGGAAAAGCAGCCCAAGTTGGCCAATATTTGGGAATACTGGGATGATGATACAATAGGAAAGATTGCCGAACTACTGACAGAATATCAAGATATATTCCCTACAAATTTTTCTGAGCTGAAGGGAATTGTGGGAGACCTGGGTGTAATGAAGATCACATTAAAACTTGATGTGCACCCTGTCAAGCAACGCCCTTATCGATTGAACCCCAAATATAGGCAGAAGTTAAAGGAGGATATAGAAAAGATGGTGGCTGTGAGTATTATTGAATCGGTTGAGCAGTTGGATTGGGTAAGCCCAATGGTGGTTCAGGAGAAAAATACTAAGGGAGAAATTTGGATTTGTGTTGATCTGCGCAAGTTCAATGATGCATGTGTGCATGACCCCTTCCATACTTCGTTCTTTGTTTAAATCCTTGATAATGTGGGAGGGCAAGAATCTTATTCATTCATAGATGGATTCTCAGGTTATCATCAAATCCGCATTGCGCCAGAAGACCGTAGCAAGACCACCTTTGCCACTGAATAGGGTTTTTTTCCAATATAATATCATGCTATTCCTCGAATCTTCTCGCGTGTGGTCGTGGTTGTATTCAAGGAATTCATGCATAAATTCTTGGAAGTATACTTTGATGATTGTAAAATATTTGGATCGATGAAGAAACATGTGTCGAATCTACGTATGATGCTTGATACTTTTCAGAAGCAACAAATTTTTCTCTACCTAAAGAAATGCATATTCTACGTACCTTTTGGGATTTTTCTGGGGCATATATTATGTCAGAAAGGATTGATGGTAGACCCAACCAAGATCGATGTTATCATCAAATTGGAAGTTCCTACCTACCACTGAGAAACGATTGCGCTCCATCCTAGGACATACCAGTTATTACAGGAATTTTATCAAGGGGTATGCTCTGAACACTACGCTGATGGAGAAGTTGCTAAAGAAGGATGTAGCATTTTTTTTGGATGACGAATGTCAAAAGAGCTTTGAGCTGCTAAAGGAGAAAATGGTCACTGCACCCATTTTGATATTCCCAGACTGGTCTAAGTTTTTCCATGTGCATGTGGATGCATCTGGTATAGCACTTGGAGTTGTTTTAGCATACCCAAGAGAAGGCGACATTAATCACCCAGTAGCTTTTTCTAGTCGGAAGCTTTCAAGCGCAGAGTGCAGCGACCCCACTATAGAAAGGGAAGGATTGGCCATGGTATATGTGCTGCAAAAATATAGAAACTACTTGTTGAGAGGGCATTTAAAAATGTTTATTAACCATTCTGCTTTGAAATACCTACTCAATAAGCCCGTTTTGGGGGGGGGAAGATCTGTCAATGGTTGTTGCTTTTCCAGGAGTACGATTTTGAGATCATTGTGAAGTTGGGAAAACTAAATGTTAGGTCTGATCATCTGTCACAGATTGAGAATGGGGAAGAACCAACTATTTTGGAGGAAGGGTTACCAGTTGTGCAACTCTTAGCTATCAAGGTGGTTGATGAGAACTTTTCTGACATTATTCATTTTCTGACTATGGGAAAAACGCCTACGAAATATTTAGTCCAAAAAAAGGAGTTGGTTGCACACACAACTTATTTCACCTTGATTGCAGGTCAGTTGTATAAATTAGGAGTAGATGAAGTATTAAGGATATATGTGTTGGAACATGAAATACATTCTATATTGGTTGAAGCTCACAAAGGAGTGGCAGGTGGCCACTACGCTGGTAAATCCACTTCGCAGAAGGTACTGCATGTTGGGCTATGGTGGCCCACACTGCATAGTGATGAACAGGCATACTGCCGGGCCTATGATGCATGTCAGCGGACTGGGAAGCCTTTGCGTAGAGAATCAATTCCCATGCAACTGTAGATGGACTTCCGGGCATTTGACACATGGGGTATAGATTTTGTGGGACCAATCAACCCTCCTCAAAAAATACTGGAGCACGGTATATCATTACTGAAACTGATTATGTGACCAGGTGGGTAGAGGCAAAGGTGGTTAAGGATTGTACTACAGATACTACTGTGCACTTAATCTTTGAGCACATTTTGACCAGGTTTGGGTGCCTGAATATTTTTATGAGTGATAGAGGTACCCACTGTGTCAACAAAACAATTGAAGCTTTGACATAAGAGTTCCAGATCCATCACAAGAAGAGTACCCCTTATCACCCACAAGAAAATGGTGCATTAGAAGCATTCAACAAGATTTTGGAGCACGCACTCATAAATATCTGTAATTCCAATTGAGATTATTGGGACATGCGCATCCCTTCAGTGCTATGGGATTACAGGACAACATTTAAAAATTTGACAGGAAAGACACCATTTAGGATGGTCTATGGGTAGGAAGCCATCATGCCAATGGAGTATATTGTCCCAATTCTGCGCATCACGACCTTCACTAATATGGTCGAGCCTAATATTATGGAGGAACGGTTGGTAGAAGGTGCGCGAAAAAGCCTGACACGACAGGCACATCAGGCAAAAGGTGTTCAAGGAGGATGATTGACTGTTACTCTATGACAGTCAGTTTTCACACCACCCAGGGAAGTTCAGAAAGCATTTGTTGGGGCCATATGTCATAAAGGAGATCAGGGATGGCAGTGTGGTGTTCTTGGCTATGCTACGTGGAGAGGACCTTCCTGGATACTTCAATGGGAGTCACCTGAAGTTGTATAGAGAAAATACAGTGCTGACCAAATGAATATAAGGCTAGAGCATCGTAATCAAAGGGTCTGTAGGCAGCAGAGAGAAAGGGAACATACATGTGTGGCAAAGGCGCAGGAGTGACACACAGGTCAGGAAACTAGCTGTTGGAATAGTGCAACTGGGTAAAAAACTGAAATTACCGTTGAATGGAGCGAAAATTTTCGCAATTAATAAGGCGGTCTTGGAGGATTTTTTACTGCTCCATTTAAGGTAAGTGGAAATTAATGATAATCCGACTGTTTTTACAATGGGGGGCTTATAAAAATATGGGTGCAGGTCTCAATTGGCTCCTTTTTTGTTTGAATATTTGGTGCTCTGTGATCACCTGCAATTTCTATCGTCCTGCTATCTATGAGTTTTGTATGTCTAGTCGCGAATCCCCTTCTAACATTAGTAACCTTGAGTTCATATTCTGCGTGAGAATGATGGATACCAACCTTGCAGATGAAAATTCGACACCCCTCACTGCGTCTATGGAGGAAGGCTCAAATGAGGTCAGAGAAGTAGTCGCAGACATGGAAGAAGTTGAATCTACTCCAACGAAAGAGAAAGGAAAGGGAAAAATGTCGAAGTGGGCTACTTATAAACCACACACCTCTCTGTGAAATGTTCCTTCCCCCAGAAAAGCTTCCAAGGAGCGCTCGCCCATTGGTGATTCATCCAAGAAGTCGATGACTGCTAAGAAAGAAGAAATGCTCGTAGAACCAATTTATTAGCGGCCACCCTATGTTAAGCCATGAAAGCCTTTGGTGTGCAAACCATAGAAAATTGATATGGTGCAGGAATACCTGCAGATGCCATTGTTTCCTCAGGATGTCCCTCTGGTCGGTGAAATGTATGACAAGCTCCCTCAAGTGAAGTTTGACGATTATGATCTCGCCAATGAAGCAACGTTCCCGGAGCTTGCCCCAAAAAATTACTTAGAACGAGTGATGTATGATGACGTATCAAAGGTAGAGCCGATGCCCCGGGCATGCAGGCTGCACAACGTAGGAGTCCTCAATCTGCTGAGGATCCCCTATTTCGGGCGGTACCCCGTCACAAGAAATTATATGCGCCAATTGTTGGCCTTGGTCCATGAAGGCTTGTTTTGGATTCATGGGAGAATATCTATAGATTCCACATTGATCCATTAGATCATGACCCTGCCCAAGAAGGGGCCCCATCCAATGACGGGATTTGGGAAGAGCAATGAATTGAAGGTAGCAGTGGAGGTGAAGGACAAGTACAAGGTGACACGGGATAAGCAGGGTTTTCTAGTCCAGACCATCACTGACCGAGGGGTGCACATAGGCACCCTTGTCCTTGGATGTAATATTATGAGGAAGTGCCAGCCCAAGACAATCCCCGCACACATCATGTCCTTGGCGGGGCAGTGCGAAGAAGGGATGTTGTACGACTGGTTGCAATTTATATGTGAGGAGATTTTGGAGAATATGCACGAGGCGCAGGAACTGGGGAATCAGTTCTGCTACTTGTGGATTTTATTGTTAATTGCGCTGGTGGCATGGGATACCCTAGCTGATGGCGTCCTTCCTAAAATTGAGCCAGGTGTATGCGAGGGGGTGAACTACGCAAATTTATGGGACTCATCAAATTCCAAGCGAGTCGAAGAAAAAAAAATCTTCTGGGTTCTTTTTTAAGGCACGCTGGCACAAGCTATTCATTCAAGACCATGACTCTCACTGACCGTATATGAGAAGTATAAAAGCGCTATGAAGTTTCAAGTGACTATGCACAACATCATGATCAAGGTGCGTGAGGACCCCAATTGGTATCCCTTGCCCTAAATGGTCACAGAGGCGAAATTTTACCATGTCGTCGTAACGTGGCTAAAGTCGTGGAAGATTGGACTTGGCTCCACAAATCCTATTATGCCATCCACATATGGGAGAGAAACATCTTCAAAAGAAACAACTCCGAAAAAAACGACTCCGAAAGACACAACGCCAAAAGATACAACTGAGCCGCGCATGGAGATAGGTGGAAAAGATAAGGAAGCTGAAGTAGAAAAATAACCAGACGCAGAAAAAGACGCAGAAATAGGCAAAGGCCAGGGGTTAGGAGGTGACCACGAGGAGGTGGACCTCGGTGGGTTGGATGAGTTTGATGGAGATGGTGCTGAATCATCGTGTGTCACCAAGGGCGGAGGAGAAACATGTAAGGGGCTGTGCAAGAAGAGGAAAGGGTCCAAGGCAGGAAAATAAGAGGAGGTTAATTTGGCTAAAGAGGACATCGAAAAAATTTTCGATGCAGTTGCTTCGACGTCTAAGGACTAATGGAACACCATGGAGACCCAATATAAGGCTATGGTGGAAGCCTTGCAATCAAGATTACAGGTTCTATAGCTAAAGGCCAATACATTGCAAGTGAGTGTTGATCAAGCGAGGCCATTTCAAGCGAGCCTGCCATCTACAACGACTATTGCTACCACAGGAAGCATAATCCGCCCCTTCCCAGGTGTAGTGGTATCTCTGGATCAAGCAGAATTGTGCATGCAAGTCCAAACCTGCTCTCAGGTCAGCCTGGACCTTGCCAGGTTGCCAAGTGGGCAAATCCACGCGTTACATATCTTCATTTCATCAGAGCTTCAAAGTAGGGAGGCGCGCGCCCAGCAGCAAATTAACGAGGCTGAGAAAATTGCAGCAACAAAAACGATAGAGTCTACTTAGGGTCAGACAGTGTAGCAGGCAGCCATAGCTCAGCGGGTAGAGTTGGAAAGTTTTACTGACAATCTATTCAGTGAGATTCTAGATGTCACTATCCCGGCCTCCATAAAACAACAAGCTAAAGTTGAAAGCCTAGTCGCACCTCTCAAAGCTTCTCGGTTAGAAATCTACTCTGTGAAGGTATATTTTGAGCAGCAAATTCTTGCATTGTAGGTGAAGCTGTAGCCTGAGAGCCCCCTAGAGGTGCGTGCGCAGCGGGCCACACAATTACAAACAACATTCACGAGCATCTATGAAAACATTGAGAAAGGATCAAAACTCCTCGAGAAAGCCATGGGACTATGGACCTCTATGCAGACAGATACCTTAGTCAATAAAATCACTCAGGAGCTGTGCAGAAAGGATCATGAGTTCGATGACTTACAGGAGGCATTGCCTACACTTATTTATGCTCAGAGAATGACACACCATGAGACTAGCTAGGCGTTGCGAGATGAGGTGAAAGAACTCTGTAGAAAAAATCAAATCATTACAAATCACATGAAGCCATGGGTGGATGAGGCCATGAAGCTCTCCCAAGACCTTGTCTTGGTAGTTCAAATATTAAACCAGATGTTGCAGAGCGTTACTTTTGCCACTGAAGGGCTGACGTCATAAAAATTGGTGGAGACCGTGTAGAATGCAACCGATCAAAGTGTAGGTGTCTTGGCACCATTTGCAACTGCCGTCGAAGATCTCTAGAACAAGATGAAGAATCCAGTACCAGTGTGACTTGAGACGAGTCACAAGATTGTGTTGGGGGCCTGTTGGAGCAGGGTCCCATAATTCTGACCATTTTTTTATATTTTGCAATAGTTTAGTCTTGCATAGGGGTTTTGGGGTAGGTCAAAACCCCTCATGAATTGTAATGGGTCAAAGCATAGATCAAGGGGCCGCAAACAATGGTTTGTAGACCATAGAGTAGCACAAGTTAAATAGTATAAATAAATGAATAGATCGAGTCTAAGAAGTCATTTTTTGGATAAGTATGAACAAGGATAATAGAGTTGGATATTTTGTGATAGTTTGTGCAGATTTGTTTGGGTAGAAGGCTCCTACTGGCTATGTGCATGGAGACCTTAGTCCTGCTGTGTGTGAACCTCACTGGTTGTGTGCGCGGGCTATTGGAGTGTTTATATAAAGGATCTGAACTGATTAAGTAATAAATAAGTATTGTTGCGGATATCTGAGTTCTATATGCATATATTGGTTATGTTATGAATGTTCTGCATCTGGTTTAGAGTTTTGTACTATCTGTAATTAGATCTCTTACACAAATTGTTTATTGGATATATATGATGGTATAAGCTCTGATATGATGTGTTAAGGGTTATTACTTGATCTATGATTGTTGTGTTAACTTGTGTAATATATTCTGCACATTAGATCTAAATCTATCTAAAATGGATTTAATAGTTAGGGCTGTTGTTGCAAAGGTATGTTTATGGTTGTTTGGATTGTAAGGCACCCAAATCATTCCAAATCTCTCTCAGGGTGCAGAAACCTGGTTCCAACACCCCCCCATACTACTTCGGGTGAGACTTTGACTTGCGAAGTAGATCATTGCTGAAAGGGCCAGTAGTAAGAGGGCTTTGTTGGATAACCTCAATTTTAAACCTGGGTCAGGACCCCTCAACCCAACATAAGGCCATACACTAGACGCAATCAAAACTGTAAATATAACATAATAAATCATAAAATATCGAAAGCACGAGAATAACAACAAACACCATGAATCAATCCCCATGGGTTCCCAGTGCTTCCATGGGAATGCATATAACAAGCCTAATACTTAGAACAACCATTAACCAACATACCTGGATGCCCACCATACAAACTTGTATGATTATTTTCTCTTACCCTAAAGTCTAATGTCACAACCTCACTCTAATGATCTACATCTCCTGCTCTATATAAACCAACACATTAACATACCAATAGCATCATGATGACCTAATTGCATACAATGACCTCATGCACAACAACCTTCACCATGAAAATGCATGCATAACAACATATTGACACTGACATGTATAACAAATTCATATACAAATGACATGCATTCATGACAAACACATCCCAAAAAAAACATCATCAACTCCTACATGGATACAAAACTGCAACCATGACCAACACCATGCATACAAAACAAGCATATATACCACAAGCATAAGGAACATATATGCAACTGACATTTATGCATGACAAACGCATTCTTCCCATCTAGTCCAAGGGGTGAACCATGCTCTGATACCACTCTGTGGTATCAAATATTACCAAAAGAGAACATAACCTACTCTAATACCACTCTGTAACACCCTCTCCCCACATTTACCCAAACATACCGGTCTGATGGGGTAAACATGTGACGAGAGGCTACTATGATCATATTCAACCTCCTAGGTCACCTTAAGAAAGTGGAACCGACAAAAAACAACCAAACTGATCATCCACACAACCAACAGAACCTCCATGAGCTACCCCACCTTTACAGGTGACCAATCCCTAAGGGAAATTAGCAATCCAAGGACTTAGAGCCCTAGTCGCTCCCTTTCCAAGCCCTCTAAGTGACTAATAGCCCTCGTCACTCGCATGATCCTACATCAGTGCGACTAAAACCTTTTTCTTCCAGTTATATGCTAGAGAATATAGGATTTAAGGCTAAATTTCAGGGCTAAGACCCAATCACTTCCCATATATTCATGTAATTTACACAAATAAAATGAAACATAGAAAAAATTAAGCCAATACCAATTATTTAATAGAAAATTGATTGGACCCCTACTAGCCATGCCAGAAATTTCATCAAACATGTCATACCAATAGATCTAAGCATAGTGGTCTCATACTTATCTCAGAATCATTAAGAAGCATTGATGCCTTAAATCATTAGCTGCATTATCATCTATTAGGTCATATATCCATTGCTCATTCATTTACAAATCAAAGTATGATGAGAGGCATACATCATCACTATCATAAAACATGCTCATAACCAACATATAACCAACAAAAATAATAATGATACAACAACCATATAATCCACATATAAACCAATACACCTGCACATAAAATACCAAGGATAATAAACTCTTATTGATGAATGAAAAATCCAACCCGGTATGGGACTACCATGTGTCAGAATATGCATTCTGCCATCAGTGATCAAAATTACTCTTTTTATATTCATTTTAAGTGTCCCACTCAGAATTTTTTTATCATTCCATTAGGTCATGCAAAAAATTGATTCACTGATGGTATCTCTAGTAATAAAACCTCACTCCCTCAAAATTTCACATTTGTTGGCCCACCTTCATGTCTTACTAAGCATAAAAACACTTTTTAAAATCTCATTTCACTATGTCTTATGTCAGTCAAAGTCAACCATGGAGTCAGGTTATTCAAAGTCCCATTAGGTCATTAGAATTGATTGTTCAAGGTCCAAAATGCATAATTTCATCTCAATAAGGTCAAAAAAAGGTGTGAGAGTGACTCAATAAACATTTCATTATCATCTGCATAGGATTGTCAGCATGTAAATATCATTTTTAAAGTTGTAATTTAGGTTTTAAAGTATGATTTTCATACTAATATGTAATTTTATTCAAAGAACAGAGTTTTAATTTATTTCATTTTTTAATGCAATTTTATGCTTCCTATACGTAATAAGTTCTATCCCTAGCTGCCAACTCAAATCACATAGCCAAATTGAAAGAGAAAAGTTTCAAACACCAGCAACATCATCCTGCAAGGAAGAAAAATCAAATGAAAGGGAAATCAACAAAAATTTTCAAAAAAGTGAAATGAGACATTAGAAAAGTGGGGTTTTCAATTCAAATTCAAATTCACTTAGCTATTTATAACTCATTGACATCAATTAAATTTCATTTCCTCCTCTAAACATGAAGCAAGCACTCTAAGAGACCAAATTTTCGAATTTCTGAGCGAAATTGGCAAAAGAGATGAGTTCAGGGTGCAAATGCTGAAGGCAGGGCGCAAATGCTGAAGGCAGGGTGCAAACGCTGAAATGAGGGCACAAATGTGTAGTACAGGGTGAAAATGTGTAGGAAAGGGTGCAAATACTCAATCAAGGGCGCAAATTCTCTATTTAGGCACAAATGACCAACAATCCCTAGAAAGTGTTCAAGTGGTGAGAAATTACTTTCAAAGCTCCACCAACTCACTCATTTGACCTCCGGCAAACTAGTAAGATGCTCATGCCATTAAAAATACATTTTCATAAGTTAATGTGTTGAATTCTTGTAAATTGAGGTTGTAATTTGGTGTTTAAATGGAGAAAAAACCCTATTATCTCTTTACACTTTTGAAAACTCTTAAAATTCACTCCCTTACCCTTTGCATCCTTCCCACACTTATAAAAACCCATTCCCAAACCCCTCATTTGCAAGATTCCCCTTTTCTATAACTTTCTCCCAAAACCCTAACCTTTTCTATAACTTTCTCCCAAAACCCTAAGCCCTAGGTGTTACATCTACCTCGGCTCACAATCCATAAAATACCTATCTTAAATATACCATATCACTACTCCCTATCCCCTCCCCATTTCACACATCCCTAGCAAATATCTCCCTCATTTTACCTTTCTCATTTCTCTTTCATAATCCCTAGGGTTTTGACAAAAACACCATGGCAACAGAGGAAGAAAACAAATCATTTAGTGAAGGAGAGGAAACAGAGGTGAGGAGGCCACATAAAGGGGGAAGAGTGCTCAGACTTGAACCCACAAACACTAGGGAACTCTTGGCTTCTCCATTGACTGTGACATGCTTCAAACATGTGGGTTGTCATGATTTTTGTGAGAAAATTCAGAGGGCCCAACACCATTCCATGTTGACTAGACTTTTCATATCTAGACTCCATAAAAATCAAGTTACATTAGCTGGTGTCACTTTCACTCTATCCAATGCTATTATTTCAGCTGCCACCGGGATCCCAAATGTTGGGTAGAAGTGGTCCAAGAAAGGTAATTTGAAGAAACAAGACTTTTACTTCTTCTTAAAACCAAGACACCAAAATCAAACAAAGAGGTTCTTTCCTTTTTCTCACCTCCTAGATGATATGCCCCAATGATGAAAATAATCATGAAATAATTTTCATTTGAAGGCAGATTTTCAAGGCTCTATTCCTATCACATTCATCTCTTAGTGCATTTCACTAGGGTAAGAATTCTTAATATACCATATTATATTTTCCGGAGTATAGAGAAGATGACATACATTTCCCAGAAAAAAGGAGTATGAACATCAAATGAGAAGTCTATTTCATCATTCCCTCATAAAAATCATAGTCCTCCACCATCTCAATCAACTAGACATTGCATGGAGCACCTTCATAACTAATGATATTTTCAATGAGCCATCCACTCAGCATGCAAAAAATTCCCCTTCATCATTCCAGCCATCCACTTCCATCCCTCCATCTAAGCCCATATCACATTCATCATCATCAGATCAATCCACTTCACCTCCTTCATCTGCATCTCATCATGATTTTGGGTCACCTAGTAGGATTGAGGACATTGAGCCTAAATGGGCTATTATGGTTGAGGTCGAGCCATTTCCAAAAACCTACCAGAGAGGCCACAAGCATGTGTTTTCTCCACATGGAGTGGAAGGGGCCATGCCTTATACAACAACGTAGCAGTTGGACAAAGGTAAAGAAAAGGTGATTGAGGCAGTTAGTGATAATCAGGAGGATCCTCATGAAACAAAACAATAATTTCAACTTATTGACCTAGATGAGGATGAAAATGCTAGAATCACTAATGCAGTCATCAAAGGTAAGGATGTCAAGATTAAGGAGCTCCAAACTAATCTTGACAGGGCCATATATGTCATAAAATTCCTTGAGAAATAAAATGAGCAATTGAAGACTAAGTAGGTAATTGATGAGGTCAAGTATTTCATTGCTCAAAGGGAGGCAGAAAAATCCAAATTCATGCTATATGAAACACTTGAAAAATATAGCTTACTTGATGATGAACATGAACAAGCACCAAGGAAGAAACTTAGAACTAGAGGGCTGAAAATAGCTCTAGCTCTAGAGAGGCAAAGGGAAGTTGATCTTGCTGATCAACTAACCCTAAATGAGTAGATTTCTATTGTAATCAGTGAGAACAAGGAGCCATGGCTTGATAGAGCCAATCAACATTTAGAGAATATTATAGAAAAGGAAAATAAGGATAATAACCTATAGAGGCGGAAAGTCAAACACCATGCACTGAAGGAGAAAATTGCATTGCAAAGCTCAAAATTGCCAACGCAAAAATTGAAGATTTTGTTAAACACATGCATGGTGAAACACACACACAAGAGAAGGATAAGAATTTGATAGTACAATGGGGTGACTCTTGGATTCCACATTCCAAGGTCACTTGGACTCCATTTGTGACTGTTCGCCTTCCACACCTACCCATAGAGGATTAGGTGTCCAACATTCCCCCCTTAATCCGAAGGGGTATGTGTGAGTCCAAGAAGAGAGTTGTAATAAAAATTTGAAACATATGGATGGTAGCACTTAGGCTGAATCAGCTCTCTGAAATGTTGGCATAAAGAGGTCGTTTAAGGATGACCACCAACATTGGAACACAACACTTATTTCAGTTCCCGAAACTCTTCCAAATCTGGCAAGAAGCTGAGGTCTTATGCTAGAGGAAGTGTCCCTCATATTTGAAGAAGGAGACCTTCAAACTAGAAGAAGGAAGGTCTACAAACTGTGATGGTTTAAGGATGACTACCAACTCTGGAATTCTTAATGCATTTCCCGAAAATTTACCAAAGCTGGCAAGAAGCTAAAGTCTTCTGCTAGAGGAAGTGTCCCGAATTCTTTGAAGAGGAAGAACATGAACCTCACATAGATGGTTTAAGGTTGTTCACCAACCAAAGGAATGCTCATGGGCATCCCTGTCTCTAACTACAACTCTGAATCTGGAATGACAAGTTGTGCCCCAGGCTCGATTGAATAGCTATCTCTGGCTACAAATATGAATCTAGAATGACAGGTTGTGGCTCAGGATCACTTGAGCTGTTGTGTCTTTGGCTACAACTCTGAATCTAGAATGACAGGTTGTGGCTCAGGCTCGCTTGATGTGGCTTTGAAGCTTGTAAATGACCACCATTTCCCCCCCTGTCAGGTACAAGGTGAGATGATAGCGAAAACTCAACTGCAAGATTTTTAAATATTCAGGAGCAAGTTTTGACATGCAACTTAAATATATTCTTGGCTATTGATGCCCATTGCCAAGAAGCGATCCATCCAAGATGAATATTTTTTCTTGCAAGAGGATTGTTTCTGAAGCTTCTGTATGAAGAATGGGTGTGCCGACCATAGTGCTTGCATGGGTGAAGATCGAAACAATGATATTTCATATGGAAAACGTGATCATAGTGTTGGCATTTTAAATCTGTTGTTGTTGCTTTGGAAGAGGAGCAGGATC
The DNA here is from genome assembly GCA_034641835.2 of Pinus albicaulis. Lineage (NCBI taxonomy): Eukaryota > Viridiplantae > Streptophyta > Pinopsida > Pinales > Pinaceae > Pinus > Pinus albicaulis. The sequence continues at coordinate 685,470,140 of CM076583.1, forward strand.
TGGAATAGCTGTAGGTGCGCTATCATGAAGAAATCCGGCACTTTGAAATTTGATGGGCTTGGAGTAGTCTGGAATATGAAAGGACAGCTCCTTGTCATATCCAAGACCTATTTTTTGCTTGTTATGGACAAGATCTTCCCAAGGTCTAATGATGGGCTTGGGAGGTGCAGGTTGGATGTTTGATTCTGCGTGCAAATATGCTCTTATACTGGGCATTGAATGTGAATCAACTGCAACATTATATTCTTGCTACTAATGGGAGTTTGTTTCAATGTTCTAAAGAAAAATAGGTTCAAAATGATGACTCCGTTGTTGTAATTCTTCTTGCTGAAGCTGAGACTCCAATTGCAAAAATTTAATATTTTCTTGTGCATTTTGTAGATAGACCTTGATATTAGACAAAGTGTCCCTATTGATTTTAACTATGTCTCCACCAGCAGATAAGACTAGAGTGCTTAATAACTCTAGTAATCCATGAATTTTATCCATAGTAAAAAACGATCACGACTATGAACTGTAGAGAAGAAACAACACCTACTAACAATACATTGTCACTACACAATATTTTGTAAATGTGCAGCAAACAACTAGTGAGCAATAGCCCTTTAATGCGAAAAAATATTAATGATTTCTCTCCTCCAAAAAGAACCGTTTTATACCAACAACAAATCTATTTTATCCATATGATGAGGTTTTAATCAACACATAATATAATGAGATGAACCTAGCACTACAATCAATGGATTTTAATGCACCCCCTTAAATGACACTTCCAACATTTCCCTGATCGAATCACCATAACTGCTCATGGCTTCGGTTTTCTGGTCTTCTATAGTTTTGTAAAATTCAACTGTTGTTCTTGAATTATTTGATGATATGTCACATGCAAAAGGAATTTCCTCCCATGTCCATGCTGCTTCTTCGATTATTTGATCAACCGTGGGAGGGTTGCTACTGTGAGTTGCCGTGATAGAAGCTTTGTAGTATTCTTAGGAGGAACCTCTAAATAAAGCCACATAGGAATTTCCACAAAAATATTTCAATCCAAACTCTCAAGTTTTGGCTTCTCAAGTTAAGACAATGGCCTGTGGATTCTATGACGGGGAAGAACAATACTTGTTCTCATGTTCTTCTTCATCGTGCATCGATGGAAGAAAGCAGAACAAACCCACAAAAAACAAAAGGTTGTGCTCAAAATGCAAAGAGAAGGAAACTCGAGTGAAGACCAACTAGAGGAGATCAGTATGTGGGGCTTGCCTTTACGCCAATATCTTAGCCAAGTTCAAGGGGGCAGTCAATTTCCATGGCATGATCTTACCAACTTATAAATTACTCGTGGCATTTTCTGGAGGACCAAATTCCAGGGTTTCTTTAGAATTCATAAAATAAAGTCAACACAGAGAGATTTAGATGCAAGTAGAGACAATGTTCTACATGTCTTCCACATTGGAGTCGCTTTATCTTCTTTATCAAAACCAACGCCTCCAGCCTCATCCGCTTCAAATCTTCTAGTGGCTGTAGATTATGAATCACCACAGGAACAGGAAAATAAATAACCAGCTACCAATTCTCAAATCCCAATGTGGGGAAACTCATCTATTTCACACGCACGGTCCACGACGCTTCCACTATGGTGTGGAGGTGGAAGGAAAGTAAGAGTGAGGCCACGGGGGTGGAAGTTATGTTGTGGAGGACTCGATGGCGAGAAGGGAACTTCAATGAAATCCAACAGGAGTTAGTAAAAATTTCATTAAAATTTAGTGAGAACGTTTTGTATGCAACAAAAATCTTTGAGAAGCTAATAACTGACAAAAATGATAGTGAGGGATTTCCACTGACTGCTCTTGGTGTCGCTGCTCAAACAACAACATCTAAGGGCTACGAAGGTTCAATGACAGAGAATGGGCCATGGATTATTACATTAGATATTCCAAGCTTCCGGCCAATTTTATGACATGCACGTAATCAAAGTCTTTGCGAGGAGCTCTATTGTGCTTATGCTACTCGTGCCTCTACTAGAAAGTTAGATAACATTCCAGTTATTGATTATCTTTTGAGACTTCGATTAGAGAAATATAAACTACTCATACGGTCATCGGAGGTGATGAGGAAGCGGAGTGGTGAGGGGAGGTTGATGAAACCAGAAGGCAGAGTGAGCGATAGCGGGAGGGAGTGAGCATAGAGTGGAGGGTGTGTTATGAAAATGGAGTTTTGACATATAGTAAAGGGAGCATTAGAATCCCTGCAAGGCTTACAAAATATGTAACCATTGAAATCGCTGTCAATGGGGAAAGATCAGTTGGGCAATGTTAAAAACTAGTGCAGATCTATCAGTGTGTAGAAATACTGAATAGAGGCAGAGTTGTAATGCTTAAAAAGAAAACCCAAAGCTTGCAGGTTTACACAGGCCACAAAAGAAAGTGGCTCAGACTTGAGCAGGGCAGGAGATCGCCCGCTCTGATACCATGTTAAACACACGCATGGTGAAATACACACACAAGAGAAAGATAAGCATTTGATTGATTTTCCATTAACCATAGATGTCTATTTATAGTACAATGGGGTGACTCTTGGATTCCACATTCCAAGGTCACTTGGACTCCATTTGCAACTGTTCACCTTCCACACCAACCCATAGAGGATTAGGTGTCCAACGGATTTGACCATGGAGGAGAAGAAGAAATTGGATATTATTGCTGAGGCTTCCCTAGACACATCATCATTAGACACTCCAAAAATTTTGAGGCATTTCCTAAATTTTTTGTAAAATATAGAAATTTATGTGTTTTTTGGGACAGACATTTAGCAGAAAATTTGTCATTTACGTAGCGCGCAAATTATTGAGGCACTTTTTGAGGGAAATAAAGGTACTGTTGGATTCCTAATGACCAATGCATCTTAGAAAACCATGTTTCCAACCTTGGTTTGGAGTTTTGATAGGTTAAAAGCTAAAAAAACCATTAAAAAATCACCTTTCTTCCCCTTTTTTGACCTAGGCGCTGCACAAATAAAATTCTTGGGAGAATGAATTTTTTAGGGGGCAAATGACCTTTAGTTTCATAGATTGAGGCATATTAAAACTAGGACAGGAAGGTCTTTCCAACAAGTCAACTTGGGCCTGATTTGGACACCCGTAGGCCAGCCAAAAGTGGCCCTGAACATGGAGGGTGCAAATGACACTACCAAGGTGCAAATGCACAGTGGAGGGCGCAAATGACCAATTGACTAATTTTTCCCAAGTTTCTCTGAAATTTTGACTTTTCTTCAAGAGATTATGTTTCTACTTATGTAATTCATCATGGTAAATGTAATTATGTCAAGGATAAGTTACCTAGGGGTAGATTCATTGGGTAAAAGTCATCATTGAGTCATAATGAATCAGTTGAATGTAATTAGGAATGAGTCACTTGGACCATCCTATACTCCAGCTTTCAGTTCGGTATTTTGTGGATCTCTTCTTCACCTCATGGACTCAACCCCTAAGGATGATTGAATATTTTTTTGGTGTCTATTTAGTCTCTTTCTTCACTCTTAGCAAGGGTTGGAATCAATTTGGACATTAACTTGTTGATCAAGGAACTATTGTACTCAGTTTTGGCCAGTTAATAAAGAAGAGTTGCAGCTATTTTTTGGTATACTTGTGGTATGATGTTTCTCATTAATTTTTCTTAAGTTTCAAATGTTAGAATGTATTTTATTCATGTTCACTTAATCTCTATGGTATGAACTCTTTCAAGTTTGATAGGCAGAACACATGCTTGCTCATGCTCTGTTTTGGAAAATTGATCATAGTTTTTCAATTTTAATATGTTTAGGAAGAATACATCTCCCATTCTCTTACTATCTTCTCATCAGTCCTAAATCCATCTCATCGCAATCATCTTTAAGTGATAAGCCTTATGCCTACCTTTCCCCATTGATCCCTGCAACCCTATCTCATTTTCCCTGACCTAGCTCCCTTGTCCTAATTTATTCATTCATTGATAACTCAACCAAATCAAATAAAAAAAACCCCTACACTCAATATCTAGCCTAAAAAACCTAATTCCTCTAGCCCTCCTGGCTGTGACCTTTTGGAGAGAGCCCTCTCCGACTTGGTAGGGCTAGCTACCAAGTCAAAGGCTTGGTCTGTGGTTACCTCTATTGGGATTCCTTCTTCAGCCTTGGGAATCTGGTGGAGTGCTAAAAAATGCCACTGGATTTCTCCACCTACACCATGAGAAAATTTAATATCTCCTAGTCTCTAGGCTTTACCGCAATCCACAGTCTAATCTAGGGATCACTAGGCCCTAACCGAGACTCCACCCTCTAGGATTTATTGTATATCCCATCCCATGATTCCTAGGCTTGATGGAGAGAATGCACCTCTAGGATTTGGCGTATATCTTGCCATTCACCAATCGAGGATTCCTAGGCCCACCAAGGCACACAATATTTGGATTTACCACAACCCACAATCTAGTTCGGGGGTTACTAGGCCAGTGGCTTTACCGCAATCCATAGTCTAGTTCAGGGATTAATAGGCCATGTGTTCTTTCATTCAGAGATCCACCTCACTCAATTTCGAATCCATTCAGAAATCTAGCTCAATCAAAACATGAGAACCCCATCACAACATGACTATTTGGAAATGGAAAGGAAATTTTGGAGAACATTGTCACACCTGGAAAAATCCATGCCAATGACAACAAGAGAACCAAGAACACACATGCATAACCATGCATGCAAAATGTAGCAAGGAAATCACACATGTAAATCAATACTTGCAAGTGAAACCGTTGTAGTTGCTTGATCTTGCTCTTCCTTGCTTGATATTTTCTTCCTCTTTTCCTTATTTTCCTTTCTTGATCCAAAGATGAAATTCTCCTAGAAAACTCTAAGTGTCCAAGAGTGTGTGAGAGAGAGAATAGAGAGAGAACTCCAAAAATGAACTGACAAAAAGCTGAGAAAAATCTTGCCATCAGATCATTAGAATACCTTTTATCAATTAGGCCTTTGTTTTCTTCAATTTATATTATTATTCCTTCATTTCCTCCTCACATGCAAAATGTGACCGTTCACCTTCATTTTCTCCTAATTTCCATTATTTTCATAAATAAATGTGCCAAAAATACCTTTCCTTTTTGAATCCTTAGCCATTGTCTTTGCCAATTTTCCCTTAGCCATAAACACATCAAGTGATGGCCACTAAGATATCTGCCCAACTTTCAACTTGGAATACGTGTCCCATGACCTTGGACTTCTATTTTTATACATGCATTTTTAACTTGGCTATTACATTTTTGGATCAAACTGGGAGCTTGAAATGGAGGATAATATCAGGATTGACCATATTTCTAGGTGTGTCTCTTATTGAACAAGAAGAATTTCTCTATTGAAAAGGTTGTTGGGATTTTCCCCATAATAGATTTTCCTAGGGTAAATTTTGTCTCTCTTTTGTGCATTGTGATCTCTACTTTTATTATTTTCTTTACTGTTGAATTTTTGAAGTATAATTGTTGAATGATATGTTGGAACAAGTTAAAATAAGATCTACATCAAAATTATTATCAAAATATTGTGCTGACCCTAAGTGCACTATAAAATCAATAGATGCGAGTCGCAAGATGGAAAGTTCTTCCATCAAATCACAAGAATTTTCATGTCCCAGAGAAGGCCTTGTGATGCAGTATTGGGCAGGGGAATGCTGACATGAAGTCTCGATAAGTGGGTATCCATGATGAAGTTTACAATGATGAATTTTCAACTTACATGTGGATCGAGGGCCTTAGTGGGACCCAGCTGGGCCATGTCTAGGTGGCAGAATGACATGGAAAAGACACGAGGAGGCAAGCTAATAGGGTGATATGTGGGTTGATGATGTGTGAATAGGTTAATTGGTGGCCCAACACAATGACATGGGGCATGCCAATGTGGCATAACCTATTACTATGTGGTAGGCTACACGGTGTTTGATGCTAACATGGCAGGACCACATGGACTGTAAGGTAGTTCCACATGGAAACATTTCTGACATGGTAGGGATATCGAAGCTAAACTTTAAATGGCCATAACTTTTGATCCTTAAGTTATATTATAATAAACTTTATGTCATTAGAAAGTTGTTGAAAATAAACATACAATGGTGTAGCCCAGGTTCAATTCTTCCAACTTTAGGAGAGGAGAAAATTTTGTAATCCCATTTCCATAATCAGACCATGGAGGTTGGGTTAAGATAAGGTAACACCTTCCATTTAGCTTGGGATGTCCAAGGGAGTGTTGAATTTCAACAGGAAATTTCAGCACCTACACTAGTGTGGGCTAAATTTGGTGCATGTATATTTTTTTTATCCCTTAATTAAGATGGAGAATAAAATGTAATATAATCTCAAAATAGCTTGTAATAGTTAACTGAGTGTGATAAACTCAGTTAACTCATGAATTTCGAGTTGAGGGTAGTTGGTGAGGCATGCAGAGTAATTCTAGTTGTAACAGAGTTCAAAGTGAAGTGGTGCATTAGTTAATGCAGGTTGTAATTAGTTTAGCTCATTTAAGTGAGTCAAAATCAGTTGGCTAGTTGTAACCTTTAGATACACTAGTCAGAGATCAAGTGAATTAAATATTATTTAATTCACAATCAGTGATCTCACATGAAACTGAGGATTTACTATTATTAGCTGCATGCATGTCAGTTCCAGTGGAGACCCAGTTGAGATGTAGGTGAAAGGGAAGTTGACTATCAGTTGTAGGATTATTGGGTTACACCCATGCAACCAAACACCCATTTTATTTCCCATGATCCTTGCACAGTCAAGGAAGGAAAAAAAATCCTAAATAATAGGGATTGCATTCCACATGAATTGCACAAGCAAGGTAGGCTATATTTTAGAGGCTGAGAATTGGCTAAGTGTTGGTTAGTTTTATCCAGGACAGTGTGAGACAATTAGCTGAGTACAGGAGGGATCTTGTGAGAAGCGTTGTATGTAATTGTTTCATGTATCCATGCTAAATATACAATAGAAAATAGTGGGGTTTTGAGTAGCAAGCTTTCCCCTGGAAATTATCTGGATTGTGGTTTGATTGATTCTTCTTTGCTTCATGTGATTAGCGATTGTGTTTTTAATTCCACAATTGATTTGTAGAAGTGATTCAGTATCTAGCTTTAGCACATTGTTATATTGGATTGAATCCATGATATACATGCTTGTTGTATAATTTCTACATGGTATCAGAGAGCAGGAAATCACAATAGTGGAGGAGGAGTTGAGTTTGTGACTGAATAGAATTCAAATTTGCAGAAATAATTTCTTGGTGATACAGCTGATTCAGGATCGAAATGGATTTCAATGGCTTGAGGAATTCATCGACAATGATGTTCCTAAACCCGTTATGACAGATGCTACAAATATTGATGCATGGCAAAAGAAAGTGGAAAAGGCAAGGAGGATCTTACTGGAGGGAGTATGAGACCACATTTTCTCAAGTATCCATGGTAAAGCCACACTATATGCTATGTGGAAGGCTTTGACAGATTTATTTCAAAGCAACAGTAACCATATGAAATTGGCACTCAAATATAAACTCAAGAAGATCAAGATGGAGAAAGGCGACTCCATGCCAAAATATTTAACAAAGTTTGTCCAATGTAGGGATGAGCTGGGGAGCGTTGGAATTATTGACTAAAAAAATGACTGTGGAGATTCCAAGTTTTGTATCTAAAAAGGAATTATTGTCGTTGATGATGATTTGGTGAGTCTATCTCTCCTATGACTTCCCAAGAGGTTGCATAGTTATCAAGGATCTATCAATGGAAGGGAAAAATTTTCAGATTGGGAATGACTGTGGTCGGATTTGGTGCATGAGGAGTTCAGATGGAATACCAGAGATGGATCTTCATCTAAGAATGAAGATGAAGAATATTGTGCTTTGGCTTCCAAGGCGAAGAAGGGGAAAGGAAAGAAGTTTCATTCAAAATCCGAGTCCAAAGATGGCAAGAACAGCGACATGTCTAGAGTGAAGTGTTTTCACTGTCACGAGCATGGGAATTATGCCACTAAATGTCCACAAAAGAAGAAGAACAAGAAGGCTTTAGGATCTGTAGCTGGTGAGGCTTTGGCATTGCAATTTGAGCTTGACTTCTCATTGATCGCATGCATGGTGTCAAGTGCATTGCAATCGGTGGGGTATTTGGATAGTGGTGCATCCTTTCACATGACGGGAGACAAGGAACTTTGCAACAACTTGGAGGAGAAGGACCTCCAGATGCATATCAAAATGGGTGATGATAGGTGGTACAGTTCTACCAGGATTGGCACCATTACCTTCCAGAGATAGTCAGGTAAACCCTTTCAATAAAAATATGTAATGCAAGTACCAGGCTTGAAGAAAAATTTGGTCTCAGTTGCAATGTTAGAGGATAGAGGCTATGACGTTGTTTTCAATGAAGGAAAAGCTTTCCTGTGACACAAAACAACTGGAAAAGACATGAAGATAGGCATTCGAGTTAAGAATCTCTATAAACTAGATATATATGGTTGCACAACATTGATGGGTAAGGCAGACAAAGTGGTGAGTCGGGATGAGGGCGAGTTATGGCATAGGAGATTGGGACATCTTCACCATGGAGCCTTAAAAGTCGTGTAGAAAATTGCTACCGGTCTTACCAAGGGTACACTTACACAGTCAGACACATGCAAGGGATGTACTATGGGAAAATATGATAAGGACACCTTTCATGAGAAGGAGAACCAAGTTTTAGGGATCCTTGAGAGAGTTCACACATATGTGTGTGGACCATTCTCTATTGCTTTGAGAACAAATCATAAGTAATATGTGATATTTTTTGATGAATTTTCTTGTAAGTTCTGGATCTACTTCATTTAGAAGAAAGATCAGACATTCTCAAAGTTTCTTGAGTTTAAAGCATTGGTGGAGAAAGACACAGGGAAGCAAGTGAAGGCTTTTAGGAGCAACAATGATGGTGAGTATATCTCTAACGAATTCAAGAACTTCTACAATAAAGAAGGAATTTAGAGAGAAATGATAGCACTTCATAACCCACAGCCGAATGGGGTCGTTGAAATAAATAACAAGACGATTGTGGGTGTAGCAAGAGCGATGTTGCATGATCAAGGCCTACTGATGCATCTGTGGGCGGAAGCATGCAACACAATGGTATTTGTGTAGAACTATTGTCCTCATAAGATACTTGGCATGAGTACACCAGAAGAGGGTTTCACTGGTAAGACACTTGATGCTTCACATTTTAAGTTTTATGGCTCATCTGTTTATGTGCATGTGACCAAAGACGCCAGGAAGAAGCTGGAACCAACAGCTAATATTGGGATTTTTGTGGGGTACACTTAAAATCCCCACAACTATCGGGTGTATTTTCCAAACAAAAGAATGAATTTTGTGCGATGGGATATAAAATTTGATGAGGAGTAAGCCATGCGATTGTCCCTTGAGAGGGAGCTGGATTTGCATGTAGAGGAGAAACTCTTGGTTCCCAAGGATGAGCCTCAAGATTTGGAGCAGCCACATGTGGAGGATCATGGAGTGGAAGAAAAAAATCATGTAGAGCCATCCATAAGAAATGGTAAAAGGTGCACCACAGAAGCTGATAGATTGAGATTTGATGCTGTAGAGAATGTAGGAGCCCCTACTTCACAATGCAAACAGAGACAATCTCCATACAGGTTTATTGGATACATGGCTCTTATGAGAAAATGTATTGTGACAGAACCATATTCCTTTTAGGAGGTAGTGCAGCAGCCAATTTTGTTTGACGCAATGGTGGAGGAGTATGAATCCATTGTGAAGAACAGTGCATGAGAGATTGTCCCAAGATCGGTCATTAAATCAGTTTTTGGATCTAGATGGATCTACAAGGTAAAGCAAGCTATTGATGGGAGTGTAGAGAAATACAAGGCCAGATTTGTGGAGTGGGGATTCTCACAGATTGAGGGGATCGATTATGATGAGACTTTTGCACCAGTTGCAAGGTACTCTTCCATTAGATCCATCCTTTCAATCTCAATGCTGATGCGGTGGCACATTCATCAGATGGATGTAAAAACTGCATTTATCAATGGAGTTATTGAGGAATAAGTGTACATAGAGAAACCAGAAGGTTTCAAGATCTTTGATAGTGAGTCGCATGTGTCGACTCAAGAGATAAATGTATGGGTTGAAGCAAGCACCTCTTGCTTGGTACACTCAGATAGAAATCTATTTCACTGGACTGGGATTCACCAAAAGTGAAGCTGATGCAAACCTATACTAGAGTTTGGTTGAGGGTAAGCTATTGATTATTGTACTTTATGTTGATGAACTAATTTTGACTAGTGATGAGAAACTGATACACTCATGCAAGGAGGATCTTGCAAGGGAGTTCGAAATTAAGGACATGGGACTCCTTCATTATTTCCTTGGCTTGGAAATATGGCAGCGAGATGGTGAAATTTTTGTTTCTCAGGGCAAGTATGCCAAAGAGATACAAGGTAAGTTTCACATGGAAATCTGCAAACCCATGGACACACCTCTTCCAGGAAATTGAAGGAAAGAGGATGTTGCTTCAGGAGAGGTAGTGGATGCTACTGTCTACAGGAAATTAGTTGGTTCACTGATGTATTTAGTGAATTCCAGACCAAACATCTGCTACGTAGTTAACCAATTGAGTCAAGTTATGGTTAAGCCTACCATGTTCTTTTCGAAGGAGGGGAAGCATGTCTTGAGATACTTGAGGGGCACATCAAAGTATGGATTATGGTATAGATGAATAGAGGGAGTGAAGCTTCAAGGTTTCATGGATGCAGATTGGGCAGGAAATCTATCGAACAAAAAGAGCACATCAGGAGGGATCTTTAGCATAAGATCGACAATAGTTTCTTGGTACAGAAGGAAGTTGCGATTTGTGGTACTCAGTTCAGTGGAAGAAGAGTACATGGTAGCCATTCAAGCTACATGTGAGGCTATTTGGATGAGAAAGATCTTGGTTGGTTTGTTTGGTTCTCAGATGGATCCGATAGTGATACATTGTAATTATCAGAGTTGCATTAAACTCTCGAATAATCCTGTGTTTCATGATAGGTCCAAGCACATAGATATCCGGTACCACCATCTTAGATATTGTGTGTAGAGGTGCATAATGTTACTTCAATACATTCCCATGGAAGATCAGGATGCAAATATTCTGACAAAGGCGCTTACCAGGAGAAAATTTGAATACCATAGAGGCAGGATCGGGTTGAAGGATAATCCCTTTCTTGTTGAGAGTGAGTGTTTAAGTTGAATAAGAAATTTCATCACCTACATTAGTGTGGGACCAAGAGGTCCAAGCAGTGCCTACACTAGTGTGGGACCACAAGTTTTGGCAACACCTACACTGGTGTGGGCTAAATTTGGTGCATGTATGTTTTAGTTATCGCTCAATTAAGATGGACACTAAAATGTAATCTAATATAAAAATAAATTGTAATAGTTAACTGAGTGTGATAAACTTAGTTAACTCATGAATTTCAAGTTGAGGGTAGTTGGTGAGACATGCAGAGTAATTCTAGTTGTAACAGAGTTCAAAGTGCAATGGTGCATTAGTTAATTCAGGTTGTAATCAATTTAACTCAGTTGTGCTAGTTGTAACTATTAGATACACTAGTGATAAGTCAAGTGAATTAAATATTATTTAATTCACAATCAGTGATCTCACATGCAACTGAGGATTTACTATTTTTAGATGCATGCATGTCATTTCCAGTGGAGACCCAGTTGAGATCTAGGTGAAAGGGAAGTTGACTATCAGTTGTAGGATTATTGGGTTGCACCCATGCAACAAAACACCCATTGGATTTCCCATGATCCTTGCATAGTCAAGGAAGGAAAAAAAATCTTAAAGAATAGGGATTGCATTCCACATGAATTGCGCAAGCAAGGTAGGTTGTTTAGAGGTTGATAATTTTCTTAGTGTTGGCCAATTTTTTCCAGGACAGTGTGAGACAATTAGTTGAGTACAGGAGGGCTCTTGTGAGAAGAGTTGAATGTAATTGTTTCATGTATCCATGATGAATATACATAGAAGATAGTGGGGTTTTGAGCAGAAATTTTTCCCCAGGAAATTATCTGTGTTGTGGTTTGATTGATTCTTCTTTGCTTCATGTGATTGACGATTGCGTTTTTAATTCCGCAATTGATTTGTAGAAGTGATTCAGTATCTAGCTTTAGCACATTGTTAGATCGGATTGAATCCATGATATACATGATTGTTGTATAATTTCTATAGGGGGTGGGAAGGAGCATTACACTTGATATATATTATGTAACAAAATCATGATGAAGAAGATGCAAACTTTATAAGGATACGTAAGGAGAAGAGAGGAAAAGGTAAACTCCTAGAGATGAACACAATAATAAAAATGAAAAAGAATATTGAAGAGAAAAGAGACAAGGAAGGAGAATGATGCAATAAAAAGGAGAATGGAATGGGAAAATGAATGATGAAGACACAATAAAAAGTAAGAAAATAAAGAAAAATGGTGAAAATGTAGGAAACAAGAAGTAATATAAGAATAAATAGTTTCATGTGTTCATGCAAAAGTAGTGAATCCATGAAAATGAAATCTTTGAAAGAAATTGGTCTTGATTCTATGATTGTATAAGTGTTACATTAGCATGCGATAAAATTTTAAATTGAATGTGCCTAAGTCAAATTTTGATGTAAGGCACGATGAGGCTAGTGCACCCCCATAACTTGAATGTTGAATGGATCATGGTAAACCAAAAATTACTTGTCATGATAGAGGAATGTTACTTGTCATCCAAAAACCACTTAATGAAATGTATGATTCATGGTTAATTAAAACCATTTGATGTTTCATGGTAAGCTGAAGCCATTTGAAGATGTGATGGTTGAGGGTAATCCACAAAACCCTAGAGGATGTGATGCTTAAGTGTCATCCAAAAACCCATTGATGTAATGGTTGAGGGAAACCTAAGAAAACCCAGATTATGGTTATGGGTAATCTAAAGAAAAATTAGGATGATGATTAATGAGGATGCATGGAATTAAAAGGTACATTTATGAGCCTTTATATGAAGATGTGTTCGTGAACCATGCATGAGAAAAATATTCCTAAAAAATTGATGTATATAATGGCTAAAGATCCATGTATTCTAATGCATGGTAACTTTTTTATATGGACTTCAACAAAAATAATGTTTATGTTTTGTAGGTACAAGATGAAAAATGAAGGATGAAAAATTAAAAAGACCAAATATTGTAGAATACCGAAGATGAATACAAAGAACATCAAAGGAAAATATCATATAAGATGAATATGAGAATGGGACTCGTTCAAAACACAATTAAATAAATAAGAGAAAATGATTGGATTACAAGTCATTTTTAAGAAGGATCATGAAGGAATAACTCCTCCTCGTTGATTAAGAATACTATATAATTTAAATGAGGGTTTGTAATGGTATAGATTAATCCTTGAAGTATACATAATAATTACAGATGGGAAGAAAAGAAAGAATTCATGGATGAAGATTTTTTGGGATATTCATGGAGATATTATTATGGATATGGTTATGCATTTAGTTTGAATTAAGCATCTAATTATAACATAGTTGTTATGGTTACCTATATTTATAGAAAGGGAACAATTATACAATAGAAACTGCACATATGAATAATATAATTGTCCCTTTATGGTTTTCTTGAGTATTATTTCTGGTGTCCATTGATTTAATATATGTTTATGTGTATTTTTTGCTATATATAAAATCCAACACATGAAAATTCCCTCAAAATCCTAAAAAATTCCAAGTGGTGAGTTGGATTTATGAATAACTTAAAATTCTCAAGAATACCAACTATGAAGGCTAAACTAATCAATAGAATATCTCCAAAATAAATCCCAAAAAATTCTCATAAATTTTGAGTGATCGATGTTGGAATCATTGAATTTGAATCTTGAATGCATCAACATTCCATCATACTATCGTAAAAAAATCATCAATTCATTGTCCTATGCTCATCATCGTATATAACTATTATCCTCAAAATCACTATGTTGACATCAAAACTTGAAGTATGCCATCATTAATGTCTTCTCCCCTATCAAATAAAAGGCGAGAAGTCCTAAGACTTATAAATTGTCAACATCAATACACCCCCTTGCAATTGGAAAAGGGTAAACAAATTGTTTTTGTGAGGAGTCTAAAGGCTTGATCTTCAACTTCAACAACTACATCAATGGGCCTTGATCATACCCTAAAATAATTGTATACAAAATCAAAACATGCATGCCCATCAACTATAAAAGCATCTCCTAAAAAATGTATGTACTTGTGTATAAATTTGATGGTAAGACTAATAAAATAATTTGGCTTCCAAAGACTAGGGAAAAGTGCTTGATCATCCAAAATTTATTTTTTTACAATTAGTGTTAACTCACTTCCAATACGTTTTGAAAGGTGTTTTTTCTTCCCACAATAACTACATGGAGTAATATCAAAACAGTGTAACTTTGTATGACCAATTTGATGACAATGATGGCACTACGTCTACATCCAACTTAGAATCATCCACTACATCATCATCAACATTAGCATCAATACAATTATTATTCTTATATTCCTCATCATGATACACAAGTTCAAGTACTTCATCCAACTAATCAACATCAATTGTATCCCTCTTAAAAATATCAACATCAATACATGCCTCTACAAATCATCTACAAGCCTGTCTTGTGATCATAAAGCGACAATAGGTTGAAGTAGTTAAGAATTGAAAGAAAGTACATTTATTCTTCTTATATCCTATGTTAATTTTTCCCTCTTGAACTACAACCCTTCCCAAGGTTTGACATTGCCATTTTTTTAATCTTAAAAATTTATCCTTAATTTCTTTATCCAAATCATCCATGGAATCTTTAACTACATGTTGTTTGATATGTTCTTATTCATTGTCAATGACCGTGGATACAAAAGAACCCGTCGAGAATTCAAAAATAAGAGTAGGATGCTGACTTTTTTTTTTTTTTAATTTCAAATACTACTCAATTAATATATTAATAATTTGATTCAGGCTTCAAGTAGATCAGTATCTTTGTGGATATCTGTAGTGGCATTAATTAGTGAATTTTTACTAATTTTAATAGTCTATCCTTGAGAAACATGAATTAAGGTGCATCTAACACTGAATAAGTCTTAAATACTTTCCATCTTGATCCAAGGAAGTGCTTCAAGTGCGAAAAATAGTATCCCAACCAAAAACCTACATGTGTTACAAACAAAGACCAAACTATCATAGTGTCAAACAATGAAAAAATAGGGAAAATGATTGAAAGGTCTTAATCATCACATATATACTTGATCACCCAATTCAATTTTAGGGAAAACCAAATGACTCAAAACACACTTTTGAAAGTGTGAAAAATATGGAAATTGTTGGACCTTCAAGACTTCATAAAGGGTTTATTGCAACTCCACCCTTCTACTTCTAACTCTTCTTAGATTACAAACAGTACTCTAGAGATTAACTTGGAACTTGTTGGGGCCTCAGAAATATGTGGCAAAAACAAGGGGGATAACCACCCAGTCTGGACCTTAAAGCAGTTTCTTTTCTGTTTAGAATAGTGGCTCCGACTGGGGATAATGGGACCAGTTTCCCAGATTTGGGTTTTATATGATTGTTGGGGTTTATCTCAAATGATTTTCATGAAGAATAACTAAAAAAAACTTAAACAAATTTATTCTAAAATGCAAAACTTTGAATTAAATCTGATCTAATCTAACCCGGGATAATACTGATTTTATGTGATATAAAATGATATCTATTCAGTCTGTGATGATTTAGATCAATCATAGGCTTAATTATTCTAATGATCATTATATAAAAAAAATCAAATTATATTCTTATATCATGCAATAGTGCAACTGATACTTCAAACATAAATAATTGATCTGATATATAATTCATGAAAGTTAGATTTATCACTAATGTTTAAAAAAGATTTTAGCATACATGATAATAATACTAGATGTGTGATGTCCTATTCATCTGATCAGCGATAATAGGCCATAATCAATTCTTCTATCAATAAGTCATTCAGAGAATACAAAAATGCATCAACAATGATCAACAAAATGATATATAATTGAAAAGACCGTGTTCCATTATTTTATCAAGGCATCCACAAACTTACGGTAAAACATTCTTTGTAAATGTTCTTAATAAAAATTCTAGACCATTCTCTAAATGCATGAGAAGGGTTTGAATACTACATTAACTACTTACAAAAATAGATTATACAAAATATATTATGAGGTGGTTTCAAACAACCTTCCTCATTCCTAGTATCTAATTGCTAAAATTGAAATTATTAAAAACAAACTAACTTATGATCATGCCCGATGATAGGTTACTTCCAACTCTTCTTTTTTGCTCACAAATATCGGACATTGGTTGAAATTGTGGAGGCTTCCCGAACTGTGTCTTCATCTGTCCAATAAATATAGCATCAAGTAAAAGTGGTTGCATTTTATGTATGGAATCCGGAGAACAATTCAATGTCATTATTTGACCATGAGGCTTAACCAGTAGCTTCCAGTATGCTTCCCAATCAGTCCTTTTCAACTGTGCAAGTGTTTCTTCTCATATTTGATTTGTGTTTTTCCAAATTTTCTCTAAATTTCTGAGATCAGGAATCGATTTTTGATTTCCTTCTTTAATTAAACCAGAGGTATGCAACATGTGGTTAATAATTTTGACCATACTCTTTGATATACCTATTGCTCTGGCTATTGCCAATTCTACCTATTTTACTTGTGCATCCCAGTCAGTAAAGAGAATATCTTTAAAATTTTCTTTGATCTTTGGGAGACTTGACTTTCTCCCTTCCTCTGAATCCTGCCATTCAATATACATAAATTTTGGTATTGAGCTCATTAAACTCAATTCTTTGTTCAATGATTGTATTATTCAATTTTTCACTGATTTCCAACTGTGGGATTATGTCTGACATTTGTAAGACAAAAAAGTTTTGTTGTTTCGAGAGTAAGGAATTTAATGCCAATGCTTCTTTTATGAATTCCTCTGCAGTAGGAATTCCTTCATATTTTGTAAGATCTTCTCTCAATTATTTAATCAATGTGTCCTTGCTAGATAATTCATTTTCATGACTTATCTTAAGCACTTCCATATCTTGTTGAAATTTGAAGAGTTGCTGCTCGACCTTTTGACTTAAACTGTTCCTTTCTTCATCCAGTTGCTGCTGTAGCTGCATTATTTTATCATCCTTTTCCTGAACCAAAATGGGTACTTCGGCTGCCTTATTCATTGTTGCAGTAGTATATGCTCCAGCAAATTGTGATAGCCGAGTTAGGTTTTCAATTGGGTTTGATGGAGTGTCTTTCCATACAACTTCCATGACCTCATTACGTGGGGGTGTTTCAATTCTTCTTATTTTTCTTTGCTTCCTGACTATATATTTATGAAGAGAGCTGTAAAATACATCCAATAGAGGGATACCAGTCACCTTCAGAACGATTTCATCAGTAGGAAACATGAGAATGACTTCTATATCTTGGGAGGTTATCCCAGGACTTTCAATTATTTATTTTTCTAAAACTATTTGTCCCTATGGAGTCTGAAATTCTGTATTTTCTATGAAGATGATACCTCTGGGGTATTTATAAATGTATTTCTAATTGAAGTCCAAAATTTATCTATTTCACCTTGATTCTATGAATTTGATTGTCCTATTCTGATTTCTTTGCTTGGTTCAATCATATAACTAGTAACCAAGATATTTTGAGGGATACATTTGAGTCTTTGTTCTCTGTACTCATTGAATCTCTGTAATTCTTCTAGATTCAGATTCAATTTGAAAAAAAAATAGACTTCTTCAAAGGTTCCAACAAATTGTAAAATTTCTTCAAATCTATCATCGGTGTGTATGATAGGTTTGATTTTAACTGATTGAGTAAATTTCTTAGGAATCGTTTCTGGGTCGAATTGTCTTGAGGGTAAAACAGGGAGCTTCAAAAGCTCAATATTCTGACATTCTTTCAATGCATGATTGAAATTGTTGAGGGAGAATGTACCACACTAAATTGGAAAACTTGGCCATAAATATTTTTTACTATCTTTCAAAGATTTAGTGATTCCATTACCAACAGTTTTGTAAGCCACTTCTCTCGCCATTAATTTATCTGAAACATACAATGGAAGAACATGTGGAGGAGCGGAGCTTCCAAATATTCTAATGTATGAAATTGATTCTTCAATAAATCATGTCCCTATCATTTTAAGGTTTGTAATGGCTTCCTCAGTGAACCTAGGGCCCACTCTATCAAACATTAATTGATGTAATGGTAATGCAACTCCATAACATAGGTTGTGGAAATGTGGTACATAATTATGTTCCCATATCTCTTTATGACTCAAATGATAAGGGTAGGATCCTCGGGAGTCCATTTCCAACCCATAATTGGAAAACTTGTAGAAAAAAAATGGCATAAAAAACATATGCACTCATGAAAAATTGGGGGACAGGTTTGGAGGAAGAAGTTCTTGTCTGGCGATATTCATTAATCGCTTTAGCTAGATTTTCGGAAGGAATGGTTGCCCAATTCATGATGTGAGAATTAACACGGGAGTCAATCAGGGGAAGCCAATTTATAGAGAACTTGGTATTATCAGGGAGACCATATAATATGCATAAAATTGTTGCTACGAAATTTTAGGGGTTTGCTAGTGAAGCAATAGGATACATACCTGATTTCTCATGTTTAAACTTGTTATCCAGTTTTCTCCAACCTTGAATTGTTTTGAAAGGGTCTTCATTATTCTTTGCAAATTTCTCAACAAATCTATTATCATAGATGTCTTGTTGGTCGGGTATCTTGTACATGACTTTCAAATCTTCAGCTCTGAACAAACCTAAAATCTCATTCTTAACGGTTCTTAATTGTCTGTCCTTAATTGTTGAATTCTCAAGAACCCACTTTATCATGTCGGTATATGGTAAAAGACTGGCTCTTGCTTCTATCCTATGAAGGAAGGAGCACGTAATATCTTTAAACTGTAAATATGAGGGTCTTGCATAATCAGCAGTTGCCTTGACCTCCACTACTTCAGGTTCTTCGTCTTCGAGGATAGTATAGATAGCTTGCCACTTTGTAGCACCTTCGTCTGCAGTGTAGACAATATCTGAGATTATGGGTGACATTTCTGTGTATTCCAATTCTGCAACAGTCTGTTTGCTGTGCTTTTGCATTACTTTGCGGATGGACATATCTTGAAGGAAAATCCCTATAAAAGACATAGTAATGATCAAATGAGGAAGGATATATTTGAAATGACCAATTTGAAAAGAAAAGATCTGGGAAGCAACTATATCATTTATTAATCATAACAAATCAATAATTGTTTTCATCAGAATGATAAAACATACTTAATCATTTTTTACACTATTTACTTTCACATTAAAACCTTTATTTAAACCTGTCAAATCCATTGCATCGCACCTTTTGAACCTGTCTTTATGAAGCACATTACTTTTTGTTTATGCGATATGTGATTTATCGCAAAATCGAAGTATCGGAATATCACAATATCGAAATTTTGGTAAGACTTTCTTAACGTTTTAAACGTATATCCGCGATGTACGATTTATGCTGTCACTTGTGAAATTCAGATCGTGATCGCAAAATCAGGATTTCGTTGTTTTGTTGCTTAACTTTCAATTAGAAAAGATTATGCCGGATGCGATTTGCGATAGGGTAATCACAAGGATGTTTTATTAATTTCTTTTTGTTTTTTGTTTTTGTTTAATAAAAAAACAACAATGTATTTTGGAGTTTGATTTTTATCTAAAATGAAAAAATACATTTCTAAGAAGGGTCCCTATTTTTATTATCAAAAGTTTAGACTATTTTGATAATAAAAATGGAGGGAGTTGTTGCATAGTACATAGAACTATAATCGACTTCAAGTATCTCAATTTTGACTCAAAAAATTGATATATATATATATATATATATATATATGAGACCTTGACTTCAAAAACATATCAGGCCTTACAAAATAACAAAATAATTGCTTGCAAGTGACCTTCATGGTTACAGTATACTTAATTTTTTTCCATTGTAAGTTACTTTATCATTTTGTTTGTGTCAATTTGCCATCATTGTGTCATCCATTTAGGTGCCTACTTTAAATTTTTACAAGTACTGCTTTAAATATATTTAATTAAAAAAAATAGATCAACACAATCATAATGCACCAATATATAACAAGATTTTGACACACCAATCATAATACCTATTATTCAATTTTAAATTAATCTAAAATACAAAATATTTTTAAAAATATTTCAATCCTTTGAGGAGACCAATAAACCCAATGTCCTTTAACTAATGTCCTTATGTCTTCAAAACCTTATAAACTCATTTTTTTTTTCATCCCACTTAAAATCTTTTTAATTTAATTGCAAATATAAATCTCCTTATAAACTCAACACCCTTTGCACATTCTTTCACATCAATAAATTCAAATTCACTTTTATAACGATTATAACAATAAATATGCACTTTCTCCGATCATGATTTTATTTTTTTGACATGGACTAAGACAAAATTCACTTTTATAACCATTACAATATTTAATTTCTCTCGTTATCATATAAATTTTCAATATAACCATATAATTTTAATTTTTTTTTAAATCCACTTAAAATTCTATTAAAAAAACCAAAACGGATTCCAAAGAATAATAAAAAAAAACAAACAAAACCATAATAAAACGTTTTAATCGAAAGTAATAAAATCCAAATACATGATATGCAACATGAAAAACATTAATCATGATGTACACTTAGGAAACAACACTGCACAAAGGTGATGCCTTTGGAAAAGTTACCATCAAAGTCGTTTTAACCTTTGGAAATTATCTAGTGATTAATGCTCCTCTTTTTAATATTAGTTGAGTAGTTGAGTGTGGTTTTTTTTCATGGTGGGAAAACTTATCATAACTTAGTTGTCAAACTAGCAGTGAGTAGAACTATCTCTAGCTACTATTCGTGAATGCAGGCTAACTTATCATCGTTATTCAAGGAATGCCACGCCACCTGGAATAACTCGCTGGTGGTCCATAAGGGGGAAGGCTTCACTCCTGCTAGATGACTCTGGGTCTTGGGATGTTAACCTGTTTCCTTATGTCTGAGGAAGACAAACTATTAGCCAAGCAGAAGCAGTTTTAGGGCATATTCCAAATTTAGGGCCAAGTGTGTTTCCTTTTATCTTTTACTATAAATTTAATTCACTTTTTAATATAAATAATTTTTTCCCATAATTTTTTTTTTTTAATTTTAATAAATGATATATGAAAGTTAAAAATTTTATACTTGAGTATGTCTTAAAACTATTTTATTTGACTAAAAGTTTAAGAAAATAGGTAAATGACCCAAGATCTAGAGTCATCTAGTAGGAATGAAATCTTGCCCCCTTATAGAACACTAATAAGTAATTTTAGGTGGAATATTTTTTCTTAAATAAAAATAATGAATTAGCGTGCATTCATATATAACAACCAATAATAACTATCCCATTTCTATTTTTTTTTGTAAGCTTGGTAGGTCATTTATTTTTCATTCATATCAAAATTGGGCAAGTTACATCCATATCCTTATCGTTAGGTGACCTCAACCTGGCCAGAGGGAAACCATATCTGTTGGCCACCTAACAATGTGATAAGCCATTGAGTAACAAAAAATAATAAGTCTAATCATCCATGCCAAATAAGTATGACTATCTTTGAATTTCATAGAATCTAAATAACTAAAAACATAACTACAACCATAAACATATTGGACATTATGAGACTGCTGCATGGAAAGTAAATATAAACATAGGGACACACATCAAGCTACTCCTCTTCCTCAGACTCGACAGGAGCAGGGTCCTTCTCATTGGAGCTAGGAAGCTCAGTTTGAGGAATGCATGGTATATTATGTTCAATTCAACTTAGGCACCCATTCTACTTCTATCATTGAAATTGATTTTTGTGGAATTGTTTGTTGTAATATGGAAATCCATTGGTGGTTGTGACCAGACCAGCCGTGATCTGTTCTAATGCTTTGGCAGAAGGCTCTTCATTAAACAATACATGTGAAGTGTCTACTTAAACTGATTTTTCCTGCCACAAGTATGACAAGGATCGAGCACTAGCATTTTCCAGTCGTCAAAGTCTATATCCACAATCCCAACTTTCTGATTCAACTCTTATTCCCACTATGTTGGGTGTGGAGCATGATTATCTTATTTATTTAGATGTATCGCTACGTTAGACCCCTTTTCTTCACGGGGTGACAACATCGCCCATCGTTTGGTCGTCATAAGGAGGGGGGGTGACAACGATTTTATGAGCCCCCCCCCCCGTGGCAGGGGTTCAGGGACAACGCCCCTAGAGCTAAAAATAGATGTAAAATTGCCTTGTAAAATATTATAATTTTGTAGTCAAACCGGGTCGTTCGTTAGACAGATGCACTGACGGTAGAAGTTTTGTTTAATTTAGGGTTTTTTTTCCATAGAAGGTAACCCCTTGAGTCACATGAGGGTATGGTATTGCGACTGTGTGTGGTATGTGTATTTTGAGCGAGAAAGAGAAAGGGGGACTGTGTGAGAGAGTAGAGAATATTACATCGGATTTGTTGTAGGTTGTGTCTCTTCATTTTATTGGATAATATAAAGGAAGGACTAGTTGTTTCTCCATGGACGTAGCCCAAGTTGGGTGAACCACATATATCTATGTCTTCCTTGTTTTATATGTTTTCTGTGTTTGTATTTCCGCATATTTTTATGTGCTCCATTGCTTTGTAATATATAATTTTCTAACACATTCATCTATCAACTAGTGGACTTGGGCTACAGTGCCATCATGATATGTGGTTGCTGCTTCGTTAATTATATTTGAAACCAATTTCTAGCCCTGAGCTTTGCCCCTCGAGGATTTGTGCTGGGCATCACCCGATGACTCATTAAATCTGCTACCAGGACCGCACGAACTTTGGGCTTCCTTGGCCTTACCAGAGGTGAAGTGACCATAAGGATATAATAATTTCTATTAACTTTACTAATAAATAAAAACCATGTAAATTACCACCTCGGTGGAGAATTTATCTTAGAAACACAGAGCTTCCAAGGGTCACCAAGGAGCCAGGAACCTGCTAGAGGAAAAAGGTGAGAGGCCAAGAACTAAATTGTACCTCACTTCATACGTCTGGCATAAATATATAATCGGACAAGAAGAAACCTTGAGAACCCAACATGTAGCCACTGCCTTCCGAAATACTAGAAAATGAGAGTATGAACTGAACCCTTCATATGCCATAGCCCTAGAGGTTCTGACTCGATCCCATTGACAATTGAACTAGAAAAGAGAACCCTAAGGTAGGGATAAAGGAAAAAAGATACCCAAGAGAATAAACATAACCACAACTGACATAATCCCATACGAGAAAAATGAATACCAGAGACTATTGACACAATAAGACCAAAACAAGATATACCATGACCAATTCAATATCCTTCATAAAGAACCTGACAAAAACCACCTTTCCTAGTAACCCAAGTGCTTAAAAACCTTCCGAACTGAAGACCAACATACAAACATATCAGACCATAAGGACACAGGGTGAAGGGATAATAACAACCCAAGAACCATAGTATGATATTTCTGCAACTGAACCTTTGCCCAGGGAGAACGCAAAGGCATAGCTTGTTCCAAACCACCGAATCACATGAATCAGAGATAGAGAAGCCGAGGATGAAATACAAGAAACTTATGCAAACCACCGTAGAAAACAAGGGAAATGACAACCACCCTAATGTGTCTTCCACCTTCACGGATGAAATTTAATTCACACATGCAAGAAGCCACCACTCCACGTGCTTCATGCATGTGGAGGGTGGAAAGGAGGCACATCAATATTCTAAAAATTATTGGCATGCAGGTTGTATTACCGTCGGCTCGCACCCCAATCGGGGATGATAGACAATGTCCTGGTTGTTCTGCTAGCTATCCCTGTTGTCCTGCTCCATGAGCTCCATAAAGGAACTCAGGTCTTCTTCCATGGGCTAGGGGGCCCAAACCTTCTCCAACAATTTTCCTAGATGAGAAAAACCCTAATTTGCAAGGAATTCTACTTCTTTGTTTCCCTCTCACCAGACGTGAGAAGTTAGGATATAGTCAAAATGAGGGAGAATCTCCCCCACTTATTGAACCAAATGATTCGAGCGCCAATTGTGGTTGATTTTTTCCCCTCTAGCCCATTCGTTCAACTTATTAGTAGTATTTATCACGAGTTCAGAGTCCCCTTAAATCACTAACTTTTTGTAGTCGAGTTTAACAGCCGTGATGATGCCTTGTTTGACTGCAGTAAACTATGCCTCATTATTACTATCATACCCATAGTCAACAAGATATATAAGATGGTTTTTTTGTGAGAATCTTAGAAGAGACCCCCAAAGCCATCCTAACCCGAATTTCCTTTGGATGCACCTTCAAAGCTTGACTTGATAAATCCCTTTGGAGGAGTCGATAAGTGACAAGGAGAGACACGAGCAAACAATAAATTTCTAGGAATTAGGGGCTATCATAATAGGGGAAAGATTCAACCAATGGATAATTATGACCTCATGAGGGGAAACCTGCTAATTATCCGGGTGCCATTTTTATGCTAGAATTGTTTCTCTAATATTTTTAGTTATGCTTTTCCATACTTCTTCCTGTTGTTTCAGATGGTCTTTAAAAATCCCGCTATATTCCTCCTTCCATATAACCCACAAAATAAAACCAAATTCCAACTCCCAAGCTCGATTTAAAACCAAGCTCAAAAATATTCCTTTACGCTAGAGAAAAATGGATTCATGGATGCTTTGTTGGTCTCTTTCCAAGCACCCAAACAAGTCGCTAAGTTTCCTCCATATTTTATCAGGAAAGGGGAAAGAATTTAAAAGAAGCTCCAAAACCTCATTTTTATGGCCGCATAAGCAACAGAAAGATGGCCCTTGGATGCCTCATTTTTGAAGTTGGTCCCGGGTAATGATTCTCCCTATGTATACCAACCATAGAAAACATGCTACTTTCAGCCATAACTTACCATTCCAGATCTTCTTCCAGATGAGATTGTGATGGTTATGACCAAATTCCTCTCGAAGACTGTATGATTCCTTAATATTGAATGTGCCTCGAGTATAATATCCCCATCGCAGAATATCAACGCCTTCCTAAACTATTATTTTTCTTGACTGTAATTATTTATCCCACTGTTTCCATTGATTGAAAACGATAGGATTAAACCAGTATGGAAGCTCTTTCCATTTCCTCCATCCATAACTTTGTTGGGTGGCATTCCAAAACTGGTCCAATAGAAAAATTCTTATTGTTTGTACATAGGAAAATCTCTCCTAGATCTTGTCTACTAAACAATTTTTCCTGCTGCTGCCAGGAGTCCTGCCAAAAGGATGTTGTTCTTCCATTTATAATTTCCCAGAAAAAATGCCGAGAGATGAGGTTTCGGTTCCCTACTACAAGATTTCAGATTGATGATCCTCTGGGAGGATCACAATATTTGAGAATATCCTTAGTATGGATTGGCATGCCATACTTTCTGGTCCATATATTTTTCCATAAGTCTTGGTCTCCCTTTATCCATCTCCACGAGTGTTTAGCTCCCATAACTTGATTCAAAATGAAGGGATCTCTAAGACTTAGACCCCCTTCCATATTAGGCTTTGTGAATTAGGCCAAGAAACAATATCCCATGTCTTCAACCATTGGTCTCCTCCCCATAGAGAATTCTTAAAGATATCAACCATATTTGAGCATGAGGTTTTGGGCTCACTTGAATAGCTGTGTCTCTGGCTACAAATCTGAATCTGGAATGACAGGTTGTGGCTCAGGCTCGCTTGAAATGTTGTGTCTCTGGCTACGACTCTGAATTTGGAATGACAGGTTGTGGCTCAGGCTCGCTTGATGTGGCTTTGAAGCTTGTAAATGACCACCATTTTCCCCCCTGTCAGGTACAAGGTGAGATGATGGCGAAAACTCAACTGCAAGATTGTTCAATATTCAAGAGCAAGTTTTGACATGTGACTTAAATATATTCTTGGCTATTGATGCCCATTGCCAAGAAGTGATCCATCCAAGATGAATATTTTTTCTTGCAGGAGGCTTGTTTCTGAAGCTTCTGTATGAAGAATGGGTGTGCCGACCATAGTGCTTGCATGGGTGAAGATCGAAACAATGATATTTCATATGGAAAACGTGATCATAGTGTTGGCATTTTAAATCTGTTGTTGTTGCTTTGGAAGAGGAGCAGGATCTGGAATAGCTGTAGGTGCGCTATCATGAAGAAATCCGGCACTTTGAAATTTGATGGGCTTGGAGTAGTCTGGAATATGAAAGGACAGCTCCTTGTCATATCCAAGACCTATTTTTTGCTTGTTATGGACAAGATCTTCCCAAGGTCTAATGATGGGCTTGGGAGGTGCAGGTTGGATGTTTGATTCTGCGTGCAAATATGCTCTTATACTGGGCATTGAATGTGAATCAACTGCAACATTATATTCTTGCTACTAATGGGAGTTTGTTTCAATGTTCTAAAGAAAAATAGGTTCAAAATGATGACTCCGTTGTTGTAATTCTTCTTGCTGAAGCTGAGACTCCAATTGCAAAAATTTAATATTTTCTTGTGCATTTTGTAGATAGACCTTGATATTAGACAAAGTGTCCCTATTGATTTTAACTATGTCTCCACCAGCAGATAAGACTAGAGTGCTTAATAACTCTAGTAATCCATGAATTTTATCCATAGTAAAAAACGATCACGACTATGAACTGTAGAGAAGAAACAACACCTACTAACAATACATTGTCACTACACAATATTTTGTAAATGTGCAGCAAACAACTAGTGAGCAATAGCCCTTTAATGCGAAAAAATATTAATGATTTCTCTCCTCCAAAAAGAACCGTTTTATACCAACAACAAATCTATTTTATCCATATGATGAGGTTTTAATCAACACATAATATAATGAGATGAACCTAGCACTACAATCAATGGATTTTAATGCACCCCCTTAAATGACACTTCCAACATTTCCCTGATCGAATCACCATAACTGCTCATGGCTTCGGTTTTCTGGTCTTCTATAGTTTTGTAAAATTCAACTGTTGTTCTTGAATTATTTGATGATATGTCACATGCAAAAGGAATTTCCTCCCATGTCCATGCTGCTTCTTCGATTATTTGATCAACCGTGGGAGGGTTGCTACTGTGAGTTGCCGTGATAGAAGCTTTGTAGTATTCTTAGGAGGAACCTCTAAATAAAGCCACATAGGAATTTCCACAAAAATATTTCAATCCAAACTCTCAAGTTTTGGCTTCTCAAGTTAAGACAATGGCCTGTGGATTCTATGACGGGGAAGAACAATACTTGTTCTCATGTTCTTCTTCATCGTGCATCGATGGAAGAAAGCAGAACAAACCCACAAAAAACAAAAGGTTGTGCTCAAAATGCAAAGAGAAGGAAACTCGAGTGAAGACCAACTAGAGGAGATCAGTATGTGGGGCTTGCCTTTACGCCAATATCTTAGCCAAGTTCAAGGGGGCAGTCAATTTCCATGGCATGATCTTACCAACTTATAAATTACTCGTGGCATTTTCTGGAGGACCAAATTCCAGGGTTTCTTTAGAATTCATAAAATAAAGTCAACACAGAGAGATTTAGATGCAAGTAGAGACAATGTTCTACATGTCTTCCACATTGGAGTCGCTTTATCTTCTTTATCAAAACCAACGCCTCCAGCCTCATCCGCTTCAAATCTTCTAGTGGCTGTAGATTATGAATCACCACAGGAACAGGAAAATAAATAACCAGCTACCAATTCTCAAATCCCAATGTGGGGAAACTCATCTATTTCACACGCACGGTCCACGACGCTTCCACTATGGTGTGGAGGTGGAAGGAAAGTAAGAGTGAGGCCACGGGGGTGGAAGTTATGTTGTGGAGGACTCGATGGCGAGAAGGGAACTTCAATGAAATCCAACAGGAGTTAGTAAAAATTTCATTAAAATTTAGTGAGAACGTTTTGTATGCAACAAAAATCTTTGAGAAGCTAATAACTGACAAAAATGATAGTGAGGGATTTCCACTGACTGCTCTTGGTGTCGCTGCTCAAACAACAACATCTAAGGGCTACGAAGGTTCAATGACAGAGAATGGGCCATGGATTATTACATTAGATATTCCAAGCTTCCGGCCAATTTTATGACATGCACGTAATCAAAGTCTTTGCGAGGAGCTCTATTGTGCTTATGCTACTCGTGCCTCTACTAGAAAGTTAGATAACATTCCAGTTATTGATTATCTTTTGAGACTTCGATTAGAGAAATATAAACTACTCATACGGTCATCGGAGGTGATGAGGAAGCGGAGTGGTGAGGGGAGGTTGATGAAACCAGAAGGCAGAGTGAGCGATAGCGGGAGGGAGTGAGCATAGAGTGGAGGGTGTGTTATGAAAATGGAGTTTTGACATATAGTAAAGGGAGCATTAGAATCCCTGCAAGGCTTACAAAATATGTAACCATTGAAATCGCTGTCAATGGGGAAAGATCAGTTGGGCAATGTTAAAAACTAGTGCAGATCTATCAGTGTGTAGAAATACTGAATAGAGGCAGAGTTGTAATGCTTAAAAAGAAAACCCAAAGCTTGCAGGTTTACACAGGCCACAAAAGAAAGTGGCTCAGACTTGAGCAGGGCAGGAGATCGCCCGCTCTGATACCATGTTAAACACACGCATGGTGAAATACACACACAAGAGAAAGATAAGCATTTGATTGATTTTCCATTAACCATAGATGTCTATTTATAGTACAATGGGGTGACTCTTGGATTCCACATTCCAAGGTCACTTGGACTCCATTTGCAACTGTTCACCTTCCACACCAACCCATAGAGGATTAGGTGTCCAACGGATTTGACCATGGAGGAGAAGAAGAAATTGGATATTATTGCTGAGGCTTCCCTAGACACATCATCATTAGACACTCCAAAAATTTTGAGGCATTTCCTAAATTTTTTGTAAAATATAGAAATTTATGTGTTTTTTGGGACAGACATTTAGCAGAAAATTTGTCATTTACGTAGCGCGCAAATTATTGAGGCACTTTTTGAGGGAAATAAAGGTACTGTTGGATTCCTAATGACCAATGCATCTTAGAAAACCATGTTTCCAACCTTGGTTTGGAGTTTTGATAGGTTAAAAGCTAAAAAAACCATTAAAAAATCACCTTTCTTCCCCTTTTTTGACCTAGGCGCTGCACAAATAAAATTCTTGGGAGAATGAATTTTTTAGGGGGCAAATGACCTTTAGTTTCATAGATTGAGGCATATTAAAACTAGGACAGGAAGGTCTTTCCAACAAGTCAACTTGGGCCTGATTTGGACACCCGTAGGCCAGCCAAAAGTGGCCCTGAACATGGAGGGTGCAAATGACACTACCAAGGTGCAAATGCACAGTGGAGGGCGCAAATGACCAATTGACTAATTTTTCCCAAGTTTCTCTGAAATTTTGACTTTTCTTCAAGAGATTATGTTTCTACTTATGTAATTCATCATGGTAAATGTAATTATGTCAAGGATAAGTTACCTAGGGGTAGATTCATTGGGTAAAAGTCATCATTGAGTCATAATGAATCAGTTGAATGTAATTAGGAATGAGTCACTTGGACCATCCTATACTCCAGCTTTCAGTTCGGTATTTTGTGGATCTCTTCTTCACCTCATGGACTCAACCCCTAAGGATGATTGAATATTTTTTTGGTGTCTATTTAGTCTCTTTCTTCACTCTTAGCAAGGGTTGGAATCAATTTGGACATTAACTTGTTGATCAAGGAACTATTGTACTCAGTTTTGGCCAGTTAATAAAGAAGAGTTGCAGCTATTTTTTGGTATACTTGTGGTATGATGTTTCTCATTAATTTTTCTTCAGTTTCGTATGTTATAATGTATTTTATTTATGTTCACTTAATCTCTATGGTATGATCTCTTTCAAGTTTGATAGGTAGAACACATGCTTGCTCATGCTCTGTTTTGGAAAATTGATCATAGTTTGTCAATTTTCATATGTTTAGGAAGAATATATCTCCCATGCTCTTACTATCTTCTCATCAGTCCTAAATCCATCTCATCACAATCATCTTTAAGTGATAAGCCTTATGCCTACCTTGCCCCATTGATCCCTACAACCCTATCTCATTTTCCCTGACCTAGCTCCCTTGACCTAATTTGTTCATTCATTGATAACCCAACCAAATCAAATCAAAACAAACCCTACACTCAATATCTAGCCTAAAAAACCTAATTCCTCTAGCCCTCCTGGCTGTGACCTTTTGGAGAGAGCCCTCTCTTACTTGGTAGGGCTAGCTACCAAGTCAAAAGCTTGGTTTGTGGTTACCTCTATTGGGATTCCATCTTCAGCCTTGGGAATCTGGCAGAGTGCTAAAAATTCCACTGTGAGAAAATTTACTATCTCCTAGTCTCTAGGCTTTACCGCAATCCACAGTCTAATCTAGGGATCACTAGGCCCTAACTAAGACTCCACCCTCCAGGATTTATTGTATATCCCATCCCAGGATTCCTAGGCTTGATGGAGAGAACACACCTCTAGGATTTGTCGTATATCTCGCCATTCACCAATCGAGGATTCCTAGGCCCACCAAGGCACACAATTTTTTTATTTACCACAACCCACAATCTAGTTCAAGGGTTACTAGGCCAGTGGCTTTACCGCAATCCAAAGTCCACTTCAGGGATTACTAGGCCATGTGTTCTTTCATTCAAAGATCCACCTCACTCAATTTCGAATCCATTCGGAAATCTAGCTCAATCAAAACATGAGAACCCCATCACAACATGACTATTTGGAAATGGAAAGGAAATTTTGGAGAACATTGTCACACCTGGAAAAATCCATGCCAATGACAAAAAGAGAACCAAGAACACATATGCATAACCATGCATGCGAAATGTAGCAAGGAAATCACACATGTAAATCAATACTTGCAAGTGAAACCGTTGTACTTGCTTGATCCTACTCTTCCTTGCTTGATATTTGCTTCCTCTTTGCCTTATTTTCCTTTCTTGATCCAAAGATGAAATGCTCCTAGAAAACTCTAAGTGTCGAAGAGTGTGAGAGAGAGAGAATAGAGAGAGAAATCCAAAACTGAACTGACAAAAAAGCTGAGAAAAATCTTGCCATCAAATCCTTAGAATACCTTTTATCAATTAGGCCTCTATTTTCTTCAATTTATATTATTATTCCTTCATTTCCTCCTCACGTGAAAATTGTGACCGTTCACCTTCATTTTCTCCTAATTTCCATTATTTTCATAAATAAATGTGCCAAAAATACCTTTTCCTTTTTGAATCCTTAGCCATTGTCTTTTCCAATTTCCCCTTAGCCATAAACACATCAAGTGATGGCCACTAAGATATTTTCCCAACTTTCAACTTGGAATACGTGTCCCATGACCTTGGACTTCTATTTTTTTACATGAATTTTTAACCTAGCTATTACATTTTTGGATCAGACTGGGAGGCTTGAATTGGAGGAGAATATCAGGATTGACCATATTTCTAGGTGTGTCTATTATTGAACAAGAAGAATTTCTCTATTGAAAAGGTTGTTGGGATTTTCCCCATAATAGATTTTCCTATGGTAAATTTTGTCTCTCTTTTGTGCATTGTGATCTCTACTTTTATTATTTTCTTTACTGTTGAATTTTTGAAGTATAATTGTTGAATGATATGTTGGAAAAAGTTAAAATAAGATCTACATCAAAATTAATTATCAAAATATTGTGTTGACCCTAAGTGCACAATAAAATCAATCGAGGGGAGCCGCAAGATGGAAAGTTCTTTCATCAAATCATAAGAAGTTTCATGTCCCAAAGAAGGCCTTGTGATGCAATATTGGGCAGGGGAACGATGACATGGAGTCTCCATAAGTGGATATCCATGATGAAGTTTATAATGATGAATTTTCAACTTACATGTGTATCGAGGGCATTAGTGGGACCCAGTTGAGCCATGTCTAGGTGGCAGAAGGACATGTAAAAGACATGAGAAGGCAAGCTAATAGGGTGATATGTGGGTTGATGATGTGTGAATAGGTTAATTGGTGGCCCAAAACAATTACATGGGGCATGCCAATGTGGCATAATCTATTACTATGTGGTAGGCTACACGGTGTTTGATGCTAACATGGCAAGACCACATGGACTGTAAGGTAGTTCCACATGGAAACATTGCTAAGATGGTAGGGATATCGAGGCTAAACTTTAAATGGCCATATATTTTGATCCTTAAGTTATATTATAATAAACTTTATTTCATTAGAAATCTATTGAAAATAAAAATGCAATGGTGTAGCCCAAGTTCAATTCTTCCAACTTTAGGGGAGAAGAAAATTTTGTAATCCCATTTCCATAATGACACCATGGAGGTTGGGTTAAGATAAGGCAACACCTTCCATTTAGCTTGGGATGTCCAAGGGAGGGTTGAAGTTCAACAAGAAATTTCAGCACCTACACTAGTGTGGGACCAGGAGGTCCAAGTAGCACCTACACTAGTGTGGGACCACAAGTCTTAGCAACACCTACACTAGTGTGGGATAAATTTGGTGCATGTCTATTTTAGTTATCCCTTAATTAAGTTGGACAATAAAATTTAATATAATCTCAAAATAGCTTGTAATAGATAACTAAGTGTGATAAACTCAGTTAACTCATGAATTTCGAGTTGAGGGTAGTTGGTGAGGCATGCAGATTAATTCTAGTTGTAACAGAGTTCGAAGTGAAGTGGTGCATTAGTTAATGCAGGTTGTAATTAGTTTAGCTCATTTAAGTGAGTTAAAATCAGTTGGCTAGTTGTAACCTTTAGATACACTAGTGAGAGATCAAGTGAATTAAATATTATTTAATTCACAATCAGTGATCTCACATGAAACTGAGGATTTACTATTATTAGCTACATGCATGTCAGTTCCAGTGGAGACCCAGTTGAGATGTAGGTGAAAGGGAAGTTGACTATCAGTTGTAGTATTATTGGGTTACACCCATGCAACCAAACACCCATTGTATTTCCCATGATCCTCGCGCAGTCAAGGAAGGAAAAAAAATCCTAAAGAATAGGGATTGCATTCCACATGAATTGCGCGAGCAAGGCATGCTATTTAGAGGCTGAGAATTGGCTAAGTGTTGGTTAGTTTTATCTAAGACAGTGTGAGACAATTAGCTAAGTACAGGAGGGCTCTTGTGAGAAGCGTTGTATGTAATTGTTTCATCTATCCATGCTAAATATACAATAGAATATAGTGGGGTTTCGAGCAGCAAGCTTTCCCCTGGAAATTATCTGGGTTGTGGTTTGATTGATTCTTCTTTGCTTCATGTGATTAGCGATTGTGCTTTTAATTCCACAATTGATTTGTAGAAGTGATTCAGTATCTAGCTTTAGCACATCATTAGATTGGATTGAATCCATGATATACATGCTTGTTGTAAAATTTCTACATGGTATCAGAGAGCAGGAAATCACAATAGTGGAGGAGGAGTTGAGTTTGCGACTGAATATAATTAGAATTTGTAGAAATAATTTCTTGGTGCTACAGCTGATTCAGGATCAAAATGGATTTCAATGGCTTGAAGGAATTCATTGACAATGATGTTCCTAAACCCGCTGTGACAGATGCTACAAATCTTGATGCATGGAAAAAGAAAGTGGAAAAGGTGAGGAGGATCTTACTGGAGGGAGTATGAGACCACATTTTCTCAAGTATCCATGGTAAAGCCACACTATATGCTATGTGGAAGGCTTTAACAGATTTATTTCAAAGAAGCAGTAACCACAGGAAATTGGCACTCAAAGATAAACTCAAGAAGATCAAGATGGAGAAAGGCGACTCCATGCCAAAATATTTAACAAAGTTTGTCCAATGTAGGGATGAGCTGGGGAGTGTTGGAATTATTGACTAAAAAAATGAGGACTGTGGAGATTACGAGTTTTGTATCTAAAAAGGAATTATTTTTGCTGATGATGATTTGGTGAGTCTATCTCTCCCATGACTTCCCAAGAGGTTTCATAGTTATCAAGACTCTGTCAATGGAAAAGAAAAAATTCCAGATTGGGAACGACTATGGTCGGATTTGGCGCATGAGGAGTTCAAACAGAATACCAGAGATGGATCTTAATCTAAGAATGAAGATGAAGAAGATTGTGCTTTGGCTGCCAAGGCGAAGAAGGGGAAAGGAAATAATTTCCATTCAAAATCCGAATCCAAAGATGGAAAGAAGCGTGACATGTCTAAAGTGAAGTGTTTTCACTGTCACGAGCATGGGCATTATGCCACTAAATTTCCACAAAAGAAGAAGAACAAGAAGGCTTTAGGATCTGCAGCTGGTGAGGCTTTGGCATTGCAATTTGAGCTTGACTTCTCATTGATCTCATGCATGGTGTCAAGTGCATTGTGATCGATGTGGTATTTGGATAGTGGTGCATCCTTTCACATGACGGGAGACAAGGAACTTTTCAATAGCTTGGATGAGAAGGACCTCCAGATGAATATCGAAATGGGTGATGATGGGTGGTACAGTTCTACCAGGAATGGTACCATTACCTTCCAGATACATTCAAGTAAACCCTTTCAATTAAAATATGTAATGCAAGTACCAGGGTTGAAGAAAAATTTGGTCTCAGTTGCAATGTTAGAGGATAGAGGCTATGATGTGGTTTTCAATGAAGGAAAAGCTTTCCTGTGACACAAAACAATTGGAAAAGACAAGAAGATAGGCATTCGAGTTAAGAATCTCTATAAAATGGATATATATGGTTGCAAAACATTGATGGGTAAGGCGGACAAAGTGGTGAGTCAGGATGAGGGCAAGTTATGGCATAGGATATTGGGAAATCTTCACCATGGAGCCTTAAAAGTCATGTAGCATATTTCTACCAGTCTTTCCAAGGGTACACTTGCGTAGTCAGACACATGCAAGGAATTTACTATGGGAAAATATGATAAGGACACCTTTCATGAGAAGGAGAACCAAGTTTCAGGGATCCTTGAGAGAGTTCACACAGATGTGTATGGACCATTCTCTGTTTCTTCGACAACAAAGCATAAGTAATATGTGATATTTATTGATGAATTTTCTTGTAAGTGCTAGATCTACTTCATGTAGAAGAAATATTAGACATTCTCAAAGTTTCTTGAGTTTAAAGCATTGGTGGAGAAAGACACAGGGAAGCAAGTGAAGGCTCTTAGGAGCAAAAATCATGGTGAGTATATCTCTAACGAATTCAAGAACTTCTATAATAAAGTAGGAATTCAGAGAGAAATGATAGCACCTCATAACCCACAGCAAAATGGGGTCGTTGAAATAAATAACAAGACGATTGTGGGTGTATCAAGAGCGATGTTGCATGATCAAGGCCTACCGATGCATCTGTGGGCAGAGGCATGCAACACAACGGTATTTGTTCAGAACTGTTGTCCTCATAGGATACTTGGCATGAGTACACTAGAAGAGGGTTTCACTAGTAAGACACTTGATGTTTCACATTTTAAGTTTTTTGGCTCATCTATTTATGTGCATGTAACCAAAGACGTCAGGAAGAAGTTGGAACCAACTAAGATTGGGATTTTTATGGGGTACACACTTAAACTCCCCACAACTTTCGAGTGTATTTTCCAAACAACAGAATGAATTTTGTGTAATGGGATATAAAATTTGATGAGGAGAAATCCATGCGATTGTCCCTTGAGAGGAAGATGGATTTGCATGCAGAGGAGGAACTCTTGGTTCCCAAGGATGAGCCTCAAGATTTGGAGCAACCACATGTGGAGGATCATGGAGTGGCAGAAAAAAATCATGTAGAGCCATCCATCAGAAATGGTAAAAGGCACACCAGGAAAGCTGATAGATTGAGATTTGATGCTGTAGATAATGTAGGAGCCCCTACTTCAGAATGCAGACAGAGACAATCTCCATACAGGTTTACTAGATACACGGGTCTTATGAGAAAATGTATTGTGACATAACCATATTCCTTTCATGAGGCAGTGCATCAGCCAATTTGGTTTGATGCAATGGTGGAGGAGTATGAATCCATTGTTAAGAACAGTGCATGGGAGATTGTCCCAATATCGGTTGGTAAATCAATGTTTGGATCTAGATGGATCTACAAGGTAAAGCATGTTGTTGACGGGAGTGTGGAGAAATACAAGGCCAGATTTGTGAACCGAGGATTCTCACGGATTGAGGAGATCTATTATGATGAGACTTTTGCACCAGTTTCAAGGTACTCTTCCATTAGATCCATCCTTTCACTCTCAACGCTAATGGGGTGGCGCATTCATCAGATGGATGTAAAAACTACATTGATCAATGGAGTTATTGAGGAATAAGTTTACATAGAGAAACCATAAGGTTTCAAGATCTTTGATAGTGAGTCGCATGTGTGTCAAATCAAGAGAGAAATTTATGGGCCGAAGCAAGAACCTCTTGCTTGGTACACTTAAATAGACAACTATTTCACTGGACTAGGATTCACCAAAAGTGAAGCTGATGCAAACCTGTACCAGATTTTGGTTGAGGGTATGTTGGGTGTGGAGCCTGATTATCTTGTTTACTTTGTATCACAACATTGGACCCCTGTACCTTAAAAGGGGCAACAACGCCGCCCGTAAATTAATCGCTGTCGTGGGGGGTCCCGTGGGGGGTCCCTCGAAGCTAAAAACAGATGTAAAATTGCCTTGTAAAAGTATAGTAATTTCTAGTCAATCTGGGCCGTTCATTAGGCAAATGATATGACGGTAGAAGTTATGTTTAGTTTAGGGTTTTTTTTCTCTAAAAGGAAACCCCTCGGTTTTATGAGAGTATTTTATTGCAGCTGTGTATTGTATGTGTATTCTTGGAGCGAGAAATAGAGAGGGAGACTGTGAGAGAGAACAAAGGATATTACAACGGATCTGCTGTAGGTTTTTTCTCTTCATTTTGCTGGATAATAGAAAGGAAGGACTGGTTGTTCGGGGTGGACATAGCCCAAACTGGGTGAACCACGTATATATGTGTCTCTCTGGTTTTATGTGTTTTGTGTGCTTGTATTTTCCGCATATTTTATGTGTTGCATTGCTCTGTAATATTTAATTTTCTAACAAGGTAAACTATTGATTATTGTACTTTATGTTGATGATCTAATTTTGACTAGTGATGAGAAACTGATACACTCATGCAAGGAGGATATTGCAAGGGAGTTCGAAATGAAGGACATGGGACTCCTTCATTATTTCCTTGGCTTGGAAATATGGCAGTGAGATGGTGAAATTTTTGTTTCTCAAGGCAAGTATGCCAAAGAGATACTGGGTAAGTTTCACATGGAAAGCTGCAAACCCATGGACACTCCTCTTCCAGGAAATTGAAGGAAAGAGGATGTTACTTCAGGAGAGGTAGTGGATGCTACTATCTACAGGCAGTTAGTTGGTTCACTGATGTATCTAGTGAACTCCAGACCAAACATCTGCTACATAGTTAACCAATTGAGTCAAGTTATGGTTAAGCTTACCAAGCTCTTTTCGAAGGAGGGGAAGCATGTCTTGAGATACTTGAGGGGCACATAAGAGTATGTATTATGGTAGAGACGGACAGAGGGAGTGAAGCTTCAAGGCTTCATGGATGCAGCTTGGGTAGGCAATCTATTGGACATAAAGAGCACATCAGGAGGGATGTTTAGCATAAGATCGACAATAGTTTCTTGGTACAGAAGGAAGTAGCAATTTGTGGTACTATGTTCAGTGGAAGAAGAGTACATGGTAGCAATTCAAGCTGCATGTGAGGCTATTTGGAAGAGAAAGATCTTGGTTGGTTAGTTTGGTTCTCAGATGGATTCGACAGTGATACATTATGATAATCAGAGTTGCATTAAACCCTGGAATAATCTCGTGTTTCATGATAGGTCCAAGCACATACATATCCGGTACCACCATCTTAGAGATTGTGTGTAGAGGTGCATAATGTTACTTTAGTACATTCCCATGGAAGATCAAGATGCAAATATTTTGACAAAGGCGCACACCAGGAGCAAATTTGAATACCATAGAGGCAGGATCGGGTTGAAGGATAATCCCTTTCTTGTTGAGAGCGAGTGTTTAATTTCAACAAGAAATTTCATCACCTACATTAGTGTGGGACCAGGAGGTCCAAGCAGCGCCTACACTAGTGTGGGACCACAAGTGTTGGCAACACCTACACTGGTGTGGGCTAAATTTGGTGCATGCCTATTTTAGTTATCCCTTAATTAAGATGGACACTAAAATGTAATCTAATATCAAAATAAATTGTAATAGTTAACTGAGTGTGATAAACTCAGTTAACTCATGAATTTCGATTTTAGGGTAGTTGGTGAGGCATGCAGAGTCATTCTAGTTGTAACAGAGTTCAAAGTACAATGGTGCATTAGTTAATGCAGGTTGTAATCAATTTAACTTAGTTGTGCTAGTTGTAACTATTAGATACATTAGTGAGAAATCAAGTGAATTAAATATTATTTAATTCACAATCAGTGATCTCACATGCAACTAAGGATTTACTATTATTAGCTGCATGCAAGTCATTTCCAGTGGAGACCCAGTTGAGATCTAGGTGAAAGGGAAGTTGACTATCAGTTGTAGGATTATTGGGTTGCACCCATGAAACCAAACACCCATTGGATTTCCCATGATCGTTGCACAGTCAAGGAAGGCAAAAAATTCTTAAAGAATAGGGATTGCATTCCACATGAATTGCACAAGAAAGTAAGGTTGTTTAGAGGTTGATAATTGGCTAAGTGTTGGCCAGTTTTTTCCAAAACAGTGTGAGACAATTAGCTGAGAACATGAGGGCTCTTTTGAGAAGAGTTGTATGTTTCCATGATGAATATATAATAGAATATAGTGGGGTTTTGAGAAAAAAGCTTTCTATGGGAAATTATCTGTGTTGTGGTTTGATTGATTCTTCTTTGCTTCATGTGATTGGCGATTACGTTTTTAATTCTGCAATTGATTTGTAGAAGTGATTCAGTATCTAGCTTTAGCACATTGTTAGATCGGATTGAATCCACGATATAAATGCTTGTTGTTTAACTTCTACATGGGGTGGGAGGGAGCATTACACTTGATATATATTATGTAACAAAAGCATGATGAAGAAGATGCAAACTTTAGAAGAATATGTAAGGAGAAGAAAGGAAAAGGTAAACTCCTAGAGATGAACACAGTAATCAAAAGGAAAAATCATATTGAAGAGAAAAGAGACAAGGAAGGAGAATGATGCAATAAAAAGGATAACGGAATGGGAAAATGAATGATTAAGAAACAATAAAAAGTAAGAAAATAAAGAAAAATGGTGAAAATGTAGGAAACAAGAAGTAATATAAGAATAAATAGTTTCATGTGTTCATGCAAAAGTAGTGAATCCATGAAAATGAAATCTTTGAAAGAAATTGGTCTTGATTCTCTGATTATATAAGGGTTAGATTAGCATGAGATAAAATTTTAAAATTGAATGTGCCTAAGTCAAATTTTGATGTCAGGCACGACGAGGCTAGTGCACCCCCATAACTTGAATGTTGAATGGATCATGGTAAACCAAAAACTACTTGTCATGATAGAGGAATGTTACTAGTCATCCAAAAACCACTTAATGAAATGTATGATTCATGGTTAATTAAAACCATTTGATGTTTCATGGTAAGCTGAAACCATTTGAAGATGTGATGGTTGAGGGTAATCCATAAAACCCTAGAGGATGTGATGCTTAAGTGTCATCCAAAAACCCATTGATGTAATGGTTGAGGGAAACCCAAGAAAACCCAGATTACGGTTATGGGTAATCTAAAGAAAACTTAGGATGATGATTAATGAGGATGCAGGGAATTAAAAGGTACATTTATGAGCCTTTATATGAATATATGTTCGTGAACCATGTATGAGAAAAATATTCCTAAAGAATTGATGTATATAATGGCTAAATATCCATGTATTCTAATGCATGGTAACTTTTTTATATGGACTTCAACAAAAAAATTGTTTATGTTTTGTAGGTACAAGATGAAAAATGAAGGATGAAAAATTAAGAAGACCAAAGATTGTAGAATACCGAAGATGAAGACAAAGAACATCAAAGGAAAATATCATATAAGATGAATATGATAATGGGACTAGTTCAAAACACAATTAAATAAATAAGAGAAAATGATTGGATTACAAGTCATTTTTAAGAAGGATCGTGAAGGAATAACTCCTCCTCGTTGATTAAGAATACTATATAATTTAAATGAGGGTTTGTAATGGTATAGATCAATCCTTGAAGTATACATAATAATTACAGATGGGAAGAAAAGAAAGAAGTCAGGGATGAATATTTTTTGAGATATTCATGGAGATATCATTATGGTTATAGTTATGCATTTATTTTTAATTAAGCATCTAATTATAACATAGTTTTTATGGTCACCTATTTTTGTAGAAAGGGAGCAATTATACAATAGAAACTGCACATATGAATAATATAATTTCCCCTTTATGGATTTCTTGAGTATGAATTCTAGTTTCCCTTGATTTAATATATGTTTGTGTGTATTTTTTGCTATATATAAAATCCAACACATGAAAATTCCCTCAAAATCCTAAAGAATTTGAAGTGGTGAATTGGATTTATGAATAACTTAAAATTCTCAAGAATACCAACTATGAAGGCTAAACTAATCAATAGAACATCTCCAAAATAAATCCCAAAAAATTCTCATAAATTTTGAGTGATCGATGTTGAAATCATTGAATTTGAATCTTGAATCCATCAACATTGCATCATACTATCGTAGAAACATAATCAATTCATTCTCCTATGCTCATCATCGTATATAAATATTATCCTCAAAATCACAAAATTTACATCAAAACTTGAAGTATGCCATCATTAATGCCTTCTCCCCTATCAAATAAAAGGTGAGAAGTCCTAAGACTTATAAATTGTCAACATCAATACACCCCTTTGAAATTGGAAAAGGGTGAACAATTTGTTTTTGTGAGGAGTCTAAAGGATTCATCTTCAACTTCAACAACTACATCAATGGGCCTTGATCATACCGTAAAATAATTGCATACAAAATCAAAACATGCATGCCCATCAACTATAAAAGCCTCTCCTAAAAAATGTATGTACTTGTGTATAAATTTGATGGTAAGACTAACAAAATAATTTGGCTTCCAAATTCTAGGGAAAAGTGCTTGATCATCCAAAATATATTTGTTTACAATTAGTGTTAACTTACTTCCAATACGTTTTGAAAGGTGTTTTTTCTTCCCACAATAACGACATGGAGTAATATCAAAACAATGTAACTTTGTATGACCAATTTGATGACAACAATGGCACTATTCAACATCTACATCCAACTTAGAATCATCCACTACATCATCATCAAAATTAGCATCAACACAATTATTATTATTATATTCCTCATCATGATACACAAGTTCAAGTACTTCATCCAACTAATCAACATCAATTGTATCCCTCTTAAAAATATCAACATCAATACATGCCTCTACAAATCATCTGCAAGCCTGTCTTGTGATCATAAAGTGACAATAGGTTTGAAGTAGTTAAGAATTTGAAAGAAAGTACATTTATTCTTCTTATATCGCAAGTTAATTTTTCCCTATTAAACTACAACCCTTCCCAAGGTTTGACATTGCCATATTTTTAATCTTAAAAATTTATCCTTAATTTCTTTATCCAAATCATCCATGGAATATTTAACTACATGTTGTTTGATATGTTTTTATTCATTTTCAATGACCGTGGATACAAAAGAACCTGTCGAGAATTCAAAAATAAGAGTAGGATGCTGACTTTTTTTTTTTTTAATTTCAAATACTACTCAATTAATATATTAATAATTTGATTCAGGCTTCAAGTGGACCAGTCTCTTTGTGGATATATGTAGTGGCATGAATTAGTTAAGTTTTACTAATTTTAATAGTCTATCCTTGAGCAACATGAATTAAGGTGCATCGAACACTGAATAAGTCTTAAATAATTTCCATCTTGATCCAAGGAAGTTATTCAAGTGAAAAAAATAGTATCCCAACCAAAAACCTCCATGTGTTACAAAAAAATACCAAACTATCATAGTGTCAAACAATGACCAAATAGGGAAAATGATTGAAAGGTCTTCATCATCACATATATACTTGATCACCCAATTCAATTTTAGGGAAAACCAAATGACTCAAAGCACACTTTTGAAAGTGTGACAAATATGGAAATTGTTGGACCTTCAAGACTTCATAAAGGGTTTATTGCAACTCCACCCTTCTACTTCTAACTCTTCTTATATTACAAACAATACTCTAGAGATTAACTTGGAACTTTTTGGGGCATCAGAAATCTGTGGCAAAAGCAAGGGGGATAACCACCCGGTCCAGACCTTAAATTAATCACTTTTTCGTTTAGAATAGTGGCTTCGACTGGGGATAATGGGACCAGTTTCTCAGATTTGGGTTTTATATGATTGTTGGGGTTTATCTCAAATTATTTTCATGAAGAATAACTAAAAAAAACTGAAACAACTTTATTATAAAATGCAAAACTTTGAATTAAATCTGATCTAATCTAACCCAGGATAATACTGATTTTATGTGATCTAAAATGATATCTATTCAGTCTATGATGATTTAGATCAATCACAGGCTTAATAGAATTAGTACTTTTGTAAGATAATTCTTTTGAGAAAGAGTTAATCAAAATAAGATGTGAAACATATCGCATATATTTTGATGATCATATATAAAAAAAATCAAATTCTATTCTTATATCATACAATAGTGCAACTGATACTTCAAACATAAATAATTGATCTCATATATAATTCATGAAAGCTAGATTTATCACTAATGTTTAAAACAGATTTTAGCATACATGATAATAGTACTAGATGTGTGATTTCCTGTTCATCTGATCAACAATAATAGGCCACAATCAATTCTTCTATCAATAAGTCATTCAGAGAATACAAAAGTGCATCAACAGTGATCAACAAAATGATATATAATTGAAAAGACCGTGTTCCATTATAAAAATTCTGGACCTTTCTTTAAATGCATGAGAAGGGTTTGAATACTACATTAACTACTTACAAAAATAGATTATACAAAATATCTTATGAGGTGGTTTCAAACAACCTTCCTCATTCCTAGTATCTAATTTCTAAAATTGAAATTATTAATAACAAACTAACTTATGATCATGCCCGATGATAGGTTACTGCCAGCTCTGCTTTTTTTCTCACAAATATCGGACATTGGTTGAACTTGTGGAGGCTTCCAGAACTGTGTCTTCATCTGTCCAGTAAATATAACATTAAGTAAAAGTGGCTGCATTTTCTGTATGGAATCCAGAGAACAATTCAATGTCATTATTTGACTATGAGGCTTAACCAGTAGCTCTCAGAATGCTTCCCAATCAGTCCTTTTCAGTTGTGCAAGTGTTTCTTCTCGTATTTGACTTGTGTTTTTCCAACTTTTCTCTAAATTTTTGAGATCAGGAATCGATTTGTGATTTCCTTCTTTAATTAAACCATAGGTATGCAACATGTGGTTAATCATTTTGACCATACTCTTTGATATACCTACTGCTCTAGCTATTTCCAATTCTACCTATTTTACTTGTGCATCCTAGTCTGTAAAGAGAATATCTTTAAAATTTTCTTTGATCTTTGGGAGACTTGACTTTCTCCCTTCCTCTGAATCCTGCCATTCAATATAATCAGAAATTTTGGTATTGAGTTCATTAAACTCAATTATATGGTCAATGAATGTATTAGTCAATTCTTCACTGATTTCCAACTGTGGGATTATGTCTCACATTTGCAAGACAAAAAAGTTTTGTTTTTTCGAGAGTAAGGCATTTAATGCCAATGCTTCTTTTATGAATTCCTCTGCAGTAGGAATGCCTTCATATTTTGT
Source organism: Pinus albicaulis (assembly GCA_034641835.2). Taxonomy (NCBI): domain Eukaryota; kingdom Viridiplantae; phylum Streptophyta; class Pinopsida; order Pinales; family Pinaceae; genus Pinus; species Pinus albicaulis. Next base: position 685,514,256 of record CM076583.1, read on the forward strand.
AAGATATTCTCTCAATTCTTTAATCAGTGTGTCCTTGCTGGATAAGTCATTTTCATGACTTATCTTAAGCACTTCCATATCTTGCTGAAATTTGAAGAGTTGCTGCTCGACCTTTTGAATTAGATTGTTACTTTCTTCATCCAGTTGTTGTTGTAGCTGCATGATTTTATCATCCTTTTCCTGAAGCAAAATGGATAATTCAGCTACCTTATTCATTGTTGCAATAGTATATGCTCCAGCAAATTCTGATAGCCGAGTTAGGTTTTCAATTGGGTTTGATGGAGTGTCTTTCCATATAACTTCCATGACCTCATTACGTGGGGGTGTTTCAATTATTCTTCTTTTTCTTTGCTTCCTGACTATATATTTATGAAGAGGGTTTTATAATACATCCATTGGAGGGATACCAGTCACCTTCAGAACAATTTCATCAGTAGGAAACGCGGGAATGACTTCTGTATCTTGGGAGGTTATCCCAGGACTTTCAATTATTTCTTTTGTTGAAACTATTTGTCCCTGTGGAGTTTGAAATTCTGTATTTTTCTATGAAGATGATACCTCTGGGGTATTTATCAATGTATTTCTAACTGAAGTCCAAAATTTATCTATTTCACCTTGATTTTGTGAATGTGATTCTCTTATTCCAATTTCTTTGCTTGGTTCAGTCATATAACTAGTAACCAAGATATTTTGAGGGATGCGTTTGAGTCTTTGTTCTATATACTCATTGAATCTATATAATTCTTCCGGATTTAGATTCAATTTGAAAAAAAATTGAACTTCTTCAAAGGTTCCAATAGATTGTAAAATTTCTTCAAATCTATCATCGGTGTGTATGATAGGTTTGATTTTAACTGATTGAGTAAATTTCTTAGCAATATTTTATGGGTCGAATTGCCTTGAGGGTAAAACGGGGAGCTTCAAAAGGTCAATCTTATGACATTCTTTCAATTCGTGATTGAAATTGTTGAGGTATAATGTAGCACACTGAATTGGAAAACTTGGCCATAAAGATTTTTTACTATCTTTCAAAGATTTAGTGATTCCATTACCAACAGTTTGGTAAGACACTTCTCTCACCATTAATTTATCTGAAACATGCAATGGAAGAAGATGTGGAGGAGCGGAGCTTCCAAAAATTATGATGTATGAAATTGATTCTTCAATAAATCATCTCCCTATCATTTGAAGGTTTGTAATGGCTTCCTCTGTGAACCTAGGGCCCACTCTATCAAACATTAATTGATGTAATGGTAATACAACTCCATAACATATCTTGTGGAAATGTGGTACATAATTATGTTCCCATATCGCTTTATGACTCAAATGAATAGGGGTAGGATCCTCAGGAGTCCATTTCCAACCCACAATTGGAAAACTTATAGAAAAACAAATGGCATCAAAACATATGCACTCATGAAAAATTGGGGAACAGGTTTGGAGGAAGAAGTTCTTGTCTGGCGATATTCATTAATCACTTTAGCTAGATTTTCGGAAAGAATGGTTGCCCAATTCATGATGTGATAATTAACACAAGAGTCAATCAGGGGAAGCCAATTTATAGAGAACTTGGTATTATCAGGGAGAACATATAATCTGCATAACATCGTTGCTACGAAATTGTAGGGGTTTGCAAGTGAAGCAATATGATACATACCTGATTTCTCATGTTTAAACTTGTTATCCAGTTTTCTCCAACCTTGAATTGTTTTGAAAGGGTCTTCATTATTATTTGCAAATTTCTCAACAAATCTATTATCATAGATGTCTTGTTGGTCGGGTAGCTTGTACACGACTTTCAAATCTTCAGCTCTGAACAAACCTAAAATCTCATTCTTAATGGTTCTTAATTGTCTGTCATTAATTGTTGAATTCTCAAGAACCCATTTTATCATGTCGGTATATGGTAAAATACTAGCTCTTGCTTCTATCCTATGAAGGAAGGAGCATACAATATATTTAAACTGTAAATCTCAGGGTCTTGCATCATCAGTAGTTGCCTTGACCTCCACTGCTTCAGGTTCTTCGTCTTCGAGGATAGTATAGATAACTTGCCACTTTGTAGCACCTTCTTCTGCAGTGCAGACAATATCTGAGACTATGGGCGACATTTCTGTGTATTCCAATTCTGCAACAGTCTATTTGCCGTGGTTTTGCATTACTTTGCGGATGGAAATATCTTGAAGGAAAATCCCTATTAAAGAAAAAGTAATGATCAAATGATGAAGGATATATTTGAAATGACCAAATTGAAAAGAAAAGATCTGGGAAGCAACTATATCATTTACTAATCATAACAAATCAATAATTGTTTGCATTGGAATGATAAAACATACTTAATCGTTTTTGACACTATTTATTTTCACATTAAAACCTTTATTTAAACCTGTCAAATCCATCACATTGCACCTTTTGAACCTTTATTTATGAAGCGAATTACTTTTTGTTTATGCGATATGCGATTTATCGCAAAATCGCAGTATCGGAATATCGAAATATCGGAATTTTGGTAAGACTTGCTTAAAGTTTTAAATGTATATCTGTGATGTGCAATTTATGCTGTCGCTTGTGAAATTCAGATCGCTGATCACAAAATTTGGATTTCGTTGTTTTGTTACTTAACTTTCAATAGGAAAAGATTATGCCAGATGCGATTTGCGATAGGGTAATCACAAGGATGTTTTATTAATTTCTTTTTGTTTTTCGTTTTTATTTAATAAAAAAAACAACAATGTTTTTAAGAGTTTAATTTTTTATCTAAAATGAAAAAATACATTTCTAAGAAGCGTCCCTATTTTTATTATCAAAAGTTTAGACTATTTTGATAATAAAAATGTGGGGAGTTGTTGCATAGCACAACAAAAGTATAATGGACTTCAAGTATCTCAATTTTGACTCAAAAAATTGATATATATATATATATATATGAGATCTTGACTTCAAAAACATATTAGACCTTACAAAATAACAAAATAATTGTTTGCAAGTAACCTTCATGGTTACAGTATACTTAATTGTTTTCCATTTTAATTTACTTTATCATTTTGTTTGTGTCAATTTTCCATCATTATTTTTACAAGTACTGCTTTAAATATATTTAATTAAAAAAAATAGATCAACACAATCATAATGCACCAATATATAACAAGATTCTGACACACCAATCATTATACCTATTATTCAATTTTAAATTAATCTAAAATACAAAATATTTTTAAAAATATTTCAATCCTTTGAGGAGACCAATAAACCCAATGTCCTTTAACTAATGTCCTTATGTCTTCAAAACCTTATAAACTCATTTTTTTTTCATCCCACTTAAAATCTTTTTAATTTAATTGCAAATATAAATTTCCTTATAAACTCAACACCCTTGCACATTCTTTCACATCAATAAATTCAAATTCACTTTTATAACGATTATAACAATAAATATGAACTTTCTCCTATCATGATTTTATTTTTTGACTTGGACTAAGACAAAATTCACTTTTATAACCATTACAATATTTACTTTCTCTCGTTATCATATACATTTTCAATATAAACATAATTTTAATTTTTTTTAATTCCACTTAAAATTCTATTAAAAAAACCAAAACGGATTCCAAAGAATAATAAAAAAAAACAAACAAAACCATAATAAAACATTTTAATCGAAAGTAATAAATCCAAATAAATGATATGCAACATGAAAAACATTAATCATGATGTACACTGGGGAAACAACACTGCACGAAGGTGATGCCTTTGGAAAATGTTACTATCAAAGTCGTTTCAACTTTTTGAAATTACATAGTGATTAATGCTTCTATTTTTAATATTAGTTGAGTAGTTGAGTGTGGTTTTTTTTCATGGTGGGAAAACTTATCATAACTTAGTTGTCAAACCAACAGTGAAGTAGAACTATCTCTAGCTACTATCCGTGAATGCAGGTTTACTTATCACCGTTATTCAAGGAACGCCACACCACCTGGAATAACCTGCTGGTGGTCCATAAGGGGGAAGACTTCACTCCCGCTAGATCACTGTCGGTCTTGGGATGTTAACCTGTTTCCTTACGTCCAAGGAAGACGAGCTATTAGCCAAGCAAAAGCAGTTTTAGGGCATATTCCAAATTTAGGGCCAAGTTTGTTTCTTTTTATATTTTACTATAAATTTAATTCACTTTTTAATATAAATAATTTTTTCTCATAAATTTTTTTTTTTTAATTTTAATAAATGATATATGAAAGTTAAAAAATTTATACTTGAGTATGTCTTAAAACTATTTTTATTTGACTAAAAGTTTAAGAAAATAGGTTAACAACCCAAAATCTAGAGTCATCTAGTAGGAATGAAATCTTACCCCCTTATAGATCACTAATAAGTAATTTTAGGTGGAATAGTTTTTCTTAAATAAAAATAATGAATTAGCGTGCATTCATATATAACAACCAATAATAAATATCTCATTTCTATTTTTTTATGTAAGCTTGGTAGGTCATTTCTTTTTCATTCATATCAAAATTGGGAAAGTTACATCCATATCCTTATCGTTAGGTGACCTCAACCTGGCCAGAGGGAAACCATATCTGTTGGCCACCTAACAATGTGATAAGCCATTGAGTAACAAAAAAAAATAAGTCTAATTATCCATGCCAAATAAGTATGACTATCTTTGAATTTCCTAGAATCTAAATAACTAAAAACATAACTACAACCATAAACATATTGGACATTATGAGACTGTTGCATGGAAAATAAAGATAAACAGAGAGATACACATCAAGCTACTCCTCTTCCTCAGACTCGACAAGAGCAGGGTCCTTCGCATTGGAGCCAAGAAGCTCAGTTTGAGGAATGCATGGTATATTATGTTCAATTCGACTTAGGCACCCATTCTACTTCTGTAACTGAAATTGATTTTTGTGGAATTGTTTGTTGTAATATGGAAAACCATTGGTGGTCACGACCAGACCAGCTATGATTTGTTCTAATTATTTCGACAGAAGGCTCTTCATTAACCAATACATGTGAAGGGTCTACTTACACTGATTTGTCCTGCCACAAGTATGACAAGGATCGAGCACTAGCATTTTCCAGTTGTCAAAGTCTATATCCACAATCCCAACTTTCTGATTCAACTCTTATTCCCATTATGTTGGGTGTGGAGCATGATTATCTTCTTTATTTAGATGTATCGTTGCGTCATACCCCTTTTCTTCACGGAGCGACAACGTCTCCCATCGTTTGGTCATCGTAAGGTTGGGGCGGCGGGGGGGGGTTGAAAACGATTTTATGAGCCCCCCGGTGGCAGGGGTTCAGGGACAATGCCCTTGGAGCTAAAAATAGATGTAAAATTGCCTTGTAAAATATTATAATTTCGTAGTCAATCTGGGTCGTTCATTAGACAGATGATCTGACGGTAGAAGTTTTGTTTAATTTAGGGTTTTTTTTTCCATAGAAGGTAACCACTCAATTCACATGAGGGTATGGTATTGCGACTGTGTTTGGTATGTGTATTTTGAGCGAGAAGAGAAAGGGGGACTGTGTGAGAGAGTAGAGAATATTACATCGGATTTGTTGTAGGTTGTGTCTCTTCATTTTATTGGATAATAGAAAGGAAGGACTAGTTGTTTATCCATGGACGTAGCCCAAGTTGGGTGAATTACATATATCTATGTCTCCCTTTTTTTATATGTTATATGTGTTTGTATTTCCGCATATTTTTATGTGTTCCATTGAATTTTAATATATAATTTTCTAACACATTCATCTATCAACTAGTGGACTTGGGCTATAGTGCCATCATGATATGTGGTTGTTGCTTCATTAATTATATTTGAAACCAATTTCTAGCCCTGAGATTTTCCCCTCGAGGATTTGGGTTGGGCATCACCCAATGAATCGTTGAATCTGCTACCAGGACCGCACGAAATTTGGGCTTCCTTGGCCTTACCAGAGGTGAAGTGACCATAAGGATATAATACTTGATATTAACTTTACTAATAGATAAAAACCATGTAAACCACCTCGGTGGAGACTTTATCTTAGAAACACAGAGTTTCCAAGGGTCACCAAGGAGACTGGAACCTGCTAGAGGAAAAAGGTGAGAGGCCAAAAACTAAATTGTACCTCACTTCATACGCCTGACATAAATATATAATCGGACAAGAAGAAACCCTGAGAACCCAACATGTAGTCACTGCCTTCCGAAATACTAGAAAATGAGAGTATGAGCTGAACCCTCCATATGCCATAGCCCTGGAGGTTCCGACTCGATCCCATTGGCAATTGAAATAGAAAAGAGACCCCTAAGGCAGGGATAAAGGAAAAAATATACCCAAGAGAATCGACATAACCACAACTAACATAATCCCATAGGAGAAAAATGAATACCAGAGACTATTGACACAATAAGACGAAAACAAGATATACCACGACCAATTCAATATCCTTCAAAAAGAACCTGAAAAAAACCACCTTTCCTAGTGACCCAAGTACTTAAGAACCTTCCGAACTGAAGACCAACATACAAACATATCAAACCATAAGGACACAGGGTGAAGGGCTAATAACAACCCAAGAACCATAGTAGGATATTTCCGCGACTGAACCTTCGCCCAGGGAGAATGCACAGGCATAGCCTATTCTAGACCACCGAATTGCATGAATCAGAGAAAGAGGAGCCGAGGATGAAAAACAAGAAACTTATGCAAACTACCATAGAAAACAAGGGAAATGAAAACCACCCTAATGTGTCTTCCACCTTCATGGATGAAATTTAATTCACACATGCAAGGAGCCACCACTCCATGTGCTTCATGCATGTGGAGGGTGGAAAGGAGGCACATCGAGATTCTAAAAATTATTGGCATGCAGGTTGTATTACCGTTGGCTCGCACCTTGATCAGGGATGATAGACAATGTCCTGGTTATTCTGCTGGCTATTCCTGCTGTCCTGCTCCATGAGCTCCATCAAGGAACTTAGGTCTTCCTCCATGGGCTAGGGGGCCCAAACCTTCTCCGACAATTTTCCTAGATGAGAACAACCCTAATTTGCAAGGAAGTCTATTGCTTTGTTTCCCTCTCACCGGACGTGAGAAGTTAGGATATAGTCAAAATGAGGGAGAATCTCTCCCACTTGCACCAAACGAGCTGTGCGCCAATTGTGGTTGAGTTTTTCCCCTCTAGCCCATTCGTTCAACTTATTATTAGTCTTTATCACGAGTTCAGAGTCCCCTTATTTCACTAACTTTTTGTAGTCGAGTTAAATAGCCGTGATGATGCCTTGTTTGACTGCACTAAACTATGCCTCATTATTACTATCATACCCATAGTCAACAAGACATATAAGATGGGTTTTTTGTGAGAATCTCGGAAGAGACCCCCAAAGCCATCCTAACCGGGATTTCCTTTGGATGCACCTTCAAAGCTTGACTTGATAAATCCCTTCGGAGGAGTCGAGAAGTGACAAGGCGAGACATGAGAAAACAATAAATTTCTAGGAATTAGGGGCTATCATAATAGGGAAAAGATTCAACCAATGGATAATTATGATCTCGTGAGGGGAAACCTGCCAATTATTCAGGTGCCATTTTTCCACTAGAATTGTTTCTCTAATATTTTGAGTTATGCTTTTCCATACTTCTTCCTGTGGTTTCAGATGGTCTTTAAAAATCCCGCTATTTTCCTCCTTCCATATAAACCACAAAAGAAAACCCAATTCCAACTCCCAAGCTCGATTTAACACCAAGCTCAAAAATATTCCTTTATGCTAGAGAAAAATGGATTCCTGGATGCTTTGTTGGTCTCTATCCATGCACCCAAAGAAGTCGCCAAGTTGCCTCCATTTTTTATCAGGAAAGGGGAAAGAATTTAAAATATGCTACAAAACCTCATTTTTATGGCCGCATAAGAAACAGAAATATGGCCCTTGGATGCCTCATTTTTGAAGTTGGTCCCATGAAATTGATTCTCCCTATGTAGACCAACCATAGAAAACATGCTACTTTTAGCCATAGCTTACCATTCCAAATCTTCTTCCAGATGAGATTGTGATGGTTATGACCAAATTCCTCTCGAAGACTGTATGGTTCCTTAATATTGAATGTGCCTCGAGTAGAATATCCCCATCGCAGAATATCAACGCCTTCCTAGACTGTTATTTTTCTTGATTGTAATTATTTATCCCACTGTTTCCATTGATTCAAAACGAGAGGATTCAACCAGTATGGAAGCTCTTTCCATTTCCTCCACCCATAAATTTGTTGGGTGGCATTCCAAAACTGGTCCAATAGAAAAGTTCTTACTGTTTGTACATAGGAAAATCTCTCCTAGATCTTGTCTACTAAACATTTTTTCCCGTTGCTGCCAGGAGTCCTACCAAAAGGATGTTGTTCTTCCATTTATAATTTCCCAGAAAAAATGTTGAGAGATGAGGTTTCGGTTCCCTACTACAAGATTCCAGATTGATGATCCTCTAGGAGGATCACAATATTTGAGAATATCCTTAGTATGGATTGGCATGCCATACTTTCTGGACCATATATTTTTCCATAAGTTTTGGTCTCCCTTTATCCATCTCCACGATTTTTTAGCTCCCATAACTTGATTCAAAGTTAAGGGATCTCTAAGACCTAAACCCCCTTCCATATTAGGCTTCGTGAGTTAGGCCAAGAAACAATATCCCATGTCTTCAACTATTTGTCTCCTCCCCATAGAAAATTCTTAAAGATATCAACCATCTTTGAGCATGAGGTTTTGGGCGCAACCATCCCCGAGAGCTGGTAGATCAGAATTGATTGAAGGAAATCATTTAATAGGACTATTCTACTGGAAAAATTGAGGGCTCTAAAGGATCAATTGCTGAGCTTCATTTAAATCTTTTGAAGAAGGGATTGCTAAGAATAATTTTTTAAATAATTGAACGCTAAAGGAATGCTTAGGTACTTAGCATGGAGAGAATCGATACCAAATCCAAGAATTATGGACAGAAAAGTTTGGATGTTTATCGGGGTATTGAAAATCAAGATACTATATTTTTCATTATTCACCAGGGTTCTAGAGGCTACCATAAAGTATTGACAGATATCTTTGATTCTCCTGGCTTCCCTTAGGGAGACCTGGCAGAAAAGCATAATGTCATTCAAAAATTTATGATGCGTAAATGGGAGATCATTTCCCCAAAAGAAAAGGCCTTTGATTCAAGATGAGAGACTCATGTTGATCTCAAATATCTCCCTAGACCTTCAACTTCTAAGATAAAGAGAAAAGGCAAAATTGTGTCACCCTGTCTTAAACCTTGAGAGGGGTTGAAAGTTATAGTAGGAGATCCATTGAGAAACATAGAGAATATCGATGATGAGATAAGGGAGAAGATCCAATTGAACCAACGCTGATCAAAACCAAATTATTTGAGGATGATAATAAGAAAAAACCAAATAAGGCGATCATATTCTTTGGATAAGTCCATCTTGATCATCATACCTGGGGTTTTAAGATGCTTCAGGGAGTGAACTATATCCTAAGAGGTGATAATACCATCAAGGATTTGACATCCTTCCATGAAGCTATTTTACTCAGAAGATATGAGATCATGGAGATGAGGCTTAAGACTCTTTACAATAACCATATATATAATCTTATAAATAACATTACATAAAGAAATGGGTCTGAACCCTTGATTTTTCTTAGATTTGGTTGATTTTGGGATTAAAGAAATAAAAGTGGAGTTAAAACTAGGGCTTACCTTATGATTCCTTTGAGACTCCTCCACCACTTCTAGGATATCCTGCCCAATGAAGCTCCAAGCTTCTTGGTAAAACTTAGCCGTGAAGCCATCTGGCCTCAGGGCGTTGTCTTTTTCCATGCCTTTGACAACACCCTCTACTTCCTCCATCGTGAATACATGCATGAGAGCCAAATTTTGAACTCTAGAAATGAGATGAGGAATATTACGAGTGATTCACAGGATGGCTTCTGATATTTCCTGCTAAGGCTAAAAAAAAAGGACTTCTAGTGGTTGATGGTCAAGTCTTCCATTTCTGCATGCTCCACTAGCCTGTCCCTTGCTTCATATTTGAGAGAGAAAATCCAATTGTGTTCTCCGTGTTGGATCATGGCCTTGTGGAAGAAACGAGTATTCCTTTCCCCTTCCGGAAGCCATTATATTCTGGATTTCTGTTTCCATAGGATTTCTTCTTGTTTTATTCTTTATTCCATCTATTTCACCAACAGTCCTTACTCCTCCACCAATGCTTTAGTTCTTCCTTGATTGATGATCTTTTGTTGGACACCTTGCATTCAATATTGGAGGTGTTTCTAGCCCTTGATGATGTTTCCAAACTTGTTCTGGTTCTAACGTTTGATTTAATTATTGAGATATTTTAGCTTGAATTGAAAAGTATGCATATTATTCCTACATTGAGTTGTGTTATCTTTCCACCAACTTTCAAAATTTTTCATAAAAGAATGGTCCCTTAGCAAAAATGATACGAATTTGAAGGGCCTATTCTTGGGTGCTATTTTTTAAATCAATCTCCAGCTTGATCGGCCAATGATATAATACCAAGAGAGGAAGTATCAAGGCTTAAAGAAATATGTCTCGACTAATCACCTATTCGAAGACTAGAAAACGATCTAGATGCGATGTTATCTGATGAGTGCCCCCACACCAATTATTCCACGTGTACACACTATTATTTGTTGGCAAATCCAAAAGGTGCATGTCTATTATTGTGTCTTTGAATGCGTCCATTTCATCATCCATCCAATGGAGGCCTCCCTTCTTCTCATCCAATGACGAGATCAGGTTGAAGTCGCCGCCAATGATCCATAGTTCCTTAGGGTATAGCCTTTTGAGTTTTCCTATGTTCTGAAGGAAAACCTCTTTTTCTCCTGGAATGTTGGGCCCATAAAATATAGACAGTAGAACCCAATCATAGGTACCTATAGGTCAGAATATGCTAAGAGGATTCTGGGAATGCTAAACCAATCTTCAAATATGATCACTATAGGGTTCCATAGAATAGCTAAACCACTTGGGCTTCCCTTGGAATCCTGAGCTACCACATCATACTTGGGTTTGAATCCTTTGACAATTTCTTTTAATTTTCCTTCCAAGATTTTAGTTTATTAGATAATCATGATATTTAGTTTGTCTCTCTTGAGTATGTCTTTCAGATACCATTGCTTTCCTCTACTGTTGAGGCCTCTCACATTCCAGGAGGTTATAATCATTAAGTAGGATTATTAAGTTGGTTGAATACCATTGATAGTAGTATCACCCTTTCGATTTTACCAACATATCTCCCACCATATGGATAGATTCATGAAAATTATTTTTACCCCTTTTTTTGCCTCATTTACCGAGAATAATCAGATCTCCTCCTTGACTAGGTTGGGAACCCAAGTGGTCTGGATGATCAAGGGATATCGCCCCCTATTTGGCTTGATACTGTTGAAAATTATCTCAATATAGTTGCTTTTAGTATTCAGGGATGAACTGTTCATCCAATTGTCGCCATTCATTTAGAAATCTTCTCATGATCTATTCCTTTTTACTCAGATCCTTCTTTTGTGCGTCAATATCCATATTGGGTTGCTCCATTTCCTAGATCAATGCTTCTTTCTCTAGAGTTTCATATTCATCCTTTCTCTTAGGTTTATTTCCTCCCTTGGGAAGAGCTTTATGAGTTTATTTTCCTTTAGGATCGCTAGGTTCACCAAAATTCTCTCCTTCCACTGCCATAATTTCAAATATATTGGTGGTCTACTGAGTGTTCCTTGGATGCGATTGAGCAGAAGCGGGAGAGGACTTCACATTTCGTTTCTTTTTTTGGACTTCCTTGAAACCCTCAAAATATTTATTGTTTTTATCTGAATCCTTAGCGGCTTGAGGGTCCATAGTTTCTTTTCGATTCAAAGGGAATTCACGATACAAATTCCCATACTCATGATGTCTTCTGCATCTGAATGGGATATGCTCATAATCTAAAGACGGCTACCAGACCTCATCCTGATACTCCAACTCAATAAATTCAGGTAGGGGTTTTGTTATATTCATATACACATATATCCTTTCATAAGAACTATATCAACCTCTCCTGGTTGAATCTGCGACTTTAACAAAACTCCCAATAAAATTTACTATCCCCTCTAGAATTTCAGGATCCTAGAAATCAACCGAGAGAGAAAATAGGTGGACCCAAACCGGGGCAGCCATGAATTTCTCTTGATATGGATTGTAACATTCTTCCCAATGATGCATGAAAAGCCCATCGTTGTAGAAGAAATAGGGCCCATTTTAAAAAACCCTCTCCTTGTCTTTGAGACTGGTGAAAATTATTGTGAAAAAGCCTCAAGCTCCCAATTTCATATCTATATTCCCTTTTGGATGTCATTTCAGTTGAATCCATTTCACTAGATAAAATTCAGTGGGAGAAATGTCAATAAAGGTGCAGATTAAATCATGGTCCTTCATAAATTTTCGGTAGGTTTCTAGTTTGTTTCATGGAATTATAAATTAGGTATCTTTCATAAATTTTCGGTAGGTTTCCAGTTTGTTTCCTGGAATTACAAATCAGGGATATTTGACTACTCTTGGGAGGCATTGTCCACACATTCTCGCCTGCCACTAAGAACCCATAATTGGGGTCCCCTTGCCGCCACCTTCCGACCCTCCTGATGCCATGACTACACCTTGGGAGCTTGATTCTCCTACAAAATTTATGCGGTAGGAGGGGATCCCTCCCCTCCCTTCCTGTGAGCTCATATCCTATGCCAACATATCGACAAGGATGCCAGACTGGTAAGGATTGGGAGGATGGAACCTATAGGCTTGATTCAGATATTGTAGACTAAAACCCTATCAAATTTCATTCTAGTGTTTGGCGACTCTTTATTGGTCATATTATGACCCATTTCTAATATTATAACTAAATTGTGATAGATTTCCCCTCTCTATAAAAAATAACACAATTAAAATAATGTTTTATCATATATTCGGCAAGCATGAAATAAATTTAATGATTCGCCTATGATACATAGTTGTGTTATCTATTTGAGATTATCATAGTTGTGCTAACACTATTTGTATTTTTATGTTACATTCACAAGGCATATATGAATCTATAATTTTAATTATTTTTCCTTATGGGAAATCGCTTCTTCATGGGATTTCACAAGGGGTGAACTTCTTGGTCGATCAGAGTCATGTTCATTCTAGACGTGCATGGATTATTGGGCGGTTGCCTCTTTAGAGCTCTTGGTTTATCTTCAAAAACTAAAAAATAATATCTATAACAATAATTGAATCTTTCTACTAATGATCAAGTTCATTGTGCATTTATTTTTTTAACATCAATTTGATGATTCCACTTCGAGGCCACTATAATACTATGCTAAATTTAATCATAATTCATATTCTATATAAATTATCTATCCAACTACTAAACAATATATATTCAATAAATCCATGCAAACAACATAACATTCCTTTACTCATTAGTAGCACTTTCTTATACTTCAAATCCCGTAGTTAAATTTATAGAAAGCACCCATGACTATTATCAATCAGGATTTTCATTCTTTAGATAGATGCACAATATTATATGCCACTTAGAAAATAATTTTATCAAAAAAAATGTTCACTATAGAGACTTCGTTGAGCTCCCATCCTCGCCGCCCCCCATAAAAAAAAACATTCATGACCTTTCATCAGTAGCATTGTCTTTAATCATGTTGACACTATGCAATTACATAATTTCATTTTTGAATTGACTTTACGACTAGCTTACTTCTATAAATTTTCATATTCTTAATTGCATGGCTTTAAATTCCTTCTTGATGGATCCATCTCTTCTTTTTTGAGAATCAATGTGATTTTATTGGAATTTATTTTTAATAATATTTTAAAAATTGGGTAAGTCTATCATATGTCAATTTGAAACCAATAATGGAGATAATTATCATTGGTTGACTTGAGTTTTTAACTTATTTCCTTATGTTTAAAGAAAACTAATTCTTAGAAAAAAAAACACTTTTAGGTTATATGTCAGAACTATAATCTTCTTCATAACACATATACATAAGATATAAACAATGTAGGTTGGCACCTACAAAGCACATAGGGGATTAGTATCTCCTATAGTTTAGTGCCTACAAAGAAGCATAGGGGATCTTTTTCTTATGTATCTTGGTTCCTACAAATTGATGCAATAGTAGGTTGGTTCCTACAAAATATGTCATATAAATAAATTTTTTGGTTTTCTCCTCTAAGGATTTCCATATATATATTATGTTACTTGTTTAGTTTATGAGATTGATGTTTTATTGAATTTAGTAAGTAAAAATTGTCATTATACTGAATCACCCACGCACCCCACCCCCCCGCCCCATCTAAGTGTAATTGTGAATTCCAACAATTGGGGGTTCCTTCACAATGATTCTAACCATTGGGAGGGTGATCTCAAAGGGACCATGGATAGCCAGGATGACTCTTACATAAAAAGAGCTCCATTATTCAATGCATCAAATTATGCTTTCTAGAAAGAAAGAATGAGGTATTATCTAACGACTCTTAGATTTGATACTTGTCAATATGTAGTTTATAGAGGGAAGGAAAAAAAACATAATGGAGAAGCCATGAATGCCAGCTTGAGTAAAATATCAAAATCATATTCCGATAAGGTGATTCTTTATGAAATGACAAAAATGTTGGATAAAATCAAAGCATCTATGAGGGATATACCATTCACACTACATACGAAATGAAGATAGAAAATTCAACTCAAAAGGAATCAACTTCCAAAGATTTAAAGAAGTCAAGAAAAAATAAATATTTTATTACTCCAACGATGTATTAGAGGTAGAAGAAGTGCAACGAATCTCAAGGGGAACTAGCAAAGGAAAATACATGAATGCTCAAGTTGTTGATAATTAAAATGAAGATTCATACTTAGATGAATAATTTGAAGGTAAGGTAGATCCTGAAGGAGATCTAGTGAGTTTCCTAGAAGAAATAAAGAGACTCAGAGGAAATAACAAAAATCAGAAGGAGTCGTTACAAAAATATGAGAAGCAAGATCATGATTTTGATGAAGAAAAAATCATCCTCCTAAATATAGATCTATAAGAGGATAATAAAATATAAGATATATCGATAATAAAATTGAAAGAAAAGGAAATAAATTGTGAGAATCTAGCGGCAAAGTTTATGTCCTTAAGAAAGTATGTAGAGAAGAAAAATGCTTAGTTAAATATGAACTTAAAGTTTGTAAAATGGATTGAAACATTAGATTATATTCTCAATTGTTATATCTCCCTTTAGTAAAATAGGTCTTGGCCATAAAGAAGAATATAAAGCTATGGTAATGTATTTAAATGATCTAGTAGAAATGCAAGTAGAGTAAGACATGAAGCCAAGGATCAACATAGACATGATTCTATCAACAATAAAAGCAACATCAAAAATGAAGTTGAGGACTTGGTAGAGATATTTTTTTTAAATGAAAGAGAGAAGCACTAGAAAGGACGTAGAGAATAAAAAAACAACCTAGGTTCCTCACAAATACATTTAGAATGCGTTTGAGAGAACAATTCCCCATGAAGGCCCTTCACATCCAAGTATCAAAATATCTTTTATGGTTATTTCTTTTTATGTAATAAATTTTTTCATAAGGAAATTTATTGTAGATCCTATATAAGAATTGACAATATAAGGAATAGAATTAGGGGATCATATAATATCTCAAGGAATGGTTGTGTGGGAAACAAGGGCCTAAATTTTTTAATGAGAATGATATAAAAATTTACAATTCATTTTCCCCCTTATCATGTTGAATGTTTCAAGTGCAATAATTTTGTGAAAAAATATTGTCACTATAGAATTAGTGCACTGAGGCCTCCAAATTAGAGAAGAAAATATTGTCAGAAATAGGAATAAAATAACAAATATATGGATAAGGAATCAAGAGAAGCATGAAGAACATGGTTTAAGTCTATTGTTCAAAACAAATAAATGCAATGGTGTGTGTGTGTGTGTGTGTTCGCAACATAAGGTAGGAGATTAAATATTTTTTTTCTCTAAAGGAAGTCAAAGCCGTCAATGTCACTCTTGGAGATACTACATCAAAAAGAATATTGGGAAAAGGATTATTTAGCCTTGATATGAAAAGGTTAAATATTAATATGTCATGTTTTTTGAAGGATTAAAGTACAATATTATAAATGTAATTCAAATGGTTAATAAAGGACACAAGGTCACATTTTACTTTAAAGGTTGTAAATAGGGAAGGGAGCTTCTGGAATATTAGTGGAAAACAAAACTATGAATTTAGACAATGCATACGTCCTTAATAAAATTAAAGGTGAGGATTGTTTCATGAGAGTGTTATCTCTCTCATATTATTATTAAAATACAAGTGAGAAACTGTAGCACCTTAGGTTGCATTAAGAATAAGGGGACTTTTGAGAGTGAGGCATAGGAAAAGGATGATGAAATGGAAAGTTTGCATGATATGAATTAGCATCTAAAAGTGAAGTGAATGGTGAAATTCAATTTGAGAAAAAGGAAAAATTGGGAGAGAAACAAACAAAAAGAATATTAGTTTATAGGAAGCAACACTTTAATGTCGAAAGAGTTAAGTTGTAGAAAAAAAGAAGCATAAACCCATAGGGAGAAATAATCCCTAAAAGAAGAAGTAAAAGGAAGTTCAAGGACAAGAGGAAATATCAAGAGTAGGTATAAAAAAGAGGAAACATTACATGAAAGGACGTATAGACTTAGCCTTGACATCAAGAGCCTAGTTGCAGACAAATGAGAGGAAGTAATTGTTTTTTTGTTAAGATCTCAAGGGGAAAAATTGCAACCACAAGTAAAAATAATCCTTTTCAATTTATGTCAAAGGGA
This sequence comes from Pinus albicaulis, assembly GCA_034641835.2. Lineage (NCBI taxonomy): Eukaryota > Viridiplantae > Streptophyta > Pinopsida > Pinales > Pinaceae > Pinus > Pinus albicaulis. Next base: position 685,531,150 of record CM076583.1, read on the forward strand.
GAGAATATACAATGTAAGGGTAGATTGAAAACACATGGAGAAGTTGTAGTTACTAAGAGAAGTTTCAGATAGAGGAAGAGTTGCATTCACTAAGAGAAGTTGCAAATAAAGGAAGAGTTGTAGATACTAAGAAAAGTTGCAGATAGAGGAAGAGTTGTACTCACTAAGAGAAGTTACAAATAAAAGACTCAGTTGTGTATATTAAGAAAATTTGTGTATAAAATAAGAGTTATAGATAAAGAGAAGCACAAATTCAGGGGGATCCTCCCTTTGCCATTGATGTCAAATGGGTAGAAGTTGTAGGCACAAGGAGAATTGTAGTAGGGTAATTCTACAATATTATTGTAGAATTGACTAAGGGATTCCATCAATGACAAAGGGGAATATTGTTGGAAATAGTCTTTTCATTGATGTCAAAGATAGGGGGAGACTACATATATCCAAGATAAATATTGGAAAATGAAGATATGTTGGAAATATTGTTTTTGGACTTTTGATGCCCAATTTGGATTCTCAATATTTAAAGGAGTTTTTACTCTAATTATATAGCTCAAATTGGAGCACAATTCCTATGATTGGAAAGTTTATTTTGAAACCTTTCCATTAATATATGGAATTCCCTCTAACTCCATAGGAATGATTAAATGTGAAATATTTCATAAAGATGACCCAACCAAAGTACAAGCAGGCTGACCCAACAAATTTCACAAGTTGGCCCCATTAGTGAATGTAAAAATACTATAAATAAATGATAGATGAGTTCATTTGAAGAGTAATAAAACAAGAAGATATATAAGGTCGCAAGAGGAGTTGAGGAATAATTTTTGGGGGAGATTCTTCAAGTGTAAAGGTGGAAGAAAAAATATGATTTATAGTGTGAATGAGCCATCTTGGAATTTATGATATAAATTTTCTCTTGGAATGCTTCAAACCATGAAACTTGGAGGAACTACAAACTTTAAAACCTTAATTTGCTACAATTTTGGAGATATGCTCCGAGGCATTTAGGCCTCCTAAATGCTCCTGAAATATTCTTCAAATAGGTCAGCCTAGTATTTTCGCCATAAATTTTTTTTGGATGTTTTAGAACACAAAACTGTAGATATATATATAATATATTCATGCATATATGGTTAAAATTCCATACCTCGGTTTGCCATAATTTCAAAGATATGGTTTCTGGAATTTAGGCTTCCAGAATGCTCATAAATCTATTTCAAATATGTTATCTTGGTATTTTCTCTATAACTTTATTTTTGTGATGTTTTATACTATGAAATATGTAAGCAACAAAGAGAATATCTCAAGGTACCTTCAATAGAAATTTTAGACCTTGTTTCTTTATAACGTTGGAAATATGATTTGAGGAAGTTCAGCTTCTTGAATGCTCTTCAAATTTACTTCAAACATGTCAACTTGGTATTTTTGCAATAAATTTATTTTTGTGATGTTTTAGACTATGGCATCGTGAAAAGAGAGAGACGATATGTCAAGGTACATGAGATAGAAATTTCAGAACTTTTTTTCGCTATATTTTTAGAGATATGATTTGAGGAAGTTAATGTTCCTCAATGCTCCTGAAACATGCTTCAAATAGGATAGATTAACATTTTTTCTATAACACTCATTCTGAGATGTTTTAGATTGTGAAATTTGGATAACACAAAGAAGATATCTCTAGGCTCCTGTGTTAGAAATTTCATAAATATAGTTTCAAAATTGGATTTGTGGCATGTTGAGCAAGTTCATTCTTGGGAAGAATCCAAAAGCAATAAGTTTTGGAAAAGTGGACCTGATGAAGGAAGACACAACAAGCAGACCTGGCGAAGGTAGAATCAACTAGCATACATAGTGAAGGAAAAAGAAACAAAAGGGTTTAGTGAAAGAAAATGAAATTCAGAGAAATTGTGAAGATGCAAGCGGACTCAATGAAATAGGTTGGTGACTACAAATATTGCAATAGTGGGGATTGGTATCTCATGTAGTTTGGGGCATGAAAATATTGAAGCAGGGGGGATTGATGTCTCTGATAGGTTGGTGCCTACAAGGAAGTAGAGGGAATTGGTGTCTCGTTTATATTGGTACCTACAAAGCATCAGAGGGGATTGGTGTATTTTGTAGGTTGGTGCCTACAAAGTAGCATAAAATATTGGTGTCTCTTGTAAGTTGTTGTCTAAAAAGAAGGAGAGAGGATTGGTGTCTCATGTAGGTTTGTGCCTAAAAATTGATGTAATAGTAGGTTGGTACCTATAATGTCTTTCATATAAATAAGTTTTGTGGTTTCTCCATGTATATATTGTGTTATTTTTTCAGTTTATGATATTGATGTTTTTTGATGTTTGACTGACATTAATAAGTAAAAAATGTCATTATACTAATTCACTCCTCTCCCAGTATAATTGTGAATTATAACCAATAAATATAACTAAAAACACATAATTAATAAAATAAAATCATAAGTATAAAATAATATAACTTATTGTCACGTTAATAATTATAATGTAAAATCATAAATGTTCATGTGGTCTTGGATATACAGTTATCAGGTGCTTTGTTAATACACTCCTTTATGTGAGGTCATTGTTCCAATTCCCCGCCCCGATCGAGTGATATGTATTGGACATGATGAAGAAGATGTAGTCCTACCCAACTTAAAAATAATAATAATGTAAAATCATAAATAAAAAATAACACAATATTATATCATGTCAATAATGTTGTGAATGATATATTCTATAAGGAATTTAAAAATAAAATTCATTAATAGGGATTTTTTAAAAATCTACACATAAATGAGTGATTTAGATATTATCGATTTTCAATTTTGCACGGGGACCCGTCCCCACCATAAATCATTATGTTTCCTTCATTCCGACAATCCAAGGACTTTGGAACTCGTCGGAAATGTTCCAAATTAGCCGGAGACTCCATCGGGGACTTGGGGACCTCAAGGTTGTCCCTTAGTTGTCACTCGAAAAATTAGGGAATTTTTGGGGACTTCCAAAATGTCCCTCTATAAATCGAGGACTTCTGGACGTCCCCAATATAATTTCAAGTTACAAGTTAAAAAAATATTAAAATTTATCAATTTTTATAAAAAGTCAAAACTTAATTGTAAATAAAAAAAATAAAATTATGGTTTACCCTAAACCCTAGCACGTACGTAATTCATAACACAACACAGTAACAAAATTAAAACATAACCCACATAACTCATTTCATTTACCATTCAGTGACGTCAAGCGCCGAGTAGGCAGGTTCCAATGAGCAACATGGTTACAAGCTGATAGAGAGAGAGAGAGTCGACTTTGCTTCACACAAGATTCACATAGGCAGGCAAGTTTTATTCATGACAAACAGAAAGGCTTCACACAAGCAAGCTTTGCGTATTGCTTCAATTTCATGCCCACTTAGACACAGGCTTCACGCCTAGCAACGAGCAACCTTCACGCCCAAGTTAGTTTAAACACCCAAAAGTGAGAAACTAAATACAATTTTGAGTTTTTGGTTACAAAGCAGCAAGGAAGGCAAGCCAAAAGTTAGAATTCGAGAAAAAAAAAAGTAGGTTAGAAGGCTACTAAAATTTTAACTTTATTTTATGATTTATCTATCATCACTAGAACCCATAAATGATAATTTTTTTTTTTTAATTTTTGAGTTTTTTATTTTTTAATCAGAGTTTTCAATTTATTTCTTGGAGCTGTAAAAAAACTTAGAGCAAAAGTGTAAGAAACTTGGAGCAACAATGCGTTTTTGGTTTCCAAGTAAGTTTAAAATTTTATTTTTTTAACCAGTAGTATGGTTTGATATTTTTTTTTTCTCTTAAAATTTTAAAACAAATCCATTGTATTTTAAATTTTAGACCTCACCTCTAAAAACAAATCAAATGGACAACAATACTTCAGAAATTTCTCAACTTGAGGGTGAAACATTAACAGGGCCAACGAAAAATTTCATTTTAATAAACACAAAGAAACCCTTGCTTTAGGTTTTAAAAAAAAACACCAAGAATAAAAAAAAAAACAATGGTGGTTCAAAGGAGTGGGCATGTAACCTTTGTGGTCATAATTTCAAGGGAAGATACTCTAGGGTTTACCATCATCTTTTGTCTATTCCTGGAGATGGAGTAAAGGAATGCTCTTGTCCATTGGAAAAGAGAATTGAACTTACTAAAATTCACATGGCTGCCACAGGTGGCATTGTAGAGATGGAAGAGGACAACTCTATTGTCTTCGAAAAACCAAAAAATTTAAGCACAAAAGAAGATTACTCTCAAAGAGAAATCATTGAAAAAGAACTGATTTAGGTTCAAGTAAATCTAGTACAAGTAAGAAATGCAAAGTTGATGTGGCAGAGTGGTTCAGTGTGCAATGAAAGAATAAGGCAGAGGATACAGTGGCATAATTCTTCTTTTCCAATGGAATATGATTTAATCCCACCCGTTCCCATTAGTAAATATAGATAATAAATAAATTCATTTTTGTTGGTCCATCATTTCATCCCCCTAGTTACAATAAATTGAGGACAACATTGTTAGATAGAGGGGTCACAAAGATGCAGGTGGTGATGGAAGGCCTTAAAAAATCATGGGTTGAATATGGGTGTTCAATGATCATGGATGGTTGGACAAATTTTCAACGAAGGCCTTTGTTGAACACCATTTTCACCTCTCCAACTAGACCATATTTCTTAATGACAATTGATTGTACTAGGGAAAGTTTTAAGGATGGAAGTTTATCTTAAAGTTTATAAATCTTGTCACATATTACTAGTCCCCAATATTTAAATTGTAAGAAAATTTATGATATTTTTGTAAATATGTTTAGGTTTCTAATTATTTGATATTAGTATATATAAAATTTTGGCGATTTTTAGGGTAAAATAATTTTATACTATAAAATTTAGGCGAATCACTTTTCAAAATAATGGAAGTTGGTGAATATTATTTTGGAAAAAGTATGGAAAATTAACCCACCTATGAATATTAGCCCCTAAAATTTTCCCTGGATTGTACCGGAAAGATGAAGGATGCAACCTTCCAGTATGAGGTATTAAAGGAAGCAATTGAGAAGATTGGTCCTAAAAAAATAGTTATCACAGATGTTGCACCAGTTTGTAGGTCTACAGGGTTGATGATTCAAAGCAGGTACACACATTTATTTTGGACTCCTTATTGTGTGCATGCTTTAAACAATGCACTTGAAGACATCGTTAAAATTTCTTGAATCACTCGCATTATTTTGGATGCAAGAGAGGTGCAAATGTTCATTTGCAACCACCATGCCTCTTGAAATATTTATATCATTTATGAAAAAAAGAGTTCTTGAAACCAACAGATACAAGGTATGCCACCCACTATATCCTTCTTGATCGTATGGTAGAGGTGAAACATGCCCTAAAGGCCACTATTATAAGTTATGAGTGGTTTCATGGGGGGAATCCAAAGCAGACCAGGGAAATAAAGTAAGGAAGTTGGTGTTGAATGATGATTGGTGGGTTGATGTGAAATACATTTTCTCATTCACTGCTCCAATAGTGGAGCAAATGAGGCATGAAGATTCAAATTCCCCTTGCCTTGGGGAAATATATGAGTCAATTAATAAAATGATTGGAAAGATCAATTCCATCATTCGTCAAAGGGAGATCTCTTTTGGGTTATTTAATGAACTCAAAAGGTTGATTGAAAAGAGATGAAACATGTTAAACACACCTATTCATATGGCCACTTACACACTTAATCCAAAGTGGTATGTGGAGAGGGAAGGAAAAGTTCCACCAATAGATGACCCTGAAGTGAAACGAGGATTTATTGATGGCATAGAAAATATGTATACATCATAATAAGAAACCATATTTCGAGAATAGTTTCTTGATTTTTCTTTGCTCAGTAGCCCCACTTCTCTAGAGCCACAAAGAAATATTTGTTGGGTATGGCACAAAAAATTCCCAGTGGGTGGTGGAGGATGTATGGGGACAAAGCACCAGAAATACACATTTTTGTTATACGTTTACTATCTCAAGTCACTAGTTCTTCAGCTGAAGAAAGGAATTGGTTTACATTTAGTTTTATCTACTCTATTAAGAGGAATAGGCTTACCTCTAAAGGAGTAGATAAACTAGTTTATGTGCACAACAGTCTTTGACTTCTTACAAGGAATATTTTAGAGTATTTACAGGGACCTGCAACATAGTAGGATGTAGATCACGAGGATGCTTCACAAATTGATGATGGGCCATCTATCCATACAGGATTGGTTAATGTACCATTAGATGACATTGAGTTGCAGTTGCAAATCATTGATGATGATGAGAGAGAAAATAGTGAGGCTCAAGCATTTTCAGATAGAATTGATGCAGAAGATATGAATCTTTGAGTATCTTCAACCTTCAGGCTACTATGAATATTGACTCATACTTCCTTTTTTGTTGTCTTGAGACATTTTGATTTTTCCATTTGGAAGCTACACTAGTGACTGTATTATTTTTCCATTTTGGTTCTTGCACTATAGTTTATAATTTATAAATTTATAATCCATGGTTTTCTAGACTCTTAATTTGGGATTTATATTTAAATTTTAATGACACGTTCATGTTTACAGTTTTATTATATTTTAGTATTTACTTTTACGATTTAGTTGCTATTTGAATTTTGATATGATTCATCATGCATGAGAACGATTATGTAGATACTAGACAATAGTAGAAACGGAAATTATTTTTATGATGCACAATTCTCAATAACAATTAGATACTATTAGTATTATTCTTTAGATTTTAGTTTTTTATTTTGTAATTTGAATTTCAAAATAATAATAGTTCTAATTTTTATATTCTAATTTTTCATTTTAATTCATGTTTATATTGTGTTACTAAATTTTATTTTACTTTTAATTTTTTAATAAATATAAATATTAGTTGTCACAATGCCGTCCCCAACCCACCGTCCCCTAAAAATTTAGAGGTACGCTCTACCATCCCCGTCCCTACAACGAGTACAACCAAATAAATTATAAATTGAATCATTGCTGGATTCCAAGCATTAACTTTATTAGTACATGTTCTTGTACGAAAATTCAAAGACGTATCAAGATTGAATACTAAGTTCCTTGATTGTCAAAAAAATACCATGGAACGAATTACCTCGAGAGTCATCCTTGCTTTCCTCATGAGGGGAGAGTGTCATCCTTGATTTCTTTTGTGTGTTGCGATTTCTGACACATCGGACTCATTGTCTAGAGATTAAAAAAAGTTGCAAAACACAATGTGTTGCAAAGTTTTATTGTGCTTGTTTTTAAAATGGAAGATACAATTGTTTTCTCTAACTACGAGACTATTATGATTAGCCACATCTTAGCCAATATTTATGGTTTTATTCTGGATAAGAATATTAGTCATTGGCTTGAAATCTATGGTAAAAGAGCTAAAGGGAAAGCTGATTTTAGGAGATGTCACTCAATTATCGACCACCTTGTCACTCTTAGGATCATTATCGAGGAATGTCACAATAGTAAAGTTGATCTCCTTTTTTATTGTGGACTTTAGAAAAGCCTTTGACACTGTTCCTCAGGATAAGTTTTGGAAAATACTTGATGAGATCATGATTCCTCCTGAGTTGAATATTGTTGTGATTCGCCTCTACGAGAATTTTTTTTCCAATTTTAAGACCAACGAAGGGTGGTCTAAAGACATTAATTGCAATATCGGGGTTAAGCAAGGGTGTCCCCTTTCCCCTACCCTTTCTGGTTTTTACATCGATAAGCTATAGGAGTGTTTGGAGATCGTGGGGTGTAAGGGGTCCGAGCTTGCTACTATTATCATTACTCTTCTCATCTACGCTGCGTTCTTCTTGCTAGAAGCCATGTGGATCTTGATAAGAAACTCAACATTATTCATGACTATTGCTCCAAGATGTGTATGACAGTTAATACCGACAATACTAAAATCATGATCATTAAATTCAAAAGGATCACCCATGGAAATTTCATCTATGATAAAAATTTCTTGGATAAGGTATCTTATAAATACTTAGGTATTTACATTCCTTATCAGCGCAACTAGAATTATAACATTGAGAAAATGATCATTGGAGGTTGGAAAGCTTATTATGAGTTTGAAATAAATTGCAAGGGTGTCAATATTTGTATTTGGAATATAAAAATGTTCCTCTTTGAAACCCATGTCACCCATGTTGTCCTATACAATTTTGAATTTTGGGGTTGTAGTATATCTAGAGAGTCGTGGAGAAATATTGAGATGATTCAAAAGAAATTCATAACCTACAATCTCAAGATCAAAGGAAATACCCCCTATCCTATCCTCTTGACTGAATTTGGCCTCTCCCTTATTGAAAGTAGGGCTATGTTTAAGTATCTAGTGTATAAGAAGAAGCTTTACAAAATGGAATCTGAGAGGCTGCCTAAAATTGCTTCTAACTTTAGTCAAAACCCCCACCTTTGCCTTAAGAGAGGGTGGCATAAGGATGCCCAGGGTTGGCTTAGCCATTGGGGAATAAGCGAGGAGATCATCCTAGGAAGCATGGATAGTGTCAAAGATACTATCACCTCCAAATTTAAGGATAAGATTTGGGGGGATAAAGAAATGGAGGGTAAAAGGAAGCTAAGATATTATAAGGAGGTGATCAACCCCACACTTGAGAACTCGAATTATATTTCTGTTGTGACCAACTCAAAGAAAAAGATGAACATCTCTAAGATTAAAACTAATTCTCATGAGATTCGAAGTGAAACTCGGCAGACTCCCAAGACTCCTAGGGTGATATAATTTGTCATATTTGCTATACTAAGGGCATGGAGGATAAAAAACACTTTCTTTTAGAATGTCTGACCCTCATTCACATCCACTCTCATTTCCCTAACATCTCTCACACTTCTAGTTTTCTTGACTTGTTAAGTCTGTTGAGATTCAACAAGATGATGAGCTTAGTGAAAAAAGGCGCCTTCACTAAGTGGGCCCGTAGGCTATTTTTGGCGCAAGTCTATTTTTAGACATGTTGATCATATTTCAGAAATTACAGGATGCTATTTGTGGATGGTTGATCAAGTTGGAAAAATAGATGAAATTCTATTTTTAGAATATTGGGCGAAGTCTATTTATAGATTGTCAATATAAAAATAGATGCATGTCGATTATTATTAGCTCTTAATAATAATCAGACTCTAAACAAAAACTTATTCTCTTGGAGCACTTCAGTTCAGTGCACAGATGTGGCAAATCAGCTGACATAAGGAATTACACTATTCCTGAGGGTTTACTGGAGCTAATGCCTGGAGGACTCAGTTAGAACTCAAGTGGCAGAGTTATGACACAGTTGGAAGAATTAGTTATGGAGTTGTATTTAGTTTAACTTAGTTAGACTCAGTTGAGCTAGTTGTATCTAGTCTAACTGATTGATACACTAGTGAGAGTGGAGTGAATTAATTAGTTAATTAATTCATAAATAATAAATCATTAATCAACTGAAGAATACATCAGTTAACTACAGTTCATGGCAGTTTCAGTGGAGACCAGTGGAGAGGTAGGTGAAAGGGCAAGATAGACTATCTATTGTGACTATAGTGATGCATTGATTGCATAAAACACTCAGTGGAGATGCCAATGAGGATTGCGCATTCAAGGATGGATTAATTCTAATTCATTCAGAGCCATTCTTTAGCAAATATTGCGCAGTGGAGGCAGGCTATCAGGTGGCAAATATTGGTGCATGGATTTGCAAGATTAGGCCTGATTAGTGTATGACAATTCTGCTGTACTGAGGGCTTGTGATAAGATTTGTATGTTTGTATGAGATTTTCATATGATCTCCATGTTACATAATATATAGTTGGGGTTTTCAGCTTCAGGCTTTCTCAGTTAAAAACTGTATTATGTGCAATTGAATATTTTTGTTTATGCTTCACATGTGTGTGCAATTAATTTTTCCGCAAAAGATTAATAAGTGGAATAGATTCAATATCTTGCATAAAGTTAAATAGTGTGAGATCAGGTGGATCTTGGACATATGCATGCTTAGTGCATATAATTTCTACATGGTATCGGAGCATTGTTGATTGAAGATTGCAATTGTGAAGTGAGTTTGTGCTGGTGGACAATTCGAATTTGCTACAAAAGATTCTTGGTGCAGAAATCGAGTATACATTGAAATGTCTTTCAATGGGTTGATATTGGAGTATGCCCTTGATGGGAGCTCAAATTACATAGCCTGGAAGGACAGGATGGAGGCAGTGTTGGAGGATAATGGGCTGAAGGAGTTCATCGATAGCAATGTTCCTAAGCCGGGATCTAGCGATGCTGCATTACTTGATGCATGGCAAAAGAAGACTGCAAAGACGAGGATGATTTTGTTGGAACGTGTGAAGAACCACATTGTGTCCAGCCTTCACGGGAAAGCCACTCCATTCTTAATGTGGAAGGCTTTGACAGACTTGTTCTAAAGCAGAAGTGACCAGAGGAAGTTGGCGCATAAAGACAAGCTCAGAAAAATGAAAATGGAGAAAGGCGACAGTATTCCAAAATACCTTACGAAGTTTGTCCACTACAAGGATGAGCTGGGAAGTGTGGGGGTTACTATTGATGAAGAAGACTTGGTGTTCTTGGCTCTCCTTGGGCTTCCGAAAATTTTGCATAGCTACGAAGACTCTTTCAATGGACAGGAGAAACTGCCAGGATGGGAGCAACTTTGGTCGGATCTTGTGCAGGAGGAGATAAGGTGGGGTACTAGGGATGGATCTTCATCGAAGAATGAAGATGAAGAGAATTTCTATTTGATTGCCAAAGTAAGGAAAGGGAAGGGGAAGAAAAATCCTTCTAAATCCGGTGCGAAAGGCAAGAAGAAGGAATTGTCCAAAGTGAAGTGTTTTCACTGTCACGAGCATGGAAATTTCGCCACTAACTGTCCAGAGAAGAAGAAGAATAAGCAGGCTACTGGATCTGCAGCTAGAGAGGCCTTAGCCTCGCAATTTGAGCTGGATTTTTCCTTGATCACATGCTTGGTTTCAAGTTTCATGGGATCGGTGTGGTATCTTGATAGTGGTATGTCTTTCCATATGACGAGAGACAAAGAGTTGTTTAGTGACTTGGAGGAGAAGGACCTCCAGATGCATATATAGATGGGTGATGATGTTCGGTACAGTGCGACAGGAATTGGGACCATTACCTTTGAGAGGGAGTCCAGTAATACATTCTTGTTGAAGAATTTCATGCATGTTCCAGGTCTGAAGAAGAACTTGGTCTCAGTCGCAATGTTGGAAGACAGAGGTTATGATGTTGTTTTCAGTGAGGGAAAAGCCTTCCTTCGAGATAAAACAATGGGTCAAACCAAGAAGATAGGGGTTAAAATTAAGAATCTCTACAAGCTAGAGGTAGATGGCTACGCTGCAATGGTGGGAAAAGCATAAGAAGTGGTGAGCTGAGATGAGGGCGAGTTATGGAACAGGAGATTGGGCCATCTTCACCATGGCGATTTGAAGATTTTGCAGCAAATTTCTACTGGACTTCCCAAGGGTACTCTTGCACAGTTAGATCAGTGCAAAGGATGTACAATGGGTAAGTTTGTGAAGACCACTTTTCATGAGAAGGAGAATAGTGCTTCGGTGATCCTAGAGAGAATTCACACAGACGTGTGTGGACCAGTCTCGGTTGCTTCAACAACGAAACACAGGTATTATGTGATATTTGTTGATGAATTTTCTCATAGATGCTGGATCTTATTCATGCCGAAGAAGAGTGAAACGTTCTCAAAGTTCTGTGAGTTCAAGGCATTGGTGGAGAAGGAGTCGGGGAAGCAGGTGAAAGCTCTAAGGAGTGATAATGGTGGTGAATACATCTCTGGCGAATTCAAATACTTCTGTAGCAAAGAAGGAATTTGAAGAGAACTCATAGCGCCTCATAACCCATAGTAGAATGGGGTCGCAGAGAGAAAGAACAGAACGATCGTGGGTGCTGCACGAGCAATGCTACATGACCAGGGCCTACCGATGCACATGTGGGCGGAAGCATGAAACATTGTGGTTTATGTGCAAAATCATTATCCTCATAGAGTACTTGGCATGAGTACACCCGAGGAAGCTTTAACTGGTAAGAAGGCTGATATTTCTCATTTGAATATTTTTGGCTCACCTGTTTACATTCATGTGACAAAGGATGCCAGGAAGAAGTTGGAGCCGACTGCAGAAGTTGGGATACTTGCGAGGTACACAGAAACACCCCATAACTATTGTTTGTATTTTCCAAACTGTCAGATGACTGCTATGCGATGGGATATAAAATTCAATGAGGTGAAAGCCATGAATTTTTCGCTTAAGAGGGAGCTACACTTGCATGCGGAGGAGGAACTTATTTTTCCCAAAGATGAGCCTCTAGATGTGGATTAGCCATAGTAGGAGATTCATGGAGTGGAGGAGTCCACTCATGCAGAACCAAACATCGGACAAGGCAAGAAGCGTACCACAGAAGCTGAGAGATTGAAGGTGGATGTGGCACAAAATGTAGGAGTTCCTACATCACAACGTAGACAGAGACAGTCACCTGACTGATATACTGGATACATGGCTCTTATGAGCAAGTTTATTGTGACAGAGCCATCTTCTTTTGAAGAAGCAGCGCAGGAGCCCACATGGGTAGATGCCATGGTGGAGGAGTATGACTCCATTGTCAGAAACAGTGCTTGGGAGATTGTTCCAAGGCCGATCGAAGAAAATCAGTTGTAGGATCAAGATGGATCTACAAGGTAAAGCAAGCTGTTGATGGGAGCGTCGAGAAGTATAAGGCAAGATTTTTTGCCCAGGGCTTCTCACAGATTGAGGGGATTGACTATGAAGAAACCTTTGCACCTGTCACACGGTATTCTTCCATACGGACCATCCTTACTCTCTCAATGCAAATGGGTTGGAACATTCATCAGATGGATGTGAAGACTGCGTTCCTTAATGGGATCATTGAGGAAGAGGTGTACATTAAGAAACCTGAAGGATTTGAGATCTTCAGCAGCGAGTCACATGTGTGCAGGCTCAAAAGAGCGTTGTATGGGCTGAAACAAGCACCCCGTGCTTGGTACACTCGAATTGACAACTATTTCACTGGACTTGGCTTCACCAAGAGTGAGGCAGATGCAAACCTGTACCAAATTGTGGTTGAGGGTAAGCTTTTGATCATTGTACTTTATGTTGATGATTTGATACTAACAGGTGATGAACAATTGATACACTCATGAAAGGCTGATCTTGCAAAGGAGCTTGAGATGAAGGATTTAGGCCTCCTTCATTATCTCCTTGGATTGGAAATATGGCAGCAGGAAGGTGAACTATTTTTGTCTCAAGGAAAGTATGCATGGGAGATACTGGAGAAGTTTCACATGCAAGGCTGCAAGCCTATCGACACTCCTCTTCCAGGAGATTGGAAGAAAGAGGATGCTACATCGGCATAGGTAGTGGATGCCACTGTTATCGACAATTGGTGGGTTTGCTTATGTATTTAGTCAATACAAGACTGTACATATGCTATGCGGTGAACCAACTTTCATAAGCGATGGTTAAGCCTACCAAGCTCTTTTGGAAGGCGGGCAAGCATTTCCTAAGATATCTTAGGGGCACATCTGAGTATGGTTTATGGTACAGACAAATGGATGAGGTGAATTTGCATGGCTTCATGGATGTAGATTGGGCAGGAAGCCCAATAGACAGAAAGAGCACATCGGGAGGGATTTCAGTATCGGATCTACGACAATTTCTTGGTACAAAAGGAAACAAATATCTGTGGCACTCAGTTTAGCGGAAGCAGAATACATGGCAGCAAGTTTAGCTGCATGTGAGGCTATATGGATGAGGAGGATTCTGGTTGGTTTGTTCGGTTCACATTTAGATCCCACGATGATTCATTGTGATAATCAGAGTTGCATTAAACTCTCGGTTAATCCTGTGTTTCATGATAGATCTAAACATATTGATATCCGGTATCATCATATTAGAGATTGTGTGCAGTAGAATATCATTTTGCTTCAGTACATTCCCGCGGAGGATCAGGATGCATATATTTTGACAAAGGCACTCACTAGGAGAAAATTCGAATACCATAGAGGCAGGATCGAGGTGAAGGATAATCCATATCTTATTGAGAGGGAGTGTTGAGATTCAACAAGATGATGAGCTTAGTGAAAAGAGTCGCCTTCACTAAGTGGGCCCGCAGGCTATTTTTGGCGCAAGTCTACTTTTAGACATGTCGATCATATTTCAGAAATTACAGGATGCTATTTGTGGATGGTTGATCAAGTTGGAAAAATAGATGAAATTCTATTTTTAGAATATTGGGCGAAGTCTATTTATAGATCGTCAATCTAAAAATAGATGCATGCTGATTATTATTAGCTCTTAATAATAATCAGACTCTAAACAACAACTTATTCTCTTGGAGCACTTTAGTTCAGTGCACAGATATGGCACATCAGCTGACAGAAGGAATTACACTATTCCTGAGGGTTTACTGGAGCTAATGCATGGAGGACTCAATTAGAACTCAAGTGGCAAAGTTATGACACAGTTGGAAGAAGTAGTTATGGAGTTGTATTTAGTTTAACTCAGTTAGACTCAGTTGAGCTAGTTGTATCTAGTCTAACTGATTGATACACTAGTGAGAGTGGAGTGATTAATTAGTTAATTAATTCACAAATAATAACTCATTAATCAACTGAACAATACGTCGAGTTAACTACCGGTGCATACTGAGGTTTTTAGTGGAGACCGGTGGATAGGTAGGTGAAAGGGCAAGATAGACTATCTGTTGTGACTATTAGTGATGCATTGATTGCATCAAACACACAGTGGAGATGCCAATGAGGATTTTGCAGTCAATCCAAGAGTAATTCGAATTCATTCATATCTATTCTTCAGCAGAGATTACACAGTGGAGGCAGGCTAGTAGGTGGAAAATATCGGTGCATGGATTTGCAAGATTAGGCCTGATTAGTGTATGACGATTGTACTGTACTGAGGGCTTGTGATAAGCTTTGTATGTTTGTATGAGATTTTCATATGATATCCATGTTACATAATATATAGTTGGGGTTTTGACTTTTCTTCATGCTTTCCGGTTAAAAAAGGCTTTCCCAGTTAAAAACTGTGTTATGTGCGATTGAATATTTTTGTTTATGCTTCACATGTGTGTGCAATTAATTTTTCCGCAAAAGATTAACAAGTGGAATAGATTCAATATCTTGCATAAAGTTAAATAGTGTGAGATGAGGTGGATCTTGGACATATGCATACTTAGTGCATATAATTTCTACAAAGTCAACCGAACTATAGTGATCTTGGTGCGCTTCGTTCCCTTATTTTTTATCACAGAAATAAGATTCTAAAGTATTACAATTATATTCTTCTTCCTCTTAAAGTCCGATAAACTGTATTGATCTTAATAAATGTTAATTATCATCATCATTATAAATTAAATTTATAAATATAATTTTACATAATTTAACTTATATTAACTATTTAAATAATTCAAATTAATAAATTTAAAATTAATTAATTAAAATAATCAATTAATATGAATTAATTAATTTTATTATTTATATAGTTAATAAATATGAAATACAACTATATCAAACAATAATATTATAAAATATGCATCAATTTTTTTTAATAAAATTATATAATTAATTATTAACAATATTCATATAACATATCAATTATTATTTTTAAATTCTGTTCTATTTTAATGGTATAGCCACAATAACCACTCTTTTTATTTCTTTTAAATAAGTAAAAGAAAATGTTTGTGTGTGTCTTATCTCTAAATAAGTTAAAGAAAATGTTTGTCTCTTTTTATCTCTAAAATCTGTTATCCTTATTCTTTCATTATCTGTAGTTTTTGAAATTAGATCTTAATTTAATTTCATATTATAATAACCTCAATGTTTATTTTTACGTTTTTCATTTCTTTATTTTTATTTCACTTTTTATACTTTCATTTTTATTTTAGTTTATTTTTTTATACGAAAGTTATTACTGAACTTTTAATTTTAGCTAGTTTTTTATTTGTTTTTGTGTTAAATGGGATATATAATTTTTATTTTCTAAACTTTTAATTTTGATTATTACGTCGAAAGCGTTCTATTGTGGAGTTTTACGCTGCGACACTGTTCAAAGATTCGTCGCCACCTGTCTTAATTTAATAATATTTTTTTTTACTGGTGAACCTGCTTACATCAGGCTTCCTGCGGCATTGTTTTGCACCAAAAAAGGTGCAAAGGCTAGTATTTATTATTTGTGACAGGTCACAAATTGGTGTGCAATTTACTTTTATGCATTAAGTAATATTTGTTCTAGTCATTAATTCATTTATCCAAATTTTATTGTAACACACACCAGTTCACCTTGTGCAGTTAGAGGATATAATTTTTTTTTTCACTCAAGTCCATCATTTCTAAATTTTAAGGTCATTATAAAATTTATCTCAGGAAACAAAATTGTGGCTATGAGAGCTTTTCGACAATATGAAATTTATATCATTCTAAGTTTGGAGCACAAAGTTATAGTTTTATCATATATATATATATATATATATAAATATAAGTTTTAACGTATTATATTAATTATCTAAATGATTTAAGTGGATGAATTAAATATTAATTAATTAATTCTTTATTATTTTTGTAATTAATAAATTTGAAATATAATTATTCAAACAATCATATATATGAAACATAAATATATTTAAAATTAATAAAAACAAATATTACATAGTACTTAGTTCATGTTGTTTAGTTTAAATATAACTAAATTAAAATATGTGTTATTGTTAAATATGCTATTCTCATATTAAATTTTATATCTGCTTACCAGCCTTGAAGTTGATCTAGCTATTCATTAACTTTAGAATATGTGTGAACTAAAGAGTTGAAAATTTATAAATTTATATTTATCTAAAATTATGATGATTAGATATGATAATATATTTGATAATTTTTAAATGAAAATTTAACCAAGACAAGAATGTAAGACATTTAGGTTTTATTTTATGAAATTAGTTAACTAGTAATTATAATTTGAAATAAACTTTTAGGAAATGCGATTATTTATTGGAAATGTCTAATTATGAAATTGAAAGTACTGAAAATTTAGACGATTTATCTTGTTTTGGAGTGAGAGATGTAATTAAAACAAAAAATAAAATAAAATAAGACATCATTTCTTATTTGAGTGTGCAAGATAATCTATTTTTTTATTATTTAAAATTAATAATAAAAAATATTTTTATATTAGTATTTATATTTACACAAAATTATAAATTGATACAAAACAACAATGATTTAATAATATATTTTTAATGATAAAAGATGAAATTGTTCACACATTAAAGTGATGATGATGTCTTCAATTGATTTTAACATTAATGCCATGTGTTAACTGACAAAAATTTAGTTTTAGATTAATTTCTAAAATATATAACTGAAAATAATGAAATATAAAGCATTGATTTGCTAGCATTTCGTTTTTAATGAAATTATTTGAAAAGGCCATTTAATTCATGCATGTGGAGCCCAATTTCTCAAAAGAATCCATACTTAAGATATTATAATTGCTCTCCAAAGTTTAAATTTTTAATTGACAAAAAAGAAACAAGTCTAAGTTTGTTTATTTGAATATGAAGACGAAAGAGACAAACTTACTTATAAAATGAATTTAGACATTTCCTCACTTATCTAAAAAAATAAAACTAAACAAATATTAACATCAATATAAATTAAATACACAATATATATACATATCTTAAATCAATACAAATGAAATGTGTGTGGCCTATATGTTGTGAGATATCTTAAACCAATAAACTATCAATTTATTTCATTCCTATCAATTGTACTTGATTATGAATGTGAACATGAATATAGGAATTTAACTCGATAAGCTTATTAAGTCAAATACTCCCATCTCATTAAGGTGGAGAGAAACTAAAACCCTTTTTAATCTTAAATACAAATTCAAACCACTATGTACGTAATGTTGTTAACAACCTTTGTGGCTTATAAAAAGCAGTTTGACCGAGTACTTTGACTTTAAATCCATGCATTATTTGGAATACCTAGGTGCGATCAAGGGAATGCATTAACACATCAACCATCTGCCCCTCAAAACCCATATGCTCATTTTCCATCATGAAAACCCGAAGTATGAAAATCGTGGAGGTGAGAACGTGATTTTCACTACTGGTACATGAATTGAACTCATGGAACAAGAATTGGACTGATGGAACAGGAAGTGTACACCTGCCACAAGAAGAGCCTTCTATTAGTGATGTTTTGACACCAAATACCTTCAAATAATTAAACAAAGAAGAATTCATGGATCCATAACTTGTTACCTTTGGGTGACTACATATATTAGCTGAATAATGCATAAAAATAATACTAATGACTATAAATACTTTATTACATGCATAGGGTTATTCAGCAAAAAGCATGAAAATATGGACAAAATAGAGGCTCAACACTCCCCCACACTAAACTTCTTGCATGTCCTCTTGCAAGCCAAACCATAAGATTATAAAATCATGGAAGAAGGCAGGGGAATGCTTAAAGATTAATGATCATACTATGCTTCCTAATAAGAGTGTCAAAAGGAATCTCTAGTAAGGAAATATTAATATATCTGATATGTCATCATTTTTAAAGAATTCATCAAGCCTGTAACATCACTATTACAGTGCCAACTAAAACCATGTTACAACCCTTATGAAAGTATCGAGTGTAGGAATCATAAAATTTCAATGTAACAATATCAGGTACAAGAAATAAATGCTTTGTACCAGGCATTATGGAAAAGAAATAGACCTCATGTACCTGTTGTCTTGTCTCAAATGAACTCCCTGCTTGTCATAGACTTCTTTTCAGAATTACATTGCTAACTTAGAGTCTTATTAACAGCAATGATAAAAATAAAATATTTGTTGAAAAGGTGTAATTTCAAGAAGACTGTTGCAAGGTTCCTATACTTGCTATAACAACCAGGTACCTAATATGGAAATCATGCACCTAGACCTATAGTGCTTATTCAAAGGCAGCAACAATCAACACACATTGTTTTCCATCAACACTTTGTGAATAGTCATTACTGATTATTTCATCATTCTAAATACCATGGGAAAAATTGAAGTTATGATACCAGAAAAGGGAAAAAAATGGAACAAGATGAAACCTTCTTAGATCAATCAACAAATTCTTCATTGAACACTCTAAATTTTGTTGTCATCTACTGCAAGATTACATCACTTATTAATCCAATACAAAGGATTACCTTTACTAGGGGTACCACATCATTAAAGATTCCTAATTTTTGAAAAATAGAACTCAAAGCATCATGCTCAAATAATCTTAAAACCATTTCCCAAGAAATAAAATGATGAGTTTTAGGGAAAGAGAAAGATAATTGAGTAAATCATAGTATGCAATTAACTTTGATACCACATACATAGCCCTGCTACCCGCATGTGTCTATAGCCTCAACAAGGATGTCATTTAACCCAACGAAATTCCTATGTCCCACTCACTAGATATAGATTCATAGTTATCTTATTAACAATTAGATGAAGATCGTTGTCCTTGGTTGGTAACCAGTTGATGGCAGTGCCACTCACAAGAAGTAACATGGATGAACATGCCGGCTCGTAATGAGACCTATTTTCTTCCAGCTTTTCAGTTGAAATCCATTACTCTGGCTTGGTAACCAGCAATAGTAATGTCATGCATGTCAGGTCTCATGATCGTGGTAGGTCGACTCATTACGAGACCTCCTATCCTTCCCTAAATATTTTGTAAACTATGTTTATAATTAACTTCAAAGGTTACTTAATAATTGGGGAGGCAAATCTACTCCTTAAGAGTGTGGGATGGCATGAAAATTTTTTAATGACTAATCATTACTGGCTAGTTCCTCTACCCTAAATACTTATTTTAGATAAAATATCCTAGATAATGATTCAAAGATTCTTTGAGTTAATAATGCTAGTGTTCTCATGAACAATTATATATGATCTTTATAAGAGTGTTCCACCATAGTGGGATCTCCAATAGTACCTTCTAAGGGAAACTGAAAATATATATTTTGGATGACAACTCATTAGAGTAGTTAATCATGGTTACTTTTGCAAAATCATAAGGTGTTAGAGTTAATCATACTCAAAAATATTTTTCACAGATGTGTGTGATCAAAAGAAGTTTCAATGGCTATGATTTGAAATTCAAAACCCTAATAGTATTGTTGTAACATCTTTATTCATGGCATTGATTTATTCGTCTACCCTACTCTACCCTGAGAAGCGGAAGACTCCCTTTTAAGTATAGGAGTACTTCCAATGCAACCATGTGTGCAACAAGAGGATAATTCTACTCATGTTCAAATTTGAAAATCATATTCGAGCAAATATCATAACATGAGGAACCAACTACATTAACTGATGTGATGCTACAAATTGTCGAATGATAAAGGAGAAGTGGATACTGATAGTCATCTGAAACCAACGTTCCAGGGGATTCATATAATCTTGGTCATTTGATTCATGGGAAACATTCAGTGCATCATGCAAATCCTCCATTTTTCTTTTTTTATCCTCTAAAGCGCAGGCTGAATCATGTAGATGTTCTTTAATCTCTACTTATGATGGCTTCTCCTCATCAAGGATGATCCATAGCTTCTCGGTTTCCCTTGGAGATTTTTCTGGACCGTCATGAGTATTTTATTCTAGAGGAGTAGACCTATCTCTGATTGATGTCAAAATGTGTTCTTTCTTTGAAGTAGAGACCCCAACTTCTTCTAAAATTTGATATAATTCTTAATATAGCATCACACTTCTTGGCATTTTCCTGCTAGCTGGAAAGTCTTGTCATCACCTAGATTAAGAGTGGGAGGTTATTTTAGAACCTGAAAAAATAGAAACATACTGACTCAAAATATCAATTGCAGTTAAAATAAAAAACCAAGATTGTAAACTTAGCAACTAAATAATATTCAATTGCAGTAAAGAAAACAACCCAACATCACACTTTGCAGTAAAGAAAATCACTCTTGAAATACTTAATTATAGTAAATCAAGCATCACATTTTGCAGTAAAGGAAAAAATAGATTGTTGTAAAGGACACAAATCACACTTTGTAGTAAGGAAAACCTGGCTTGTGAGCTCTCTCGGAATATCATCCACTATGCTTCAACAAGCAAGGGGAATCTCGTTACTCTAAAAATTCAATTGTGAAGGAAAGGGAAAAGCATGAGAAATCATGAGGCCTTATCCTACAACGCCTCCCTATAAACAACGCCAAAATGTTGGGCAGTATAAATGCAAGATTTACACCAACATTTAAATTGTCAATCCAAGTTGGTAAGCTTAGAGGCATATCATAGTAAATGCCAGAATATGACCTTAGGGATTTTTCAAATAAAAATTAGGGTCTTGCAAAAATTCAAAAAGGCATCATTCAGGAAAAATAACAAGACTCTTCAAAGCAAATTAAACTAACTGGGAATCTACATCTGACTCCTCTTCTGGGTTGAGTTGACTCCTGCAGAAATTCTTCCTCAGTTGTCCAGGGGACAAGGGAATGTATGTCCCACTCAAAAGAATGCAATTCAGGAAATAAAGAATGAAAAACCTCTTAAAGGATTACTACTATGTTGAAAAGATGGAGAGCATGAAAATAAAACTAGGAAGCATAAAGCAACTTCATTCCAATTAATATACATAAATCATTGAATGCTTTAAAGAATAATCGAGATGATATATGCACTACTTCTTTAAATACAATTCAGTATTTGGTTGTAAGGAAAGTGTGCAAATAGGATAAATATATTTTATGTTGCTTACCCTTATCTTTTAAAATCATTAAATACTTCCTCTGCAATACATAAATATTCTATATGATGTGTGCAACATTTAGTTATGATGAAAGGAATATCAATCATACCTATTAACTTCAAGACATCTTAAGAATTCCGCGAACACAAACAATAAAACAAGATTCACAACTTCACCTTATGCTAATCGTGGCATTTGTTTATTAAGATTTTAAAAATGAATGTTTTTCTTCAAAGTAAAGGAATTGGTTTCACCTTTCAAATAATATTTTTAAGGTAGTCATGAATGCTCAAATGGTATGTGCTAAATCAGAATCCTTAATAAGCCATTATATCCTTGTAAGCAGCAAATGAAACCAGGGTAAGCATTACACTTAATTTATAATGAAAGTAAGAGATGCAGTGAAGCATTCAATATCTATCCTCTGTCTACCTCAGCTCAACCTTCATGAAAATACATTCCAAGAGAACAATGACATCATAACCAGAACAAAAAGAAATGAATTATGGAATCAAATTGAAAATAAAATGACTAAAAAGAAGAGTTGTGAATTGAAATTGTAGAGTTGTCTTAAGTGACACTCACACCATGCATTTAAAAATAAAATGCAGAAGAATTCTAAGAGATTTGGGGAAACAGACTGGTGGTGGGCCCAAACCACCCAGCTCGTTGCCCTTGCAGCAACTAAATCACAACACCATAAGATTAAAAAATAATTTTAAACATAAAACCAAATGCCAGATCATATTAACACTGAAGTCTTGTTACATAAGTTTTGAACAATGCAGAGCTGAGCTTCATTGGTACCCTCTAGGGATCATCCCACTGGGCACGCATACTGCTCCCTTCCTACTCGGTGAAATTGACCTCATTCTGCAAAAATGCAATTTACAAAATACAATTCCATATTTTTATCCATACAGTATACAACTTTCATACTTATAGCAATGTTGCCTCCCAGTTATTCGGATTCCATGGTTACACAACATATAATTTTAGAGTTATAAACCGATCTAAACCAAAATAAGGAGATACAATGGCTGGATGGATTTGAATTGATTTGTAGTTTCCCATAAATATAAGAATCAATATCGAACCATGAAGTATTTGCCAAAACATTGTTAACAACCTTTGTTGCTTATAAAAGGCATTTTGACAGAGTAATTTGACTTTAACTCCACGCATTATTTGGAAGACTTGAGTGCAATAAGGGGAACACATTATCACATCAACCATCTTCCCCTCAAAACCCATATGCTCGTTTTCCATCATGATAGCCCGAAGTATGAAAATCGTGGAGGCGAGAACAAGATTTTCACTGCTGATATAAGAACTGAACTGATTGAACAGGAATTGGACTAATGGAACAAGAAATATACACCTGCCACAAGGAGAGCCTGATATTAGTGATGTTTTGACACTAAATACCTTCAAATCATTAAACAAATAAGAATTCATGGATCCTTAACTTGTTACCTCTGGGTGGCTATATATATTAGCCCAACAATGTATAAAAAGAATAATAATGACTATAAACACTTTAGTACATGCATAGATTTATTCATAAAAAAGCATGAAAATTTGGACAAAATGGAGGCTCAACAATGACCATACGTTTTTTTTCCCCTCTCCAATCCTTGTATGTATTCTCTTAGTTTCCAGACACCTTTCTCTTCAACCCCTTTGTTTTTACATGAAGGCTCTCTCCCTCTCCTACATATGCAGCTACTGTGCATTAATATTTTTGTCTTGTGTAGTTCCAAAACAAATATGGGTTGTGTCCCTTACTTGGAGTTCATAAATTTACAACATCAGTCCCATTAAAATCTCAACATCGGTTTATTTAAAGCTCAACAACCATCCTTCAATGGTTGTCTCAACAATCCAATTTATTCTTACAACAAGTAAGATAAATTTCCCAAGGCAGTTGACCTCCCTCAGTCCCTTGGATTTGTGTCCCTTACTCAACCCATTCTAAATTTTGAAATTCAAATACAAAAATAAAAATATATACATGGTAAGCACAAGCCAATTACAAGTCGGGTTTTCACATCCCTTTTGAAAGGAAATATATGGTGGGAATGCACAATATACTTCAAAATGCTAATTGTGATTGTACCCATTATTTATTTATTTATTAGCACAAGGACATGCCCAAGTTGTTAATACATAATTAACTCTATAAAAGAGGTTGAATTTGTGGACACCTTCCACATCATAATAATTATAAGAACAAAAATAAATTATAAACTACAAAATTATTCTCATTATATGATGTGTAAATATCATTTTAGAATATAAGTTATAGTTATTAAAATGATGCAATAAACTATTAAAATTAAATGTTAATTAATTACCACAATTAAGTTAAATAACTCAATAATAATAGTGAGAAAAAGAAAATTAATCTTATTGGTAAATTGCACATGTATCATTATCTAGAAGAAGTGGTGGCTAATTGACAATAAGTGACATCATAATAATTATAAGAACAAAAATAAATTATAAACTACAAAATTATTCTCATTATATGATGTGTAAATATCATTTTAGAATATAAGTTATAGTTATTAAAATGATGCAATAAATTATTGAAATTAAATGTTAATTAATTAATAGAATTAAGTTAAATAACTCAATAATAGTGAGAAGAATAAAATTAATCTTATTGGTAAATTGCACATGTATCATTATCTAGAAGAAGTGGTGGCTAATTGACAATAAGTGATGGGTTGTTTTTTGTTAACAATAATGGGGCATTTAAATAATGTGATTATTCTATTGTTAGTTTTTGCCGAGTATATTTACCTTATGCTATGTAAGGTTAGATGCATACTATGTTCATTTTATTTATTTATTATGTAACTCTTCTTCACATTTAAAAAATCTTGAATCTCTCTCCCCAACTTAGAAATCATTTTATGTTCTATAGTCCTTTGGAGATAGGAATGTGTTGAATGTTGATGGAGGAACATGAGAAGGTTTTACATGGACAACTACAACTTTTGCCTCAATGTCTCTACTAGTGGTAGGTTATTTCTTAATGAACATTTACATAGTAAGTGACAAAAAGGAGTTAGTTGATTTAAAGATATTTTCTTCTACATACATACATGCTAAATAACAAGATAGTAATTAAATTATCTTAACTCAAAATAATATTATTATATAGCTTCTTTCATATGGTTTTCCATCATCATCAGTAAAATGCAAGTTTTGGACTTGTTAACAATCCATCATATTGACATGGTAAAAAATATCAAAGGAATTTATTTGGATTCCTAATCATATCAATAATTGAATGTGATATGTTTTTGCACGAATTTAATTGTTGACCCACTTTGGGCATCAAACTTCCTCAAATCATCATATAATTTGCAGATAGTTCAAAGTGAGGGAACAAGTTAACTTGCATCCAAGCGGTGGGAAATATCTCAGAAAATATGCACCACAATTTTTATGCATGAATAAATCCTAATCTAGCACTAACACCGAAGAATGATCTAGGTGAAATGAAAAAAAACATATTAATTTTTTTGATTGCAAGAATACCATCCATGTATGTCGCGTGATATTTTTTAAATCTATGTATAATTTTTTTTTTTTTGGGTGGGGGGGGGGGGGTGGGGGGGACAATCTAGCATCAAGACCAAAGGACAATTGTAAATGGGACTGGGGGGCATAACATGAAGGAAGGAATGAATGGTTCTAGTTGCTCGACCAATGATGATCATCTCCACTTGTTGCAATGGATTATATCAAATAGTACCTTGGTGGTTGGAGAAAACCATGGATACAACTCTCACATAAGTTCTTGAGGGTGGGATAAGATGTTCCAAACATTTTTTTAAAGCATAGTAGGTTATATAAATCAATTTAAATTAACCAATTACAAGGAAAATAAAGTTAATATATCGTAGGTTCAATCCTACTGTAGTTCCTCTGGATTAGGAGTAGATTTCATATTTCAATTATATTTACTCTTAATGCCATTCTTGGAAATAGAAGAAGCACTTATAGGGTTTCCCCAAGGAAATTTTCCATGGAATACACACACACAGACACACAAAGTCTAGCAAGTTAGCTCAAGTTGTTGAGTGTTGTAAATTAAAAGCACACTGTCACTAGTTCAAGTCCCTAAGGTAGTTTCCTTTGTATATATTACATGTGTCATTTGATGTCCCCACTAGGTTAGGTTTTTAAAACTACAACAGTTGATTTACCCTAAATACCATCCTCGAAATGAGGCGAAGTTATTAGTGGGTTTCCTTAGGATGCGTGTTTTTTGAATGGTTGATATATTTTCCAAAATTCATTGAAGACTACATGTATATGGACCTAACCAGAAAAATAAGCAAAAACAAGCCCCAAGGGAAAAGGTGTTAGTAAGAAGGCTTGAATTGTGGTGGGATAATTAGCATCATCTTGCTTTTAGTGATCAGGTAAGCCCTAATTAACTAAAATGGGATTTATTTAACTAATTTAAGTAAAATAAATCAAATTAATACACATTAATATAAATTGAACTTTTACTAACCACTATTAAAATAATGGTTGTCAAGCTTCTGTGGTTCTCGTTTGTGGAAGTAATGTACCTTTTAATTTAAATTAATTTAATTTATAATTAATATAAATTTATGAATGTAGTCAAAGTGATAACATGAAAGAAATAATGAAGAATGAGAATATAAGGTGGAAAGGCTTAAATATTAGAATCTTTACTAACCATATTATGAACATAATAATACAATTTAAATATAATCCTCTTCGTAACTACTTTTAATTGTCCATTGAACCAATCATACGATACTTAGGATAATGAACATATACCACGATAAAGATAACATGTTTTAGGACATAGTGATAATGAGAAAAAATTGTAACAAGTTCCTCCTTAATCATAACTACATACAAGTGTATTAGCTAGGAAATAAAGATAGTGAAAATATTGGTATGATGTCTAAATCTTCAATATAATACTCATGGTCTAAAACCTCTTGAGTGTTGATGAATAGTTTTCTAAAAACTCACCAAATGTGGCTGCTAAAAATCAAGTTTGGAAAACTTGCAATCCAACAAATTATCTAGATAACCTATATATGTTTATTGATGTGAACTCAAAACAAATGAGAGAAAATCCTAATGAGAAGTGAATTGGTTGAAATTCCAACACATCCCAAAACCTATAAATGCGTGAAAATAAAATATGCCAAGTAAAAATTTAGAACAATCATCTATCCTCTGTAAGGTCTAAAATATATCCCTATAAAGTTTGAAGACTATCAAGTGAACAAATGTTTTTAGAAAATTTCTCTTAGAAAACTATAGAATTAATTTTTTTTTTTTAGTATAGCTAACAAAAAATGTAGATCAATCTCCTGATCATATATCCTATAAACTTGTGTATAAAGACTCATAAATGATGGAACAATGAGTGAATCATAATGATTCCAAAATCCATTTAGAATTAAACCAAGTGAACTATTGGTATTTCTCCAAATCTTGAAACCAAATGATTGATCAAACTGTTGAATTATGCTGATCAATAGCTTCAAATTCAACAAATCCTAAAAAATAACAATTCTAAAGGGAAAACTAACTAATCTAGTATCTCAAAATCAATCCTGATATTTTCTAAAAAATGTTTGAGTGATTGAAGTTGAAATCATTGAGTTGAATCTTAAATCCATAATCCTATCCTAAATAAATCACCATTCCATTCTCTTATGTTCATCATCCTATATAACTATAATCCTCAAAATCACAACATTGAATTCAAAACTTGAAGTATAACATCATTGATATCTTCCCCTTATATCAGCTAAAAGGTGAGAAGTCCTAAGACCTATAAATTACAACATAAATATACCCCCTAAAAGTGGAGAGTGGTAACCATATCATCATTATGAGAAGTCTATCAATTTGATCTTCAACTCAAAATAAGACATCAATATACCTTTATCATACCTTAAAACCATTATGGAATAAATCAAAACATGTTTACACAGAGGTACATTCCTATGTATGAACCCATTGGTAAGACTATTACAATAGCATAGCTTCCAAAGGCTTGTGCTAGGTTCCCAACCATCCAAAATGTATTTGTTTCTAGTTAGTGTTTACCCTCTTTCGATTCTTTTTTTTTGAAAGGTGATTAGACTTCCCATAATAACTACTAGGAGTAATATCAAAAAATGTAATTTTGTATGCCCAACACTATGACAAAGTTGGCACTATTTAGGTACTACATCCAACTAAAGATCATGAAATACATCATCATCAATATCATTTCCGTCAATATAATCCTTATTCTTTTATTCCTCATTATGATACCCAAGTTCAAGTTATCACACGAAAAATACTCACACAACCCAAATTATTTGGATTACCAAAATACAATATTATAGTATGGGTTTTTCGTGACAAAACCCACTTTTACATCATTATCCCTTGAAAATATCCTAAATAATCATTTATTCCAAGTTATTTTCATTAGTTTACCCATAGTTGCACATGAACTTCCCCCGTCATTTCTTAAATGTGTTCACTCTATTTCAAAATTTCTCGAGAACTTAGGAACAAGAAAAAAACATCCCCAATTGGTGAGGAACCATTTCAAGAACTTGAGAGCTTTTTGGGAACTTCAAATTCAAGGAAATAGGAGCTTGGAAACAAGTTTCTAGTAGCAAAAATTTCAAACTAAAAATCTATTTTTAGAATTATTTTTGTTTTTTTATTTGTTAGGTGGTGTGAGTCCTAAGATGATTGGCATACCTAACTTGTATATTGAGTACCCTAACTTGGGTATTGCACTCAGTCTGGGCCACACCAATCCTTAGCATGAATGGTTTTCTACCCATGGGGTTTGAATCAATGACCTTTTCACCACGGAGTGTTATTAAGTTAAAATTAAAATATTTTTATTTAGTTATTACAAACATATACTTTATTAAAAATATTTTATTCTATTTATTCAAAATATCTCTATGACATAAAGATTAAACTAGGACTAAATTTTATTCCAAAAAAAACTTAATAATATTTACTTTATAGTTGTAGATATCAACAACCTTTAATGCATGTAAGTTTCTCTTTGTGTTGTGACTAAACATAAAAGTTTAATAAATCAACTTGAAAGTCTAATAAATCAATGTTCCATTGTGTTGTTGCTATCAACCAATAACATCATTCATTTTTATTGTACTTTCATATTAAAAAATAATATTTTTCCCAATCCCAACTAGAACAATGATTCACATTTTCAAAAATGTTTGAAGTTTACATATATAAAGTTTAATTTTACAAAGTTGTGAAATTTATATATATATATAGTCTCATTTTTTAGATGAATATTTATGAATATTAAAATTTAAGTTGTTAAATACATTCATATAATTATTAACACAAATTAATAAGATTTTAATTTTGGATATTTTAATACAACCTAAAATTAGTACTTATTAATTTTAAAATAGAATTTGATATATTAACATAGTAACGTTTATGATCTGAAAATGGGTGGATAACTTGAAATGCTTATGCGCAAGCACTTCCCACTCAGTTAAACAAATAAATGATCTTGCTTATACATGACTAAGTGGAATTTTATACTTGAAAATAGGTGTATGTTTTTTAACTGTTTAAGTTCTTTAAGAACATTTGTTTTTTGTTGATATTAGAATTTACAACAAGCATAAAGTGCAGCAAATAAGCATCAACACATAACAACAAATTTAATAAAGGAGTTCACCCGAAGATCTTGGGCTACATCTCCTTGAGCTCTTGTCAATTTCCCTTGGCTCTTTGGGATTATGATGAATAAATTATTTTACTAGTAAATACTTAACTCCAATGGTTATTTGGGTTGTAACATTGGGTTTAGAATACCATCATACCCCTTTCATGGTTGTCATCACTCTGAAGAAAGAATTAGGTTCCCTTAGACTTGATTTCTGTTGTCGGTGCCTTAAGCTTCACTGAGCTTCTCTGTGGCACTAACCCTTTAAGAAATCCTTTTCTATCCATGAAACCTTCTCTACTGTCTCCAACATACATCAGACCTCCAAAATAGACTTATCATTTGTTCAAAAAGAGCTCTGGCTCCCAAATCTAGGCCTCTATCCACTATTGGCCCTCGGCTGGCCCTTGGAAATTCTTTGAAGCATCTCGGCCTTGAAAAGTCCTCTACCGGCTTTGAAAACCACACCATTAGTTCCATAATGTATGAAACATCCAAAATTGACTATTGGATTACTGATAAAGGCCTCTAGTTTCCCTGACTAAGCCTCTTTCTGTTGCTGGCCCCTAGTGGCCCCTAGAACTTCTCTAAAGCAAAAACATGCTCAAAATTCCTCTGATGGCTTTGCAACCATCACCAATGAGTATGGAATGTCTGTGTTGAGATTTCAACAAGATGATGAGCTTAGTGGAAAGAAGTCGCCTTCACTAAGTGGGCCCGCATGCTATTTTTGGCGCAAAGTCTATTTTTAGACTATGTCTATTTTAGACATATGGATCATGTTCTATGAGTTGCAGGATGATATTTGTGGATGGTTGGTCAAGTCGGAAAAAATAGATGGACTTCTATTTTTAGACATACTGGGCGGAATCTATTTTTAGATTGCCAGTCTAAAAATAGATATATCGAATATTATTAGCTCTTAATAATATTTGGACTATAAACATTATCTTATTCTCTTGGAGCACTTCAGTTAAGTGCACAGATGTGGCACAGGAGCTGACGGAAGGAATTACGCTATTCCTGAGGGTTAAGTGGAGCTATTGCATGGATACTTCAGTTAGAACTCACGTGACAGAGTTTGGTGGAGTTGATTGAGGAGTTAATGGAGTTGTGTTCAGTTTAACTAATCTAAACATAGTTGAGCTAGTTGTATTTAGTCTAATTGATTAATACACTAGTGAAGAGTGGTGTGAATTAATTATTAATTAATTCACTAATTATAAACTCATTAATCAACTAAAGAATACATCAGTTAACTTCAGTGCATGGACAGTTTCAGTGGAGACCAGTGCAGAGATAGGTGAAAGAGCAGGTTAACTATCAGTTGTGACTATATTGTTGCATATTTGCAACAACCAGTGATTGGAGGAGCCCATGAGGATTGCGCAGTACAAGCCAGGTGGTTCAAGTTATTTAATGAGCCATCCTACAGCATTGATTATGCAATAGAGGCTGGCTATCAGGTGGCAGAGATTGGAGCATGTGTTTTGCTAGATCTAGCTTGATTAGTGTGTAGCAATTGGAGGTTGTGCTAAGAGCTTGTGAGGAGCTTTGTACAATGATTGTTACATGATCTCTATGACATATAATATACAGATAGTTGGGGGTTTTCAGCTTTAAGCTTTCCCATGAAATACTATGTTCATATGTGTGATTGTTTATGGTTTTAATGTGCGCATGCGATTGTTTTTATTTCCGCAATTAATGATCAATGGTAGAAGAGATTATGTATTGTGCATGAAGTTAAAATAGTGTGTGATCAGGAGAATCTCGATGAATAATATATCAGTTATTCAAATTTCTACATGGTATCAGAGCGATATTGATCATTGGAGCAATTGCAAAACATTGAAGCGGTTGAGTTTTGTGCTGGTGGAATTCGAATTTGCAGCAGTGTTTTCTTGGTGTTGAAGTTGAGATGTCTTTCAACGAATTGCGATTGGAGTATGCCCTTGAGGGCAGCTCAAATTATATTGCATGGAAGGACAGGATGGAGGCGGTGCTGGATGACAATGGGTTGAAGGAGTTCATAGATGCAGAAATTCCAAAACCTACTTCTAGCGATGTTGTCGTACTTGACGCATGGCAAAAGAAGAAAGCAAAGTGTCAAATGATTCTGTTGGAAGGTGTGAAGGATCACATAGTATCCAGACTTCATGGTAAGGCTTCTCCATTCTTGATGTGGAAAGCTTTGACAGATTTATTCCAAAGCAAGAGCAACCAGAGGAAGTTGGCGCTCAAGGATAAACTCAGGAACATAAAAATGGAGAAAGGCAATAGTATGCCCAAGTACCTCACGAAGTTCATCCAATGCAAGGATGAGCTGGGAAGTGTGGGGGTTACTGTTGATGATGAGCAATTGGTGAGCTTGGCTCTCCTTGGGCTTTCGAAGAGTTGGAATTCCTATCAGGACTCTGTCAATGGTCGGGAGAAATTGCCAGGATGGGAGCGACTTTGGTCGGATCTTGTGCAAGAGGAGATAAGGCGAAGTACCAGGGATGGATCTTCATCAAAGAACTTAGGATGAAGAAAATTGTGCTTTGGTTGCCAAAGAAAAGAAGGGGAAGATCAAGAAGCATGCTTCTCAATCCGGTGTGAAAGGCAAGAAGCAGGACATGTCCAAGGTGAAGTGCTTTCACTGTCACCAACACGGACATTACGCCACTAGTTGTCCACAGAAGAAGAAAAATAAGCAGGCTGCTGGATCTGCAGCTGGAGAGGCCTTAGCCTCGCATTTTGAGCTGAATATTTCGTTGATCGCATGCTTGGTCTCAAGTGTGATGGGTTCAGTGTGGTTTCTTGACAGTGGTGCATCTTTTCACATGACAGGAGATCGAGATTTGTTTACTAATCTAGATGAGAAAGATCTTGGAGTGCACATCGAGATGGGTGATGATGGTAGATATAGTGAGACCGGTATCGGTACCATTTCCTTTGAGAGGGAGTCTAGTAAACCCTTCGTATTGAAGGAAGTGATGCATGTTCCAGGATTGAAGAAGAATCTGATCTCTGTGGTGATGTTAGAAGACAAGGGATATGATGTTGTATTTAGCGAGGGAAAGGCTTTCCTGCGCAGTAAGGCAACTGGTGAGACCTGGAGGATAGGGGTTCGAGTTAAGAACCTTTATCAATTGTAGGTAGATGGCTGCGCAGCAATGGTAGGCAAGGCAGAAGGAGTGGTGAGCCGGGATGATGGCGAGCTGTGGCACCAGAGATTGGGCCACCTACACCATGGAGCTTTGAAGATACTGCAGCAGATTTCTACTGGGATTCCCAAAGGTACACTTGCACAGTTAGATCAGTGCAAGGGATGTACCTTGGGAAAATTTGTGAAAGCCACTTTTCACGAGAAGGATAGTCGCACCACGATGATCCTTGAGAAAATTCACACAGACGTGTGTGGACCTTTCTTAGTAGCTTTGACAGCAAAGCACAGGTACTATGTGATATTTGTTGCTGATTTTTCTCTGAAGTGCTGGATCTTCTTCATGCAAAAGAAGAGCAAGACATACTCAAAGTTCTATGAGTTCAAGGCACTGGTTGAGAAAGAATCACGGAAGCAGGTGAAGGCTCTTAGGAGCAACAATGGTGGTGAATTCATCTCTGGCGAATTCAAGGACTTTTGCAGCGTAGAAGAAATTCGAAGAGAGCTCATAGCACCTCATAACCCACAGTAGAATGGGGTTGCTGAACGGAAGAACAGAACGATCGTGGGTGCTGCATGGGTGATGTTGCATGATCAAGGCCTTCCCATACACTTATGGGTTGAGGCATGCAATACTACAGTATATGTGCAGAACCGTTGTCCTCACAGGATACTTGGTATGAGTACACCCGAGGAGGCGTTTTTTGGTAAGAAGCCTGATATTTCCCATTTGAGGATTTTTGGTTCACCTGTTTACATTCATGTGACGAAGGATGCCAGGAAGAAGCTGGAGCCGACTGCAGAGGTTGGGATATTTGTGGGGTGCACTGATACGCCCCACAACTATCGTGTGTATTTTCCAGACAGTCGCAAGACTGTTGTGCGATGGGATATCAAATTTCAGGAGGAGAAAGCCATGAAGTGTTCGCTTGAGAGGGAGCCACACTTGCATGCAGATGAGGAGCTATTAGTTCCCAAGGATGAGTCTCAGGATGTGGATCAGCCACAAGATGAAGTTCATGGAGTGGAAGAGACCACTCATGTAGCCCCAACCATCAGAGGGCGAAAGCGCACTACAGAAGCTGAGCGACTAGCTCAAGATGTAGAGAGGATTGTAGGAGCACCTACATCACAGCGCAGACAGAGACAGTCACCTGACCGGTATACTAGATACATGGCTCTTATGAGCAAGTGTATCGTGACAGAGCCATCCTCTTTCGAGGAAGCTGTGGAGGATCCCGCATGGGTAGATGCCATGGTGGAAAAGTATGATTCGATTGTTAGAAACAGTGCATGGGAGATTGTCCCAAGGCCGGAAGGGAAATCAGTGGTAGGTTCGAGATGGATCTACAAAGTGAAGAAAGCAGCTGACGGGAGTGTGGAGAAGTACAAGGCAAGATTTGTTGCCCGAGGCTTCTCACAGATTGAGGGGATCGATTATGAGGAAACCTTTGCACCTGTCGCAAGGTATTCTTCCATACGGACGATTCTTGCTCTCTCAGTGCAGATGGGGTGGCACATTCATCAGATGGATGTGAAGATTGTGTTCCTCAATGGGGTGATTGAGAAGGAGGTGTACATAGAGAGTAGCTTTGAAGGTTTCGAGATCTTGACGTGATCGCATGTGTGCAGGCTCAAGAGAGAATTGTATGGGTTGAAACAAGCACCTCGTGCTTGGTACACATGGATAGATAGTTATTTCACTGGACTTGGATTCTCCAAGAGTGAGGTGGATCTGAACCTATACCAGATTGTGGTGGAGGGTAAGTTGCTGATCATTGTACTTTATGTAGATGATTTGATTTTGAAAAGTGATGAACTGTCGATACACTCATGCAAGGATGATCTTGCAAAGGAGTTTGAGATGAAGGACTTGGGCCTCCTTCACTATTTCCTGGGATTGGAAATTTGTCAGCGCAATGATGGATTGTTTGTTTCTCAAGGAAACTATTCCTGGGAGATACTGGAGAATTTCAACATGCATGACTGCAAGCCTATTGATACTCCTCTTCCTGGTGGATGGAGGAAGGAGGATGCTACTTCGGTGGAGGTAGTGGATGCCACTGTTTATCGACAGTTGGTGGGGTCGCTTATGTATCTGGTCAATACAAGACCCGACATATGCTATGATGTTAACATTTCATACATTTCACAAGCTATGGTTAAGCCTACCAAACTCTCTTGGAAGCGAGGAAAGCATATCGGAAGGGAACATCGGGATATGGATTATGGTACAAACGATTCGGATGAGGTGAGGCTGTGTGGCTTCACGGATCACGGATGAAAAAGGCAACGGACGAAAGAGCATATCACGGAGGGATTTTGATATCGGGTCGATAGCGATTTTGTAGTACGACGACAATTTGTGGCACTCAGTTCAGTGGAGTCCAAGTACATGGCAGCGATTTTGGCTGCTTGTGAGGCTATATGGATGAGGAATATCCTGGTCGAGTTGTTCGGTTCACACTTAGATCCTACTGTGATATATTGTGATAATCAGAGTTGCATCAAACTCTCGGTTAATCTAGTATTTCATGATAGATCTAAACATATTGATATCCGGTATCATCATATCAGAGATTGTGTGTAGCGAAAGATCATGTTGCTTCAGTACATTCCCACGGAGGATCAGGACGCAAATATTCTGACGAAGGCGCTCACCAGGAGCAAATTCGAATACCATAGAGGCAGGATCGGGGTGAAGGATAATCCATATCTTGTTGAGAGGGAGTGTTGAGATTCAACAAGATGATGAGCTTAGTGAAAAGAGTCGCCTTCACTAAGTGGGCCCGCAGGCTATTTTTGGCGCAAGTCTATTTTTAGACTATGTCTATTTTTAGACATATGGATCATGTTCTATGAGTTGCAGGATGATATTTGTGGATGGTTGGTCAAGTCGGAAAAAATAGATGGACTTCTATTTTTAGACATACTGGGCGGAATCTATTTTTAGATTGCCAGTCTAAAAATAG
Source organism: Pinus albicaulis (assembly GCA_034641835.2). Taxonomy (NCBI): domain Eukaryota; kingdom Viridiplantae; phylum Streptophyta; class Pinopsida; order Pinales; family Pinaceae; genus Pinus; species Pinus albicaulis. Next base: position 685,566,864 of record CM076583.1, read on the forward strand.
ATATGTCGAATAGTATTAGCTCTTAATAATATTTGGACTATAAACATTATCTTATTCTCTTGGAGCACTTCAGTTAAGTGCACAGATGTGGCACAGGAGCTGACAGAAGGAATTACGCTATTCCTAAGGGTTAAGTAGAGCTATTGCATGGATACTTCAGTTAGAACTCATGTGAGAGAGTTTGGTGGAGTTGATTGAGGAAGTTAATGGAGTTGTGTTCAGTTTAACTAATCTAAACATAGTTGAGCTAGTTGTATTTAGTCTAACTGATTAATACACTAATGAAGAGTGGTGTGAATTAATTATTAATTAATTCACTAATTATAAACTCATTAATCAACTAAAGAATACATCAGTTAACTTCAGTGCATGGACAGTTTCAGTGGAGACCAGTGCAGAGATAGGTGAAAAAAACTGAGTTCTTATCGGTTGTGACCTCATTTCATATTTGCAACAACCAGTGATTGGAGGAGCCCATGAGGATTGCGCAGTACAAGCCAGGTGGTTCAAGTTATTTAATGAGCCATCCTACAACATTGATTACGCAATAGAGGCTGGCTATCAGGTGGCAGAGATTGGAGCATGTGTTTTTCTAGATCTAGCTTGATTAGTGTGTAGCAATTGGAGGTTGTGCTGAGAGCTTGTGAGGAGCTTTGTACAATGATTGTTACATGATCTCTATGACATATAATATACATATAGTTGGGGTTTTCAGCTTTAAGCTTTCCCATGAAATATTGTGTTCATATGTGTGATTGTTTATCGTTTTAATGTGCGCATGCAATTGATTTTATTTCCGCATGTAATGATCAATGGTAGAAGAGATTATGTATTGTGCATGAAGCTAAAATAGTGTGTGATCAGGAGAATCTCGGTGAATAATATATTAGTTATTCAAAATTTCTACAGTCTGAGATAATCGAAATTGACTATTCACACTCTCAGAATGGACGAATCTATCTCAAGATAGAGCCTCAACAATTTTGCCCAGTAACTCCTAAATCAACTCCACAAAATCTGGAGCAACTGCACTTAACTGTAGTTAAATTTGGAAAATTCCCCAAATTTGAGGCATGCTCCAATTTTTCCACCAGGTTAATCGCAACAATAAATGTGGGTGTTTAGGTTGGGCACATGCTCCCCTATACACGATCTTCGTTGGCGGTTAGCATAACTGTAGGCGGAAACTATGAAGATAGACTGTTGCAATGCATGTGACAAGGTCTAACCCTTTACGCTGGTGGTTAGGGCTTAAGCCCTTGGAATTGGGGTCGTGGCCATATGGGAGGGGCTGGTCCCTCCACTCCCCCAAAACAGATTTCAGCATGCATTAAATATATGTCGAAGACTAATATGGTTGTCTTACTATAGCACGGTTGGTCAAGACCTTTGCATGCAGGCGAGGAGGTCGCGGGGTTGATTCTATTCGGCTCCAAAAACAATTTAATATATTTTTCAAGGGCCACGTGGCAGCCTCAAGGTTGGCCACGTGGCGCCTTCTGATTGATCTACGTACCAACGTACAACCCATTGACCAATGAACATTTTCCACTTGTCAAAATATGACTAGCCTAGAGGGAATATTCTAGGGAATATTCTCAAAATATTTCAGGAATATTCCTTGGATTTTTTTTTTGAATTTTCCAAAACCCAGTCAAATTTGGTCAAAAGCCAAAAATTATAGTTTACTGGACTTTTCAAATTGCGATAACTTCTTCATACGGTGTCAGTTTTTTGAACTGTTCACGGCGCCAGAATCAGGAAGACGAGATCTATCTAGTCACTCAAGTTCAACACAATTTCAAAAACTTTTAAATTTGAGCTATCACTTAGGTCCATGATCCAAATCTGATCACACCTCCCCATTGGGAATATTTTGGACCCCAAAAGACTGATTACCTCATATGTTCAGTAGATGAGAGTACAACACCCTCATTTTTCCAACCTCCATACACTTTTCCTTGGTTTTCTTAGTGCCTTTGAACCCAACTCGAAGGTATTCAACACTTCCCTTCTTAGATTCTCTTGTCCTCCTGTCAAGAACTGTGTTCCTTGCTCATCCAGAAATTTCTGGCGAGAAATTTATAGAAGGTAGCTGAACATCATTCCTTGATCATCAATCCAAGGTGGCTCAAAAAAACATAATTTTCCAACAGAAATGTATACATAATTGAAATTTTCATATGTAAAAATTAATGTATGTCTTACTGAGTTAAGAAGTCAAACCACTTCTCACCAAGCCAATTCCATGGCAATTTTCGCTGCTGAAAATATTCTTCATGTGAAACATCTATTCTCACATCAATGATGGAATCTTTGGTTCCACTTTCGCCAGCCTTTTTATCTTCTTGCCTCATGTGCTTGGGATGATTAGTTGGATGCAATGTCCAACATTGGGAAATAACATGTCCCTTCTTCTGGAAATGTGTGCAAGTCTTTTGCAACTTATTTGCAAGTTGCCTTCGCTTCAATTGTTTCCTGTATGCCTTCATCCTCTTCTAACATTTTGAAACATCATGGTTACACAGCCCACACTATGCACAACAACTCTTTCTTCCATTCAAGCATGCAGATTTTCCATGCTTATCAGAAACATAATCAACTTGACTATGGGAAGAATTATACCTCAAATTTTGCTTTGCATGTCCATCCTTTTTACCTTCTTGAGGAGATGAACTAGTAGAGGTTCTAGCTTTCCTTTGAAGACCAACATCAATGTTTATGTATTTATAGTTGTCCAAACCCTCTTGCTCGCCATAAGCTGCATGTCCATTAACATCTTACTGCAAAATAGGCTTCAAACAATGGCAATCAACTTTAAAACAAACTTGACATGTTTTTGGTTTAGAAATTGGAACAAAAATTCTCTTTGAAGTTGTCTCAAATGCCTTCATGGCTGTAGAGTTTTCACCATAAGATTGAACATATCCTAGACCAAAATTTTTAGGTATTTCCTCAACCATAATAGGATCAATCATGCCTTTTGCATTTTTTCCTAAAGCCTTGCCTTAATAGCCCATTTTTAACATTAACTTGGACCCTATACCTCTAGCGTGCTTTTCAAATGAACCTACACATCTTTCTGAAGAGGAATTAGAAGAAAAATTTGAGAGTTTAACCTCTGCTTCATGCATGTGTTTTGTTAAGGCCTCTTGGGCTTGATGGAGCTGCATCTCCATATCATGCAATATTTGAAGAATTTGTTATTTCTCTTGCTTCATAGCAACCAATTGCTCATGAATTCTAGTTCTTTCCTTTATATCTTCAAACATAATTTGCACTCTATCCTTCAGGATGTAGAAGTCTCACTTCATATCTTCATCGAAGAATCTTGTGAAAGAGGAGGGTTTTAAAACCTCATTTGAAGAAGTTGTCATCATTATGTAAATGAACAAAATAACTTCAAAAAAAAATTCAAAAAGCTTCAAAAACAATTGATCAATCTTCTGAACAAAATGGCTATAGAGTCAAGCTCTTCTTCAAGTAGCCTTTTGCAAACAAACCCTCTTGTGCTTCAAGGGTTGCCTTGAGTTCCTTTGGGTAAGGAGAATTCTGTCAAGCTTCTTCCTTCTTGTCCTCTTTTGGACTTAGTTAGTAGTAGCTTTTCCCTTCACCTCTAGCAAACTCAAACTTGTAAGCAACAGTCAATTTGCAAATAGTCAAATTATTTGCACTGTTAAACACCTTTCAATTCAAACAAGAAAGCTAGTGCTCTTTCAAGCAAGCACAACCTAGTGCTATGTCAATCAAGAAACCTACTGCTCTGATACCAACCTGATCTGAGAATGTGTAGATAACTTGAAATTCTTATGCACAAGCACCTCCCACTCAGTTAAACAAATAAATGATCTTTCTTATACATGATTGTGTGAAATTTTATACTTGAAAAAAGGTGTATGTTTTTTAATTGTTAAGTTCTTTAAGAACATTTTTTTTTGCTGATATTATCATGTGAAACAAGCATAAAGTGAAAAAAATAAGCATCAACACATAAGAACAAATTTAATAAAGGAGTTCACCCGAATATCGTGGGCTACATCTCATTGAGCTCTTGTCAATTTGACTTGGCTCTTTGGGATGTACCATTGGGTTTAGAATACCATCATGCCCCTGTCATGGCTATCATCACTCTAAAGAAAGAACTAGGTTCCCTTAGATTTTATTTTTGATGTCGATGCCTTAAGCTTCCCTGAGCTTCTCTGTGACACTAACCCTTTAAGAAATCATTTTATGTCCCTGAAACATTCTCTACTATCTCCAAAATACATCAGACCTCCAAAATAAACTGATGATTTTCTCAAAAAGAGCTCTAGCTCCCCAATCTAGGCCTCCATCCACTGTTGGCCCTAGGCTGCCCGAAACTTCCCTGTGGATTATCTACCTTTAGAAGTCTCAAAATGAATATGAAAATCTTTCCATTGGATTCATAATGTAAAAAATAGTCAGAATAGACTACTTACTTGTTGAAATTGGCCTCCTTCTTCTTCGGTTACGCCTCCAACACCTAGTGGCACCCCCTGGCTTTGGGTTCACTGAAAACTTCTCTGAAGCATATCGGCCTTCAAAAGTATTCAAAAGCTTCTGAAAATCCTTCTATTGGATTCATAAGGCTCAAAATAGTCAGAATAGACTACTGGTTTGCTGAGAATGGATACTAGTTGTTCTGGATAGGCCTCATTCTCCTACTGGCACCTACTGGCACCTACTGGCCCTGGTGGCCCTTGGAACTTCTACGAAGCATCTCGGCCTTCAAAATTCCTCTACAGTCTCTGAAAATGACACCATTAGCTCCAGAATTTCTGAAAAATCTAAAATTGACTGTTGGATTACTGAGAAAGGCCTCTACTTGCCCTGGCTAAGCCTCTTTCTGTTGTTGGCCCCTAGTGACCCCTAGAACTTCTCTGAAGAAAAAAACTTCTCAAAATTCCTGTTATGGCTGTGCAACCCTCACCAATGAGTCTAGAATGTCTGAGATAGTAGAAATTGACTATTCAAACTCTCATAATAAACAAATCTAGCTCAATATAGAGCCTCAACAACTTTGCCCAGTAACTCCTAAATCAACTCCACCAAATCTAGAGCAAATGCACTTAATTGCAGTTAAATTCAGAAATTCCCCAAATTTGGGGCGCACTCCAATTTTTCTGCCAGGTTAACTGCAACAATAAATGTGGGCGGTTAGGTTGGGAACATGTTGCCCTATACGCGGTCTTCATTGGCAGTTAACATAACTGTAGGTGGAAACTACGCAGATATACCGTTGCAATGCATGTGACAAGGTCTAACCCTTTATGCTGGCGGTTAGGGCTTAGGCCCTTGGACTTGGGGTCACGGCCATATGGGAGGGGTTGGCCCCTTTGCTCCCCCAAACGGATTTCAACATGTGTTAAATATATGCCGAAGACTAATATGGTTAAGTCTTATCATAGCACAGTTGGTCAAGACCTTTGCGTGCAGGTGAGGAGGTTGTGGGGTCGATTCCATTCAGTTCCACCAAAATTTTAATATATTGTTCAAGGGCCATGTGGCGGCCTCAAGGCTGGCCACATGGTGCCTTCTGATTGGTCTACATACCAACGTACAACCCATTGACCAATGAACATCCGCCACTTGTCAAAATATGACTGGCCTAGAGGGAATATTTCAGGGAATATTCTAAGGAATATACCAAGAATATTCTAGGAATATTCCCTAATATTTTCCAAAACCCAGTCAAACTTGGTCAAAAGCCCAAAATTGCAGTTTACTGGACTTTTCAAATCACGATAACTTCTTCATACGGTGTCGGTTTTTTGAACTGTTCACGACGCCGAAATTAGGAAGACGAGATCTATCCATTCACTCAGGTTCGACACAATTTCGAACACTTTGAATTTTGAGCTACCACTTAGGTCCATGATCCAAATCTAGTTTATAAAGCAATTCTAGCACATATGATAATAGAGTTGTCTTGGATTAGCCTCCAGTTTGTTTGAATTAATATTTTAAATGTATATTTATTTGAATACATTGTAATAAAAAAAATTATATATCTTTAACGTATAATATTGTTGCTCCTAATTTGATGTTTCCTAGAAATTTGGGTGAAATTTCCATCCATTTTAGAGACTCCATGTTCTCGATGTCCCCTTATTCCATAAACTTATGAAGATAATTTTTACCCATATTTTGTGACAATAACTAAAATGTTTATTTTTCCAAACTATTTTCATTAAAATGACTAATTTATCATTAAAGATATAAAATACCCTTTCATGTTTTTTTTTCTCCTATATTTAAAAAAAAAAAAATAGTAATAAAAAATAAAAATGAGTTAAATATTTTTTTTTTTTACAAGAACGGGTATGAGTTTCTATTAAAGAGTGGCGAAAGCCTTCATCGGTTACAAATTGTCGGGACTAGCCCTTAGTCTTTCAGCTATGGTCTGATCGTAGACCCCAAAATTTGGAAATCCACAGATTTTACATTGGGCTAGAAAGTCTATCTTTGTTATTTTTCCTAACTTATAAAGACACACAAACTGTTGTAAGATGATGCGGAAAAACATTTCAGCGTTATGGGATAGAGTCCCACTCCTCCTTTTCGTCTACCAGGAGGGAACCTTCTGAGAGGGACACCGCCCTGTTGGCTTCCAAATCTGCTTCTTTATTATTTGCTCTCAGTACATGGAGGAAACTTGCTATTCTGAAAGATTTCGAAATGTTTCTTATTCTTAAGATTACTCTAGCCAATCTAAGATCTGCTGGATTGGTATCCTCCACTAAAACTTTAATGATGGACTGAGAATCACCTATTACACTTATATCTGAGATACCTGTTGTCTTTGCTTGCTTAAGACCCTGCAGGAGTGCCAAGGCTTCTGCTTGGATGCTGGTGGAGTGCCCAAGACCCCAGGCATATTTTCTCACTGTTATGCCCTCCTTATTTTTAATAATTCCTCCTGCCCCAGCCCAACCGGGATTGCCTTTTGCAGCCCCATCAAAGAATAAACATGATCTGTCTTGTCTGAGTAGCAAGTCTGACAGCTCTTGCTCATTTCCTCTAAATTGCCACTCTTTCATGCTCTTGGTCTGCCTTAATTCGCCAGTGAACTGAAGGCCCAACGAGTCTCCCCAACCTAAATCATTTGGATTTAAGTTGACTTCCGATAGCTGTTCACCCAAAGTTTCTTTCCAGAGGCTTTTGATTTTGCTGATGATGAGCTGAGGATTCAGTTTTTCTTCCCTAAAAATTCTTCTGTTCCGCTCAAGCCAGATTTGCCAGCATATGAATTTTGGTAAGGAGAACCAAGCTGCTTTAAATCTTTCATTTTTTGGAAGGGTTCCTGTATAGCAAGTGTGCCACTTGGAAAATAAGTCAGTAATGTTCACAGGGAGAGTGAACTCGGTCTTCCAGTAATTCATAAGAGTCTGCCAGATTCTTCTTGAAAATTTACAATCTAACATGATGTGCTGGGCACTCTCTTCGTTTTCGCAACAAAGGTGGCATCTTGATGGACCTTGGAAACCTTTTTTTTTCAACTTGTCATCTGTTAGTATTCCTCTGTGGCAAAGCAGCCAACAGAATATGTCAACCTTTGGCAATGATTTATATTTCCACAGAGTTTTCCAAACAGCAGGGTCTGGGGCAACATAAGGACGTTCTTGGAGGCGGATGTACCCCTGCGCAACTGTATATTCTTCTGTGGCTGGCCCCCAACCCCTGACATCTCTCTTACCTGTGCGTAATGGCGCCTTTCCATTTAAGAGCTCGAGCAGCAGTTGTTTGGCATGCGCAAGTTCTGGTGGCGTTGGAGGCAGGCACCATTGCTGCCAAACACCATCGGACCACTGTGAAATATCCCACAGCGTGGTGAACCCTGCGCTGTCCAGCCAATTTCTCAAGGGAAGCAGAGTTTTGTTCAACGCTAGAGGGGGCTGCTGCATTATACTGTCGTCCCAAATCTGAATGCATTTCCCATTGCCCGGAATCCAGAACGCCCCGTCGTTAATGAGGTTGATTGCTTTATGACTGCGTTTGACCCAATGTGATCCTGTCGTGGGATGAAAGCTGTCCAACGCTCTTTTTCTGCTCCCTGTGAGGTATTTCCTCCAAATTGCGCGTTGAGCCCAGCCAGGATGGGGTGCAATGACGCGCCAGAGTAGCTTGGCCCCCATTGCGATGTTTTGAAAGCCAAAGTCTTTGAAATTAAGACCTCCTTCCAGCAGAGGCTTACACAGTTTCTCCCAACTGACCAGAGGAATTTTTCTGTTGTTGAGTTTGCCTCCTGTCCAAAAATTTTTTCTGATGAAGCCTTCCAATTTTTTAATGATGCCTACAGGTGCTAGAAGCACAGAAAATTGGAATATGGGAAGGCTGTTGAGGACTGAATTGATTAGTATGAGCTTGCCTGCTAGGTTCAACCAAGAAAAGCCCCAGGCCTGGAATTTTGCTTTGAATTTTTCCAAAAGGGGAGCCCAATCTCTACTATAAGCCAGCTTGCGAAAGATGGGCAGTCCAAGGTAAATGAAGGAGGACCAGTTTTTGGTAGCAGTGAACCCCAGAATTCTGGAGATGGCAGACAGAGTGAGAGCAGAAGTATTCCAGCAGAATGCTTTACATTTCCCTTTATTTAAACTGCTTCCTGATGCTTCACTAAAATCATCTAAGACCTCTTTAAACCTTGAGGCTGATCTAGCTGAGGCAGCTCCCAACAGAAGAGTGTCGTCTGCAAAAAGAGTGTGATTTACATTTTTCACCCCTCTGGCTATATTAAGCCCCATGATCTCCTGTTCTACCAGTTTCTGATCAAGGAAGAAACTTAGGGCGGAGACTTGAAGAACGAATAGCAGCGGAGAGAGGGGGCAGCCTTGCCTGAGCCCTCTTGAGGCTTTGAAAAATCCAGCTGCTCTTCCATTTACCAAGGGGGCTATCCATGGGTCAGCAATACTTGCTCGGATCCAATTCACAAACCCCAACCCAAAGCCAAACTTTTTCAGAACCTCCCAAAGGAAACTTTGCCTGACACGATCGAAGGCATTTGCCAGGTCTAGTTTAATCACCATACCCTTCTCTTTGCGAAGTTGACTTGAATGGATCGCCTCTTGTACCAGGATGTAATTGTCAATAATCTGTCTCCCCTGAACAAATCCACCTTGATTCTCAGGTATGATTGCTGGAAGGATGCCTTTTAGCCTATTTGCAATTACCTTTGTGATTAATTTGTATCCAATGTTGCAAAGAGAGATTGGGCGGAACCGGTTGAAATCCTTTGCCCCCTTTTCCTTGGGGATAAGAGTGAGAAAGGCAGAATTGGTGCTGCCCCCTATTTTTTGACAATTTTGTGATTTCTGAATCATCTTGCAGAGATCTTTCTCCACGATCTGCCAGCATGTTTGAATGAATCTGGCTGTGAAGCCATCCGGGCCTGGGGCTTTGTCGGGCTCCATACTGTCGAGAGCATCTTTTATTTCTTGGATGGAAATCTTCTCTTCGAGCTGCTTGTTAATAAGAGGGGAGATCCTTGTAGGTATCACCTCCAGGAATTTGGAATTTGGATCAGTCTCACCCTCTTCTTTATACAAGTTTTCAAAGTGATTGTAGGCTGATTTCTTTATACTCTCAAAGTCTTTGTGGATCAAGTTGCCCTCTTTGATTTCTGCTATGGAGTTAAAGCTTTTTCTTGCTTGGGCTTGTTTATGAAAAAAGGCAGAATTTATATCTCCCGCTTTAAGCCATAGGCTCCTAGATTTTTGTCTCCAATGCTCTTCCTCTGCAAGGCAGGCTTTGTGGAAGGTTTGTTGAAGCTCCACTTCCTTGTTTATATCCTCAGTAGTGATTTCTAAATCTTCACAATGGGCTTGATGCTGTGTAAGGTTATCTTGGGCCTGCTTTCTTTCTTTTGCAGGAGTGGGTAGGCCTTTGGCCCATGATTTGAGGGCAGCTTTCAATCTTCTTAGTTTTTCCTCCCATATGAAGAAGGGAGAACCCTTCACTGACATTTTCCAGCTGTCCTGGACCACATTCAAGAACTCAGGCTCCTTAACCCAAAGAGCATTGAACCTGAATGGGATGGGACCGAGATCCTTGTGGCCTGACATCTCTAGCAAAATGGGCTTATGATCTGAAACACTGCATGGAAGGATGTGCATTCTGGAATCTATACCTAGCAAAAGAAAGGAACTCTGTACTAAACATCTGTCTAGTCTAGCAGCAATATGACTAGGACCTATTCTCTTATTGGTCCAGGTGTACTTACCGTTTTCTGGCGGGGTATCAAGCAGATCCCAGTCCTGCATGAGATCTTCCACCCACTCCCTTGCTGGGTCCCTTACGATTGTGCCTCCTCGCTTTTCATCAGAGCGTAGAGTGAGATTTAGGTCCCCTGCAATAATAATGTTTTCTAGATTCTCGGTCTCTGCCAGCTGTCTTATGGAGTCCCAGCACTCCTTTTTCTCCCCCATGTTATTAGGAGCATAAACATTGAACAGACAGATAGTCTCCCTTGTTTCTGCTGAGTGTAATTTCAGGAATAGCCAATGGCTATTATGTGCCTCCAGGACCAGGCTGAACTTGAGGGGGTTCCAGAGAGAGCCCAGTCCCCCAGAGGCTCCCCTTGAAGATACTGCTAGTCCACTACTTCCTTTCCAGATCTTTTTGCTGATTTGGAGAAATTCAGTTTCCTCCATTTTGGTCTCCTGGATCAGAAGAATGTCCGGGGTTTCCCTTCTAATCAGACTTCTTACTGCTTCTTCTTTTACTGTACTCCCCATTCCTCTGCAATTCCAGGAGATGGTCTTCATCATTTGATTCTTTGATGTGGGGCTCCCCTGGAGCCATGAGCTTGATTTTTAGCTGCCCTCGGATTCTTGCTAAGGAGTTTTTCTAGCGTAGGCTGACTACCTTGAAGCTTGTCTTTGTAGGTTTCCTGATCTCTCTTTTCTCTTGCAGATTTTCGGCCCCTTGCAGATCTTCTAACCGACGTCTGCGTATCTCCGATTTCTCCATCTTCCTCGGACTCCTCTGAGTCCTGTTCCTCCTCGGAGGCTTCTGTTTGCTTTTCCTTGTCCCTTGCCATGTTACTCTCTTCAGGACTTATTCCTGCTGAGTTCGATTTCTCTGCTGGCTTGACAGTCATTTCCTCTTCCCTGGGAGTTTCTTCCGCTGAGCTTAGGATCTCGAACCTATTTTCTTGACTTCTTGACGAGGATACATTTTGAGCAGCGGCAGTAAGAGCTCCTTGTGCCCCGGATTTCTTATGATTTATCTTTGATCTCTTAACTTGGTTCCATCCTTCGTCCTTCCCTTTTTCTGTTTCGCTTTTGTTCGGGCATCCTCTGGCGAAGTGGCCGTATATGTGGCATTTACGGCATTTGAAAGGAAGCTGCTCGTAATCCAGCACTTGAACATGCGTCCAGCTGCCGACCTTTAATTTGATGGCCTCGGGAAGACCTACCTCTAAATCTACTTCGACACAGATCCGGGCGCAATCATATTGGTCATTGTTGTTGGCTCTGTCGATGAACTTTCCCAATGTGTTGCCAATATGTTTAAGGGAGTCCCAGTTCCAGCAGTGAACCGGAAGGTTGGGGAGCCGAACCCAAACAGGGACAGCCGATGGCACATCCACAGCGGGATCAAAATCTGGGGTCCATTTATTGAGATAGAGACCTTGTGGTCCCATGAAATAGGGCCCATTCCTGAAGATCAGGTCTTTATCCTCCTTGGTGTTGAATTCGAACAGGAAGTAGCCTCTTCCAAGAAAGTACGAGGTAACTTTATTCTTGATCAGCGGAATCCAATTCTTTACCACCCAGTTTTCCGTTGATTTAGGTGAGGGCCAGAGGCCCGTGAATTGACCCACCAGGGCGCGATCTGAAAGAGACAAGGCGACCTGGATCGGTCCCTCAGGAGGTAGGGTTACCTCCGGGACATCTTCGATCTTCTTCACGAACTTGGAGGCATCTGATTTCTTCTTCTTTGGTAGCGAGGCGATCAGGCTTGAAAAGGCAGCGGAGGCATCCGGAGGCGGAGACTGAGAGGGACCTAGAGGCGATCCTTGAGTCTCCATGGTCAGCAGAAGGATTCAATGGCACACCCGACCTGCTCCAGACATCGCCAAAATCGATCAGGAGTGGATCTGAGATGCAGCTCAAGGTCTGGGCAGCAGAAGGACGCAGATCTGTATTGTCATCCAAATCTGAGAGGGGATCCAATCAGATCCGTTCAAGATCGGGGTCCCCAAAGGCCGAGAGGGCCAAGACAGCAGTAAGGGGGGCTGTGGGCAGCGCCCAAGCAAGGCCTGCGCAGGCCTGCTCCACGATCTCACGCACAGAGCATCGGGCTCTCCAGCAGCGCCGTTCCTATCAAATTGTTAAAGATGAGTTAAATATTTGATTTGGTGAAATAATCATAATTATTATGCGGACCATATCAACTCTACCTATATTTTTCAAAAAAATAAAATTTTTTCTCCATTTTTCACATCTGATTTCTCATATTTTCATTCCTCATCTATGATTTTTGAGAGTAACGAAGTGATTCAATAATATTCACTATTTTTTTTAAATTGAGGTTACATAAAAATAAAATAAAAATCCCTACTTTTCACATTTTATCTCTCATATTTTCTTTTCTCATCTATGATATTTGAGAGTAACCAAGTGATTCAATAATAACCACTATTTTTTTGAAGTTGCATAAAAATAATAAGTTTTTCCCCACTTTTCACATTTTGATCTCTCATCCCTTTTTTTTTCTCATTTTTTTGAGGTTGAGGTTGTCAGTTTCCAAAGTCAATACCATTTTTCAAATTCAATACCATTCGCCTAATTAATATATAATCTAATCCAAGATTTTTGTGTTATCCATTTCATGAGAGATTGTGGATGATTTTCATGCAAAATGTGCCAAGGATATCCTTTGCATGAGAATTAATTACTCTCAATCCAATTGTTAGAGGGCTTATTTAGTGTGAATGAGTTAAATATTGATGGAAAAATGAATATGGAAACTTGAATTTGGTTATGAGTTTGTATGATTAAATATTCTAGAGATGTTGGTTCCAAGAAAAGGGTCTCATGATTTTCGTGATTTGATACACTTGAGGCATCCATAAAAGTAGTTGGGAAATATGTTATACCAATTATGATATCAATTATCTAAAGGAATTTGTATCCTAAGACAAACTAGTAGAGATGAACATTGACAATTTGGCTTCCATTAAGATGCCAAACTTGTAGTTCAAGTTTATGTGAAGGTTGAGTATTCTCCATCAACGAGGTTTCTAACAATTTTGATGCATCGGTATGGAAAGATATGGAAGAAATGACATGTATATTATTTAATAAGGTTATTCACCGATAATATATCATAAAATTTATACAATACTTTGTATGCACTCAAAAAAAATTTCACATCTCCCACCAAAAAAATATTAAATATTACATACATAAATTGATGTTATTAGTTATAGTTATAGCTAAGGAAAATTTGATAGAGAATTAATTTTTTTAACAAGTGAAATAAAGAATCATGAACACCCATGAGGTGTATACTAGTTGGTTTGCATGGGGTTTAGTCCTTGTCGGGTTTCATGTTCAAACAACATGGGGAGGGGTTGAGGATAGAAGCCACTTTCGGAGAACTAAAACTATCCTAAGCGGCATCCAAGCTCGATTGATCTATGTACAATTATGGTGATAAGCATCTTATTGTGGGTTGATCATTCTTCCATCCAATAGGTAGGCAGACTTTGGCCTAGGCTCAACCTAGTTGTTAAAACTCAATTCTTCAAAAAGAGATGTAAAATTATTAGTTACCAATTCAATATACATTATAAAATGAATTGGAAACTATCAACAAAAAATGTAACATAAGAATTAATCTTTTATATACCAATACTAAACAATTAACATATTAACAATGATAATCAATAGCATTTACATGAGAAAAAAATTAGCATGACCAATCAATATGGTGAATTGTTAGTTAGTTATATATATATATATATATATATATATATATATATATATATATATATATAAACATTGTATTTTTACTCTTAGATTATATCAGAGACCGTGATTCCTTGTTTCATTGCTATTGTCAATATTTCACATTTTTCTTTCCTTGCAACTTGCGTCAATTTGACCAAATGTTACTGACTCACCAAATAACACCCAACCTACTCCTTGAATGCTCTTCTTTTCTGCAAACCCCCAACTGTAATGGGGTTTTAGAAGGAATAGTTAAATCTCGCAAAGTGTAAAAGAGATTCACTAAGCTCAATAGGTTCTTACTCTACACACTCTCTACTCACAAAAATCATAACAATGCTCAAGTTAGTAACTCAATATAAAATTATGCATTAGGACAACCATATAACATTAGGGAACATAAAAGTGAGTCTCTTGCTCTTATTTTATAGAAATTTTCATTACTTCCACTTTTTCTCTCATGCAAAATTATCAATTTCTTTAATTCCATTATTCTTATTTATCACCCACCCATGTGTCAAGTTTTCATCAAGCCTCTCATGAATTCCATTTTCTTATTTTATTTAAAAATATTATTTTCCCTTACCCCAAATATGCTTCTTATATTTTCTCTTAGATGTCCTTTGATACATTTTCACTTTCCCCTATTTTGGTTTTCATGTGTTTCTTTAACTTGAATTAACTGGTAGGTGTCAAATAATGCCTCTAACCTTCCCTCCCTTTAAGCTCTAGTTTCAGATTTTGATTAGAGAATTTAATTCTATATTTATTTCACATTGAGTGTTTCAAGAGTATTATATTTTTTTCTTATTAATTAGAATATATTTCATTTATGCACACCTTCCCAAGGGTGTTAGTATGACATGAAAAAGGCTTCTTGTCATTTTACTTAATTATAATAATTTACCAATATGTTTTATTATAACTAAACTATTTAGTTAATTCACTTCATTTCAATTTTCTTAATTTGATATCATTCTACTACCATAACCCTTGTTTCCCAAGTTATTTAGAATTTAACAATTTATCAATTCCAATGGTTATAAGTAATCTGTGTCCTTCAAGAATTACGTTATGTAATTTCAAGGGTGCCATAACACTTTCCCTTCAAGTGTCAATGACTAGTTGAGGGGAAAAATGGCATGACAATGGATACAATTGTTAACTCTAAGGCCACCCTTGTTGTGAGAGTAATGGTGACTGAGGATTAAGGCATATACCATAATGTGTGCTCCTCACTTAAACCCTGTGAGTGATTGAATTTCTAGTTTAAACCTTGCGACATTGTGCAACATCAAGGGGAAAATGCTTTACACTTTCCAACATAAGCCATGGCCAAAGTGCTAGTTGGTGGAATTAATAACTTTGTTCCACCCCTCCAAATAATATATAATTCACTCCATAGACTCCCATTATGCACATGCGAGTCGTTCAAAAAACTTGCACCCTCTGTTTGTGTCCACCATACATGTCACGATATTTTGTAAGCATATTCATCATGGATAATTCAAATTTAACATCAAATAATACTTGATGACAAAACCAAAATAATTGTCCAATCACATGCCTATGTCATCATGGTCCCCTACCACGCTGAAACAATCATCAATAACAAATGATCATAGTTGTTAATCATCATAAAATTTTGCATGTCAAGTTTTTGAATATCAGCATTATCAACATCTAATAACAAAACCATCAACATAATCTATCATGATAATCAGAATATGCATAATAAGAATCATCATAGCATGTAATGAATAACCATATCATCAACATCTAGTGTCATTAAACAATAAGGTGTAAATCCTAGTATCGATCTTAGAACTCAAAATAAAATTGAAAGTGTTTATCTCAAAGTCAAGATAAAACGGGGCACTACGATATTACTTCATAACGAAATCCTCCAAGTGTGATAAATAAATACTAAACTAACAGTAATGCCACAATATGACCAAACAATAACATCATTCAAATCCTTCATCATCACACATATACTTGATACCCCTATTCAACTTTAGACCAAATAAAATGACCCAAAACGCTGTTTTGAAAGTGTGACAACATGGAAATTGTTGGACCTTCAGGATTTTATAAATGGTTTCTTGAACTCCAAACTTGTGCTTTTAACTCGTCTCAAATTAGAAAAAAGTTTTATAAATATTGACTTGGAATTATATGAAAAATAGAGACATATAAGTGGTGTTGACTTGTTTATTGGGTTCCACTTGGGTGGTAGGCAGAATTTTTCTTATTTCGCCCACTCGGGTTCAATTCCTACATGTGACATCTTGGTCTCATAATGAGTATTTCTTGTAATGGCATTGAGCCCTGTTGTCTGAATAGTCCCTTGAGGATTGAAATGTATATTCCTTGTATAGAATATAAAGATATTTCCCTTGAGGATTGAAATGTATATTCCTCGTATGCAATATAAAGATATTTCCCTTGAGGGTTGAAATGTATATTCCTCATATGGAATATAAAGATATTTCTCATGGAAAAAAAATGACCTTAGACTTCAAAAAAGTATAAGCCCTTACAAAATAATTAATTGCAGATGACCTTTATTATTACAATATACATGCTTGTTTTCAAATATAAGTTACTTTATCATTTTGTTTGTGCCAATTGTCATCATTCTATTATCTTTTTGGTTTCCTTGCCTTCTTTACATGAAGTGGTTTGAAAATTTGTAATAGTTAAAACATGTTTGATTAAAAGAAATTTGCATCGACATAATTATAATACACCAATAAACATCAAAATGCACAGACATAAATTGACATAATCATAATACACCAAATGCACAGACATAAATTATGATACCCATTATTCAATTTTAAAATGACTAAAATATAAAAAATTATAAACATCAAAATGCACACACATAAATTATTATACCCATTATTCAATTTTAAAATACTAGACTAAAAAAAGGGATGATTTTTTTATTTTTATTTTGAAGTGTTTCAATTTTTTTAGAGATTTAAATGAATTTAAATCCATATCAAGATATTTTTTAAGTATTTAATATTTTTTCTATATATAGTATTATAGGCTATTATTCATATTTATATAATATAAGTGTATAATCAACAACATCAGGTAATTTACTGTTAAAATTGGTAAAAATTTAGCCAATACTATATATATAAATAACCCATTTACTAACTTTTTACCCTTAAATTTTTCCATTTTCCATATAACGTCCTTTACCAATATCTTTATGTCTCCAAAACACAATAACCCCCATCATTACAAAAATATAAACCTAAGTAAACTTTTTATATCCACTTTAAGAACATTTGAACTTTATTGCAAATACAATTCCTATTACAAATTCTTTCACATCAAGAAATTCACTTTGTCCCATCATCATAACACTTGGACTTAGACCAACTTCACTTTTATAATCATAACAATAATAAATGTACACTTTCTCTCCTCATCATTTTAACCCTTTGATAAATTTTCAATATGAATAAATTTCAAATTCTAAAAAGTATTCGAAAGAAAAGTCAAGTCAAGAAAATTTCATGAATCATCATATTCATCCTTACAGAAATTTTGAATATAAATAATTACAATAATTTTGTTTTGCAAAAAGTGTTTCAAAAAAGTGTCAAGTCGAAAAGAAATTTCATAAAAATGCTTCAATTATTATACTCTATCACCTTTTAATTAAAAGTAATAAAATCCAAATACCTCATGTACGTTTAAGGTGACAAACACCAATCATAAAACTTTGGAAACACCTCTAGACTACATGGTATGACCCTTTTCGAAAAAGTTGCCAATTTTTTTAACAAAGAAATTATATCATATGGGTATTAATTTTTCCCTTTTAATATTATCATAATGTTTCTTTCATATTCTAAGATGAGCTTAATTTATTATTTTTACATAAACAAAGAATCTTTGTGAACTTTATATGTAAATAAAAATGTGAAAGTTTATATTACTATAAACATTTTTATTAGTTCTTTTTAATTATAGATTTTATTTTTTAATTGTAATTTTTATTTAATTAATTATTATATATTTTAATTTTTAATTAAAATAAATAATTTTATTCTTTATTATATTTTCAACCTATAAAAGATTTTCACTTTTCTATTTTATCTATAAAACAAATAACATATAAAATTTAAACATTTTTAATTTAATTGCATATTCTATATATCTAACCATTACACACAAATCTACAATCCAAATAAACTCAATATAGTTCCTTATTTCTCTTTCTTTTATTTGAAATTATCATAGATGTGTAAACACAATTGATATTTCTACTAGTTTTATGTATATCCCTAGCATTGTTTTCCCTTTACATGTTTTTCTATTTTAAGTTAAATCCCATTGCATAGTATTTTATTGATTCATTCACATAGGAAATCTCTTCATGGGAATGTTATTTCTAATTGTGTGTGAGATGTTAGTTACTTTATTTTAGCTTTTAACATGTTTGCAAAAATTGAAAAATAAACCCTATAATAATAACAAATTCTTACTATGAGCATAAAGTTAATTGTGCATTTATTTTTTTAACAACAATTCAATGATTCTTCTCTGAAGCTACAATAATCCATAATTCTTATTTTATCTAAATTCTTTATGCAACAAATAATTATTGTGAACTAAATAAATCCATGTCTAAAAAAAATGCCATTCCTTTACTCATTATTAGTATCAATTTCTTATACTTTGAAATCCCTTAGTCAAACTTACACAAAGAACTCATGAATTATTCTTACTTAGGTTTTGCATTTTTTAGATAAGTCTTCAATGTTCTATGTAATTGATGGATAATTTTATTTTTTAAAAAAAATATTGACTTTTTAATGAAACAAAAAAATTCATATATAGCTTTGTCTCTAATGGCATTTAAGAAATCATAAGCTTTCTATAAATGGTCATCTTCTTGATTGTGTGAGCTGAAAACCTTTCTAGATGGTCCATTTATGCTTTCTTAACAAACCATTGTGGTTTTTGTTAGAGTTCTTCTTCATAATATTTTTTTTGTTAGAGATTCTCTTCATAATATTGTATGCTTTCTTAACAAAATTTTGTGATTTTTATTTTTAAATCTATAGTGAGATAGTATAATTAGATGTTATTGGTAAATATGGGTTGACTCATCATTTTCATTCATAACCATACCGCTAGAATAACTTACTAGCATTGCATAAAAGAGTAAACCTTCACTTATACCAAATTATGAATAACCATATCGCTAGAATAACCTACTAATATTGCATAAAAAGGTAAACTTTCACTTGTACCAAACAACTTTGGATCTTGTATTGTTAAGATATTTCTTAAAAAAAAAAAAATCCCCAAATTATATTTATATTTATAGCTTATAATATATAAATCATTACAAGTAAAAATCCATATAATTAATTAAACATTATTAAATTTAAATTGTAATGAAAAAACTTTTATAATTATATTAAGTATTTACAATTAATATAGCAATAAGGATGTAATTTTTATAATAAAATGACTTTAACCTCATCTAAATATAAACTAAATTGACCAAGCGAGTTATTATTATCTTGGAAGGGTGGCTCTATAAATACATGTTCTTTGTATAAAAGTCAAAGAGGTTTTATGATTAAATCAAATCTTGTAATGGTTGGTAAAGAAATACGGTTGGTCAACGTTTCTCGACTCTTATAAACCTTTAGAAAGATTTAGTGTGAATTGTCAAGGAAATAAGCATATTAGGAATAATCTCAAAAGTTATTATTGTTTTTCTCACAAATGGAGATAATTTAGAAAATTGTTATATTCTATGGTTTAGTTAATTATATTATTGAGAGTTTTTGGATCCATGATATATCTTTTTTTTGGAATTACTTAGAAAATGGTGGTTGGAATTGAATAATCGAGGTTTAAACAAAATGCATATGTTTCAACTCAAATTAAAATCTCTTAAACAAAAGATCAGACATTGGAATAAGAATGTCTTTCACAAGAGTTAAAAAAAAAAAACTTAAAATGAAAATGATGAACATCCAACAATAAAACATCTTTGAAGGTAGATCAGAGGTGTTGGTAGCCACAAAAGAAGATACTCTTAAAATATTAGAAAATAGAGGACAGCAAGAAGGAATACAATGGAAACAGAAGTCGAGGATTCAATGGCTTAAGAATGGTGATAGGAAATCTAAGTTCTTCCACAATGATATGCTTCAAAGGTGACATCAAAGCAATTTTTTTCCTGTATTGGGCCAAGATAGGGAAAGGAAACTCCAACACCAAGAAATAGAAGAAGAGTTGGTAAATAATTTTAATAACCTTCTATTGGAGAAATGCATGGGAAAACAACCAACCATAAATGAAGATATTCAACATAGTCCAAGGATGATCAACCAAGAACAAAATACAACATTAATGAGCCCAATATCCCTTGCTAAACTTAAAATGGTGGTAATGAACATGCCTACGAATAAAGCCCCTGGTTTGGATAGATTTACAACGTATTTCTTCCACAAGTGTTGGGAATTTTTAGGAAAGGAAATTCAGGATTTCGTGGAAAAATCAAGGAGCAATGGCTCACTCTATCCAACCCTCAATGCAACATTTCTCACTTTAGTCTGAAAAGTAGGCCACTCGGAGAAGCCTGAATGTTTCCAACCTATTTCTCTTTTTATTGTGCTTTTCAAAATTATCTCATCAGTAATGGTTAACAGGTTGAAACCTCTTCTTCCTTCCCTCATATCTCAGTCCCAATTTGGCTTCGTAGAAGGGATATAGATTTCTGATGGAGTCATAGTGGTGCAAGAAATTTTACATTATTTGAAGACTCCCAAATGACCAGTTATGTTCATAAAACAGGATTTATCCAAAGCTTATGATTGAATAAGTTGGATATACTTAGTCCAGGTTCTAAGGGGCTTTGGATTTTCACAACACTAGATAGCTTGGGTCTTCTCTCTTATTTCATCAGTCCCTTTCTCCATTTTTATTAATGGATCCCCATTGCAAAGATTTCATTCAATAATGGGTTTGAGGCAAGGGGATCCCTTGTTACCATTTCTCTTCATCCTAACAATGGAGGGACTAGGTTGATTGTTTTAGAAAGCTAGCAAGTCAGAATTCATCTATGGGCTTCACTTGTATGATGTGGATATTACATTCTCCCATCAATTGTTTTTTGATGAAATAGTATTATTTGGTCTACCAACCTCTAAAGAGATTAATAGAATATGCATACTTCTACAAATATTCATGGAAGCATCAGGTATGGAAGTGAACACTAATAAAACACACATTTTCCTCTTTAATTTCCTAGAGATGGTTCAATTCAGACTAAGTAAAATGATGGGATACAATAGAGGTCACCTTCCCTCCAAATATTTAGGAGTACCACTTGTATTATATAAACAAGCTCTCAAAATGGGAAGAACTTATAGAAAGGACTCATCGTAAAGTTGACAATTGGGATTTTAGGGCACTAGACTTCCCAAGTTGTTTGGTTTTGACAAAAGTAGTACTACAAGCCTTATCGAATTATCATCTTTCAGTAATTCAGATTCCAGTTACAGTATTGAACCAGCTGAAATCAATATGGACTAAATTCCTATGGAGAGGATAAACCAACAAGCAAGTGGATTTTGGTGGGGTGGAACAAGTTATCAAACCCAAAGAAGAAGGGAGGATTAGGCCTGCATGATCCCATTTTAATTAATAAAGCACATGCCATTAAGCTTTGGTGGTTTTGTCTTCATGGTGGTTCTCAAATCTGGAAACAAATATGGTCCCCCAAATATCTATATTTGAGGACTCAAGCCGACCGACTGATTTTTGAGGAGAAATCAAAGGTTCATGGATTTTTAATTGGGATTTTTAGACAAAGGAAATTTTCAAACAATATGCATTCTAGGAGATCAGAAAAGGGAAGACGAAAAATTTCTAGGAGGAATTCTGGCAACAATATCCAATCATACAAGTGAATGAGAAGCTCCAATCAATAAACAACCTTTCACAAGCTTAAGTAGCTCACAAGGTAGCATAATTTTGGAAAGAAATAGGGAATAATCAGTGTTGGTGTCAATGGAAAACATGAAGCGATTAGGACCTATCAAGGGAACAATTTAGGGATAAGAACTAATTGAATGACTACCATATGACATTAAAAAATACATTAATTCACATATCAGATAAGCAAGATATACTAATATGCGCGAGACAATCATCAAGTACATTCACGTTAAAAGAAGTCTAGTCCATTTTAGTGGACTTTCACTTGCAAGAGCATTCTAAACTATGGAACCACATATGGAAGGATTGTGGCTAGCCAAAAATCTCAACCTTCCTATGGTTTATCACTTGGGGGTGATTACTATCATGAGAACGTTTCCAAACAAAATGGTTTGAGGGTTTGTAGATTTTTTTTATTTGTTCCCAAAAAGAGGAGACAACAAAACACCTTTTAATTCGGTGTCCTTTTACCCGCAAATTATGGGATTTCATTCAACAATAATTTAGGTGCCTTATCTTGAACACCTAAACAATTAGAACTTGGTTGGAATATTGGTTTGAGTAAAATATCAAACACCCTGTGATATCAAAAGCATGGTACCTGGCCATTAGTTTCTCACTTTGGATTCTATGGAAAGAAAGGAAACTTGGAATATTTGAAGGCAAGCAAAGGACTCTGCATACCCTTCAAGATATCATCCTCAATAACATTAGGGAAACTATCATGGAACCCCCTCCACCTACTAAGGATTTTCATCATGATGATATTGAGATGCTCATTTTAAAATATCTAGAAATCCGATCCAATCGAGGTATCACTAGTTTCTCTCAGGTCGCAAGCAGTAGATTATCCAACCTGACCTCTTTTGACCCATCCCCTCAAGATTTCATCAACCTAATTTTTAATGGCGCCTATAAGGGAAATCCAATTAGAGAAGGGTCTGGAGGTATATTTAGGGATGTGAACTCAAATTCCATATACATCTTCGCTTATTACTATGGGATGGCTACAAACAACATGTCAGAATTTTTGGCACTCAAAATACGGCTCCAAATATCCATCAAGAAAGACTTCAGGCTACTCCATGTCCATGAAAATTATCAAGCAGTAATATCATGTATTATAAAATTATTACTTGGTGACTCGTAAGATAAAATTATACATAGTTGGCATCTCAAGGTAATGATTAGCAATATAAGTGACATGTTATCAAAAAAAATCTATATTATTCCCTTCCATATGCAGCGAGAAGGAAACAAGGTGGCAAATCACTTGGCAAACAGGGGTAGTTAATAGGGAATTTCCTCCATTAATGAATCATGGATGGATATGGAACTAATATATGGTTTCCAAGTGATAAGGTAGCTCATAGATCAGGCTAAGTTAGATGCCAACGTCTACATCCTTGATGGGGGTGATTTTCTGACGATCGACCTCCAGTTGGTGTGTTAACCGTATCTTGGGAGGCATGATATACTAAAGAAATTTTCTGAACATGACCACTCCTCTCACTCGTGTCCTTCATATGGTCAAACATTTGGCAACCCTTGAGTTCTGAACTAGGCCCTAAACATATAGTTCATACGTTTTCCTTCGCATGGCAAACGTAT
Organism: Pinus albicaulis; assembly: GCA_034641835.2. NCBI lineage: Eukaryota > Viridiplantae > Streptophyta > Pinopsida > Pinales > Pinaceae > Pinus > Pinus albicaulis. The sequence goes on from CM076583.1 coordinate 685,590,443, forward strand.
GGTTCCTCCGCAATCCAAGTGTTAGGGATCACCTGTCCAGGCCCCCTCATATTATATACCGGTAATGAAGTTTTCATGATTTCATATGCTCTAGGATAATTAAAAATATCCTTCCTTCTGTCTGTTTGGATATAGCGAGCTGCTTCCATGCTGGATTTGTTACAGGGCTATATCATTTTGACAAGCGAGATTTTCTCATTTATGATCTCATCATGCGACATTACCTTGGGTTGATGAAGCTCAGGTTTAAATGGGACACTTGGTCCTTGTTGTGTAGGCTTTATGGATTTTAATTCATTCATAGTACCAATCTCCTCACGCTCACATTTTTTTTATATATCCCTTATGATGCTCGCAGGGTGGTGGAACTTTGATTTCCTGGTTGTCAAGGTCATCGAAGCTTGTCATCTTTAGGCCTCCTCAACTCTTTACAAAAGGTGGACAAAGCATATATTTGTCACAGTGACTGAAGTTCAGTTATCACTTTCATACCTTCCTTCTGCTTCAATCAATATTTTTCATGGTCACTCTCATCATCGAGTTTCTCAGTGCTTTGTTACCTAGCATTGTGTATTTTCTCAATGTTCTTCATTTTGTTTTTTCATAACACGGGGACTTGACTGTCCTTCGAATTGGATTTTGTTTTATCCCTAGTGTCCTTATAAGGCTCTGACCCAACTGGATTTTCCTTAAATTTCCTAGTGCTCGCATGTGGGGTTTGGTATTTGGTTACATTTTCCATTTGGTTTTGAAACAGTTTTTCGCCACTCCCAACTCTTTTCTTTATAGTTTGTCTCACTTTTGGTACAGTCTCAGCAGTGGGATTTTGAAGGCTATCTCTTACTCCTTTACTACTCCACATTTTCCTTTTGTCCTGCATTCAAGCCTTCCTCCCACGTCTAAGTGATATTTCACTCTTTCCATGATAATACTTGGGTTGTTGTTCATTTTTATGTGTTCATAGTCAAGTGTTTTATTTGCAGGTTTTAAAAGGCTCCACACCAACGATAACCCGCTCGATGGGGTAGTGCTATAGGGGAATCCTCCTCAAGGAACATGCACCTTTTGGGTGGGGATCAGTGGAAAATTTCTTTGAGTCTACCCATCTTGAGGTTAGAAAGGAAATTCTAAATTTGGAAGCCAAATAATTTGGAGATCGTAAATACTTCTCTGATTCTGATATCAATGGAAGAAGTTTTAAATGGATGTTGGATCCAGGAAAGTTTCAGAGGAAAATAATTCATTTTCTTCACTCCATCACTCACCATCATCAAATGGAGACACTAATTAGCATGGTTATTCATGATAAGCGATTTGATAACTATAAACTCTTTATTGGCCAAGAGGAGATCAATCACATATTATGGGACATCATAAACAACCTTGATGATATAGTGGTACAATTGAGTCGAGTGGAACGTTTTGTAGTGTCAGAATCAGACATTGATTCAAATTACCATCAGGAAGAGGCTACAATTATCAAATTTGTACCTCTCAACACTATTAATGCAAATTATGATCTAGCTTTGAATAATTCCCATGCAAACATTTCCCTACACTCTCTAGTCATCATTCTTGACTAAGTTTCATCGAGCAAGAAATTACAATCTTCAAGGTGGAAGGAACCTACATGTTTTTCTTTTTACTGAAGTCTTACTACACTTTATGGTTTTTGTTAGTTTGTCTACAATTAATATGTTCATACTTGTCTCGTTTGCATGTCTATATACAATAATGTTTTCGATATGTTGTTTATGAAGTCACCTCTTGTAAAAAAAAATTCAAGGGTGTCTTAGTTTACATAGTTGATATGATGGAGTCAAATTTGCTCACTTTTGTTAATATTTTGTTTATTGTTATCTACGGACTTTGAATGGTAAACTCATCTTATTCCGGAAATTTTGAATTTTTGAAGAGCTTTCACTGTACTACTTATGTAATATTTTCATTTATCAATAGAAATATTTGGGCATATTTACAAAAAAATAGAATGTTGTTAGGTATTTGTTTGGCCTTTTTCAAGAATGCAATCATTTTAAATTTATTTGGGCAAGGTGTACTATTTTAAAGAAAGAATTTTATTATAAATTCCTGAAAACACATTTGTTGACTTTCATAATGTAAAGTAAAAAAAATAATAATTAATTTATCTTTTAAATATGACACAAATAATAAAATTTATACCAAACAATTATATATATATGATGCATTTCTTATGATGCATAGAGAAGATAATGAAAGGGTGTTTTGATAATGCACTCCATGGTATAAACGTCATCAATTTGAAATTCCATGGGAAAAAATCTAGCCATCCTAAGGGCTAGTGTGGTCTAGGAAAAGTGTGATGCTCGAGTTATTTTGATGGATTAGATGCCCTTGGGTTGAGCCACATATTATGCATGCAAATTATCTTAGAAATCACATAACCTAGAAAAAAAAACAAAAAAAACTACTTAAAATTACAATGAAAATAGTATCATTTATATATGATTATTTTCATCATATAGTTATTAAAAACCCCCAGGGAAGGCAGGAGAAAGAAGGGTTATCCTTTTCCACGATGAAAAACCTGAGACTCAATATGCTTGGGGATTGGGAATTGCAACCAATAATCAAGAAAAATATTTGGTACTTTAGAAGGGATGGAACTAGCATTAGCCAAAAATATCCTTAAATTATCATTGTTCAGGGATTCAATGGTCATTATCCACCAACTTTCAAAGACTAAGGAATTTCTAAGTCTAGATCATCCTCCCATTCTACAAATTATTATTTTACTCTCAATTAATTTTGAACAACTTGAATTATTTCATGTGTATAGGCACTTAAACACAGTGGTAGACATAGTTTCAAAAAAAAGGGAAACAATGGAGCAAGGAAAATTAGAATTATAACAAAGCTTAATTCGATTGTTAGATCCCAATTATAATCCTAGTGTATCCCCTTGTTGCTATTTTTGTGCCCATGTAGTCCCCATATTGTTATTAATGTGCCCCATAGAAACCCAATATTGTCATTGTTGCTCCCTTACATTATTATTGTTATGTCGACTCTGATTATATTGTGACCCCTTAGACTCCTATATATATAAAGAAGGTTTTTTCATTTGAATCATCCAAGAATTGTTCATTTATGTAATGTAAAGGAGGTTTCCCCCTTGAATCGGATAATTTTTAAGTCATTTATCTATCTTTTCTTCTATGTTGTGAGTTGGTTGCACAATATTTGGTATCAAAACTTTGAATTCTAGGGTTTTTCTTCTTCAAACATTCCATCTTGGAATTTCTCTATAACTTGTTTTATATAAAGATTTAGAAGCTGAAATTGAAACCACATGGAGTCGAAATACTAGTGAACCTCATGTACAAATTTAAGATCTTGGTTCACTATATTTTTGAATATATGATCTGAGGAAGTTAGGGTTTTTGCAGGATCCAGAATTTCGTCTCAAACAAGTGTCCAATAGAAAATTGTCATAACTTATGTTTCATGAATCGGATATGAATTCTGTAAAAAAAATCTGAAATTCCATGGACTGCAATTTTTCTTGTATCAATTTTAGATTTGAATGTTTAAAAAATGACATGTCGAATCCATTACAACTTCGCTCTACTGAACCAGTCCATAATCAAGTCATCGTGGGATATTTAGCATAATTTTATCTTGAAGAATCCAAATTTGTACTGACTTGTGGCATTGAAAAGAACACTCAGAGGGATACCATAGGACGGAATTTTAGATCTTGGAGATCAAAAATCACATAGATACAACAATTTCAATATCGAGATCCTAAAAATCAAGAAAAATGTGTGTATTTTTTAATTTTGCATAAGTTTTATTTGAAAAACTAGTTTGAAGTGATTTAAAGGGAATATTGAAGCATAGATATCAGTATTTGGTACTAATATGTCTCAAAAAAAAAATCTACACCTATTAAGTCCCCAGAAAGCTCTACTATGATGCATGAGGAGGAATAAATGCAAAATATTATATCTAATTACGAGACCAAGTGCAAAAAATTTCACTCTCGTAAAGAGTAACAAAAAATGAAATGGAAGTTAAGATAGATGGTTTGAAGAATGGTATCGAATATAATATATATGGTATAGAATAAAAAATGAAAGGAAACATGGAATATTTGAATAATGGTATAGAATAAAAAATTAAAGGAAACATGGAAGATTTGAAGAATGGCTTAAAAGCAGACATGGAAGGTTTGAAGGAAGGTTTGACAAATTTGCTGCAAGAAATTATTCCTAATGAAGAAAAGGTATTAGATGAAACTCATGAAGAGAACAAAATACATGTCAATCATTATTTCATAGACTCTAACTTTGGATTGAAGACCCACCTTCCAAAGATCGATATGATGAAGTTTGATGGAAAGGATCTGGTAACATGGATACTACACATGGAGCAATATTTTTATCTCCATAATCTGCAACACACCAAAAAGATACACATTGCAACTTTATATTTGAACCTAATCAATTTCTATGGTATCGATGACTTTTTTCTCGTAAACCACTTGTCACTTGGTCATTTTTTACGAAGGAAATGATAACACATTATGAGGATACAAAGAGAAACACCTTCTTTATCCAATTGATAAATCTCAAACAAAAGGGTTCAATGGAAGAGCACATTGAGGACTTCCAAAAATTGAATATCAAGGTAAATGATATTCCAAAGGAGCATAGGATTGATGTCTTCATAGGGACATTAAAGGATAACATCCAACATGAGGTTCGCCTTTGAGAACCTGATTCATTGGAGAAGGCATTCATGGTGGAAAGAAAAGTTTAAAGCAAAATTATGGAAACAAGGAAGTATACCACTCACGACTATAAAGATGGAAGTGTTGCTGCTCCTAGCCTTCCACAACCTACAAGGAATTGAATTACTTCCTATATCCAGCACCGGAGTGTCAAGTGATGGTTGCAAATGGAATAACTATAAATTTCTCTGAAAAGTGCCATAATATCAAGCTATCCATGGGATAACATGTATTGAATATTCCTATGCTTTCCATTCCAATGGGTGGATATGATGTTGTATTAGGATTCCAATGGTTCCAATCTTTGGGTACAATAGATTTTAATTTTCAAGAACTTTTCTTGAATTATTTTTTGGAAGGAAAGGAAGTTGAATTAAGAGGGATCGTAGGGAAAATAGGAAATATAATAATCTCTAATGGCATGAAAAAGCTTCTAAAGAAAGAAAAACGGTGTGTATTTGCACAATTATTCTCACTAGAGGTTCAAACATTGAAATCATTTATTTCTCCAGATCTCCAAAAAGTATTGGACAATAATTCCAAATTATTTGAGACTCTAAAAGGCCTCCCACCTATTCATGATCGTGATCATGATATTCATTTGATTCCAAGAAGTGTTCCTCTAAACATTATGCCTTGCAGATATCCCTCTACCCAAAAGAGTGAAATTGAACGTATAGTTGCAGAAAAGCTAGAGGTTGGTATAATTCAACCTAGTCAAAGTTGTTTCTCTGGACAAGTAGTATTGGTTCAAAAGAAGGATGGATCATGGCGCATGTGTCTAGATTATAAGGAGCTCAACAATCTCACTATTAAAGATAAATTTTCCATTCCTATCATTGATGAATTATTGGATGAATTTCATGGAGAAATTTACTTCACCAAGTTGGATCTTCTTTAAGGATCTCATCAAATAAGAATGAAGACAAAAGACATTTTGAAACAACATTTGCAACTAATGAGGGTCATTATGAATTTTTGGTCATGCATTTTGGCGTTACCAATGCACCTTCTACATTTCAAGGTTTGATGAATTCCATTTTCAAGCCCTTCCTTAGAAAATTTGTGTTAGTATTTTTTGATGATATACTAATCTACAACAAGTCTTGGAAGGATCATGTTCAAAATGTTGACAGCGTGCTCAAACTATTGGAGGAGAAACAATTATATGCAAAAACCTCCAAATGTTTCTTTGGAGTACAGGAGGTGGAATATATGGGTCATATTGTATCTCATGAGGGTGTTATGGTAGACCCTAACAAAATTAAAGCCATTAAGGAATGGAAAATACCAACAAGCATAAAGCATCTACAAGGATTTCTGGGGTTGATAGGGTATTATCATAAGTTTGTTAATAATTATGAGAGAATAGCGAGACCTCTAACAACATTACTAAAGAAAGATGCATTTTATTGGACTCCAGAAAAAACTAAGGCCTTTGAATATCTTAAAGAGGCAATGTGCCAAGCACCAGTCTTAGCTATGCCAAACTTCACAAAAACATTTATTGTGGAATGTGATGCCACAGGAAATGGAATTGGTGTTGTTTTAATCCAAGAAGGAAGACCCATTGCTTTTGAAATTCGTATAATCAAAGGAAAGTATTTACACAAACCTATTTATGAGAAGAAAATGTTGGAAATACTACATGTGCTTAAGAAATGGTGACCATGCCTAATGGGAAGACACTTCAAGGTAAAAATAGATCATGATAGTCTTAAATAATTTTTATAACAAAGATTATCATTCAGAAGAGCAGCAAAAATGGGTCACAAAGATGTTCGGTTATGACTTTGAAATCATATACAAAAATGGAAGCAAAATGTTATTGTAGATGCACTCTCAAGAAATGTTGAGGATGTGGAAGCATTTATTTGTGCCATTTATATTATGCAACCAAATTAGATAACCGAAGAAAGGGATAAATGGAAGAATGACGAAGAAGTGTGGGCACTCATTCAAAAGTTGTAGCAAGATCCTAATACATCTTATACATTTAGCTGGAAAAATGATTCATTATGGTACAAAGATCACTTATACCTTTGTAAGAATTCCCAACTCAAACAAAATATTCTTTTGGAATTGCACACCTCTCCCTTAGGGGGGCACTTAGGATTTTTAAAAACTTACCATAGGGTTAAGAAGGATTTTTTTTAGGATTGCCTTAAATATGATATTCAAAAATTTGTGGCGAAATTTTTAGTTTTCTAAAAAAATAAATTTGAGACAATTAAGACCCCGGGTTTGTTACAACCCTTATCCATTCCAATTCAACGTTGGGAGGAGGTTTCAATGGATTTTATCACAGGTTTACCCAAGTCCGAAGGAAAGAGTGTCATCATAGTGGTAGTTGATAGACTTACCAAGTATGTACACTTTTGTGCATTATCTCATCCATTTAAAGCCAGTACAATTGCTAGTGCATTTACAGAAACAATTCAAAAGCTACATGGAAACTCAAATATTATTGTAAGCAATAGAGATCCTATTTTCACTGGAAATTTTTGGATGAAGTTATTTTTTTATCTGGGTACTCAATCAGTTCATAGTTCATCTTATCATCCTCAATTTTATGGGCAAACAGAGATAGTGAAAAAATGTTTGGAAGGATATCTTCATTTCTTTGTATCTGATAAACAAGCACAATGGGTCAAGTGGTTACCTCTGGCTAAGTGGTGGTATAACACTTCCTTCCATACTACAACAAAAATGACACAATTTATGGAACTTTATGAATATCATCTACCGTCCATCACATCATATTTAAGATAAAAATATAAAGTTCAAGCAGTGGAAGATCACATCAAGCATCTACAACAATTTATCCAACTCTTAAAGTATAACCTCACTTTGGCGCAAAATCGAATGAAACAATAGGCAGATCAACATCACAGCGAAATATTTTTTGATGTAAGTGACTAGGTATTTTTACGGCTAAAACAATATTAAAAAAATGTCCCTCAATCAAGCTAAGAAGGATAATAAAATATCACCAAATTATTATGGTCCTTACAAGATGTTGCAAAAGATTGCTACTATGGCATACAAATTGGAGCTTCCTGCATCTTCCCGAGTGCACCCAGTTTTCCATGTTTCATGCTTAGAGAAGGTTATAGGTGACAAGCTCTCAGTTTAAACAATATTACCATTACTTGACAAGGAAGGAAAAAAGATATTGTAAATTGAAGAATTCATGAAAATAAGAACTCTACAACTATGAAATTGATCAATTTCATAGTATCTCAATAAGTGGAAGAACTTACCCGCTGAATATTCCACATGGGAGGATGAGAATTTTATACAGAAACATCCAGAACTACTCAAGTGTTGAGGATAACACTTTTTTGAAGGAGAGGGGCATGTTAGGTCCCTATAATACTAGTGTATCCCCTTATTATTATAGTGGTGTCCATGTAGTCCCCATATTGTTACTATTATGCCCCATAGAAGCCCACTATCTTTATTTTTGTGCCCTTAAATTATTATTGTTGTGCCGACTCTGATTATATTGTGACCCCTTAGACTCCTATATATAGAAAGGATGCTTTATCATTTGAATCACACAAGAATCGTTCATTTTTGTAATTTAAAGAGGCTTCCCCATTGAAGAGGATAAATTTTAGGTCATTGATTTATATTTTATTCTATTTTGTTAGATGGTTGCATAACATCAATATTCACCCATACCTTAAATATGAGAAAACATCAAAATTTTTATATTATAAAATCCAAAGGACACATCATTAGAATAATAGTACAAGCATGTGTGGTGGATACATATGTATGGGCCTTAGCTTTCAATTCGGAGCACACATGTATCGAAATAAGGTTCACATTAAATCACCAATGATGGTGACAAAAGGATTAAAACAATCTATCAAATAGACTAATATATGGCATATCCAGGAAACACACATGAGGCACAAGTTCCATAAGGATTTAATTTATCAAGGACGAGAGATGATGCAAAGACCCTCGGCTCTGGAGATATATTCATAATGCATTAAGATGGAGTTAATATTGGTGTATCTTTATATTTCTCAAATGCCTCTTCGTCAATGATGGCAATATTTCAGTGTAGTAATCAATGCCCTAAATCCCACTCGCACAAGGAAATGGTTAAGATGTATTTATTTAAGGAATGGTGTGATTCCTCATCTTTGCAGTGTTCATAGGTTACAAGTGGTCATTCGTGAATAGCCGGGAATAATTCTTTTGTTTCATCTTATGGATGGGATTACACATGTAATGGGTGACCTTCCATTAGAATCAGAGAATGCCAAATCTAGCCAGTTTTTGGAGGGATTGTTGGTGATGATTCATTAGTATAATTATGCAAAGGAGCAACAACGACAATATTTTCAATTGTTACTGGAAACAAATAAATTAATGCAGAGAATAATTTTGGAGCAATTCAAGGATTAATCTTGCTTAGAGATGGCATCGATAGAGCTAAGGGTGATAGAACTGGAAAGAAGTGATAGTAGGGGTGATTTACATATTTTGGAGGTGGTCGAGACTAATCCTTATCTAGCAAGGAATAAGCTTCAATGAACTCAAGCCACGGGGAATTTAAGATAAATATGGAACATAATGGGTCTAGTTCCATCATCTGAAATTGATAATCTCTCTGTCAAATTTTTTTTTATATGATGTTATGCAAATAATTTTTTCTAATAAGGGTATTATGCAGAAACTTCAGTAGGCATGTTTTTAGTATATGGAGAAAAGGTATACAAAAGAACAAAATCCTCATTTTTTGCATCAGTGAAAATCCTCAAATACTATATCACGAGGAATGTTATAAGGGTTCTGTACTAAAATCCATTTTTTTCTAATATACAAATCTAATACTTGTTCCTTAAAAAATAAGTATTAACAAAATTCATATAAGTTTCAAGTAAGTTTTAAACATAGGTTATCTTTAAGAATATGATAAGCATATTTATAAGCATGCCAACCCTTAATATTTAAAAAATACTTGACAATCCTATCTAATGATATTCTCCCTAATATCTTCAAATGTGATTATATCCCTTAATGGTTATCTCAAATCATTTCCATCCTCTCCAATTAATTTGATCCTTTTTCTATTTTTAGCGCTCTTACTTGAACCCACTCCAAGTACATAAATCTTAGTGATCAAATAATTCGTATCCAAATCCGAAACATTTGACATGAAAATTGGAACTCATTGAAAAGCATAATTTAATATGTGAATGGTATGAATGCCAAGAGATTATTAAAGAATGACTTACCACATATTCCCTGGAACCGATTTATTTTGGTACTAGTAGTTTCCATCTAACCTCATTAACTTCTCACAAGCAACATCCATTATAGTATTCAGTTCAACACATTAGTTCCAGAAATATAACACATCCATTATAGTATTCAGTTCAACACATTAGTTCCAGAAATATAACACATCCATTAAATTCTCACAACAAACATCCATTGTAGTGTTCAATTCAATACATAATACATTGTTTAATAAATATATTTTTTCATTTTTCATTATTGATCACTACTTTTCAAATATGAAAACATTTTTTCCCTCACAAATATTCTAATATCAAATGATCTTCCTCATGAGTGTGACAGCCCTTGAAAATTTAATAGGTTACTGGTACAAATGCCAAGATATTGTTGAAGAATTAATGGCCTTGGCTTCTCCTGGAACCGATTGCTTTTGGTATTGGTAGTGTCCATCTAGCCTGATTAACTTCTCACAACAACATCCATTACAGTGTTCATTTCAACACATTAGTTCCATAAATATAACACATCCATTATTTCCATTTGAATATGGTGGAAAAATATCATGATCAAACTGATGGAAACGACCTTTAAAATGCTACTAATTTTTTTATTAAGTTTGATTAGATTCTGCTTATAAATAAATCTCGGATTATAAGGGGTTTAAAGTCTCCAGTGAATATAAGCAACATAATTGCATTTTTTCTCTGAATAGAACCATTATTTATATTAATCTACTCACAAAATATGGAACATTACCAGTTTAACCCCCCAAAAACTAATTTATGATAAGTCAACACCATCATTCTTCTGAGAAAACACGCTTCCTGTCACCGTACTAAAGCCAAGAAGTGACACCATTGGTATTGGTTTTTGGGATTTTCTCTCTTATATGAGGGAGATCCATGATATTATATACAAAAACTACATAAATTGGAATTTTCTAGCCAGAGATAACCATTATGAAAGCGACTAATGAGGAATTTCACAACTTCCTCTTTAAGACCTCACATGTTTGCAATTAATGGAGCTTGAATTATATGTCAAATACAAGATTTTTTTACTATTTTTGTTTCTGGAATCCATTGATCACTAATTTTACCCGAACTCTGAAAATTTTCATTATGCTTCTCCCGATAAGGCTCATCTATCTTTGATTTTTTATGTTATGGAGTCGACTCTCCAAATTTGTTTCAAGTTTCTGGTCGAATCTTGTTTTAGTTCTTGGCTCCACTAACTTCTTCATCCTCAAATCGAACTTGTTTCTTAGTAATTCCAAAATATTTTGGAAATTATCCATTTCTTAGACAGTCAAGCAATTTATACTAGTTTTCGTTGATTTGAAACACATCGATAATTTAAATTATTTATGTGATGGATCCAGGATACAAATATCCAAATAACTAGACTTCTCAAGTCTGGGATTTATACAAGATAAAAAATGTATTCGGGGAAACATCAGTAGGAGTTTTTGGAAAGTTCTAATCTAACAATTCGCTCGAGTTGATAATTGAATAAATTGTGTCATAATTTTTTACCCATGCCACCTTCCTCAAACATCTCATTGCATGTTGATTTTATTTTTCCATACCATTTGGATTGTGAAAACAATATGGTTGCCTTGCTGTTTACTTCATTATATAATTTGAAGTGATTTTTTATGATGTTTTGACTATGATGTGACCCCAGGATTGTGTGGCAAGTGTTGATTGGACCTATCTACTCGATTTATCTACTTGCATGCAATTGTCTATTACTAGCAATTGCACCAAGAGGTGCAAGGGAACGCCGGAAGGAGGAGGTCTGAATTATGAGAAACATAGTTTTGATAGTTTCTTGAGCAAACATTAATTGAGCTCACATTAGTGAGGAGGCTCATTGACCTATTTGAGTAGAAGGATACAGAAATGGTTGTCAATCCCTGTCAAATCTCGAGAAATCGAATTGATATTGGTTGCCACAAACTGAAGCTCGTGTTGAATAAAGTCACTCAAGTTTGAGGCATCATAAACCAAGATACCCAATATTAATGCTACAAATTCAAGTCAAAAACTCCGTAAGGCTGCTTTAGGACTCCCTAATCTGACTTAATAATTTTCTTTGGCTTTCTTCCATCTTTTGCGTATCCACTATGGAAAAAATCACGAGAGTAAGAAAATTACAACCTCTGTATTATTATATCGTTATTTGAAGGCAAAAAATGTTGCACTGTCGTGGCATAAATATGGAGTCGAAGTTAAAAATTTTTGTATAATAAAATATCAGCACGCTTCCTTCGTTCTGCTTTTGTTTTGTTGATCATCTCTATAAAATGTGTTATACATAGGTGAAGGAATCAAATTCAAATCATCACAATTTGAACCAGTCATGACAATGGGGATTCATTGTAAAAACAAGGAGGGCTACAAAGAAGCAAGTCCTGCCTTGCGGAGCTTGAAGAAAATATTTAGCATCTAAAAAACAAGAACTCTAAAATATAAGTTGAGATATTTTGAAAGACTAATTATGGACAGGTAGTTAAAACAATCCAGTGCCAATTGTTGTCTCGCAAGTAAACCACTAAGTTTTTAACACACACAAAAACACACAAAAGGGAATAAAACTAAATAGGAATAGGGAGACAACAATATGCATAGCTTATTCCAAGTCTAAAGGTAGGGTTTCTTTTTTAATGGATGACCAAATTGAAATGAACCCGTTTATTATTATAAGCACAAAAACAATTCATTATGATTTCACATCGAGCAAAACTTATTCCCGTATGCAGGTTTGCTCGATGCATATGGGAAATCATGACCTTTGATAAGAGTTCCGCATTTGAAGATTGAACATTGGCCACTAAGGAATTGTTGAATTAATAAAATAACCCAGATTGTTTATTTAAAATTGCCAACTCAGAAGTTAGAAATAGCGTGAGTTTGCCAGACTATGGGGTTGTTTGGAAAATGAAGTTGTTGAGTGCATTTACACACAAATCGCGATCAAAATTTGAAGGAATACTGGGACTGTGGGTATTACCCCCCATCAGTTTTGGATGGGAATTTTTTTTTTTTTAATTTTAAGTTTTATATCTTAAAATCTTCTTAAGATTGTTTGATTTTTTTATTATCAAATTTTAAAATATTCACAAAATCCACCAAAGTGTTTGATTTTGTTTGATTTTTGTTTAATATATATTACATTTTCAAAATACACTCTTTATCATACAACTGCGCTAAAATGGTTGTAAATGGTTACAATGGAATTAAGAATTTAATTATATTAAATTTTTTTTTTACTCTTATTAATTTTTTTTACTTTTTATCATACAACTGCGCTAAAATGGTTGTAAATGGTTACAATGGAATTAAGAATTTAATTATATTAAATTTTTTTTTTACTCTTATTAATTCAAAATAATGATTTTTTTGGTTTTAAAAACAAGATTAGAATTAAAAGAAAATATTAAATTTAAATTGTTTTGTTTTAAAAACAAGATTGGAATTAAAAGAAAAGATTAAACTTAAATTGTTTTGTTTTAAAAACAGGATTAGAATGAAAAGAAAAGATTAAATTTAAAATGTTTTAAACAAAACCTAAATCGAGAAATAATGACGAGTTGAATCAAATCCTGATAAAATAATGTGAAGAAGTTAAAAGATATGATTAAATTTGAAATTCAAAAATCTTTCTTGAAAACAGTCCATTCAAAAGACAAAGATCTAAGTTTAAAAATAAAATTAGAATTAAAAGATCTAATTAAATTTGATTTTTTTTTGTTTAAAACAAAAATTAGAATACTAATGAATAGTTAAAAGATTGGATTTAATTTGCTTTTTTTCTGACATACACTGCCACATGTGATGTGATAAGCGCTGCACCCTTCGATCTAAACACGTTTCGCCAAATTTCATTTCCAAAAGTTGTGAGCGTTATCTTTCCCGGGCCATCTCCATTCTGGTTCATGGGAGTTTGAAGTTTCGCGATGGCCTTTTCCAAGAATATGGATCGGACTCAGTGGTGGGTGAGAGAATGAGAGATTTGAAGGAGAAGGTGTAGTGAGGTATCTGCTGGAACCATCTTTTAGGCTTCTGCTACCTTACAAGAATGATCGCTGTTATTTTGTTTATCAGACTTTCTAATTTAGCGAATTTCATAAGAGAAGAATGCTTAAGCGTTTGGAGGAATTTCATAAAAGAAGAATGTTTAAGCATTTGGAGGCGGAAGAACTCTGTTCCTTCTACCGCAATGGATTTTTTTGCTTGGATAGTAAATTTTGTTCATATTTTCTTCGTGGATTTTGAGATTCACTGTATTGGAATCGAAGGCCTAGTCTCCGACTCCATGGTATAATATTTCAGGTTCGAAATCTTCAGGGTCGAAATCTTGCAACCCTGGTTGGAAATGAGGCTCTCGTGAATCAGGGGATTTCTTGTCTATCGCTATATAAGCCCGAGTAATAAGGCAGAGTAATGCTGTATATTTTTGTGTCAGGGATGCATGTTCTTGGCCGCCTGGAGTAGACCTGGCTCGAATTTTCCTTGTAAGCGCTCTGAAGCTTCTTGTACCCTGTGTTCAATCCGTCCTCTAAGATTCTGTGTTCAATCCGTGATTTGCTCAAGCTCAATTTTCTTATTTCCAGATTGACGCCAAGCTCTAGAGCTTTGAGCATTACAGTGCTAATCTTGGTATTTTCTGCTGATTTGTGTTCAGGATTTTGTATCGGGAATCGAGCAGAGATATCCAGCCATGGCAGAGTAATAATTCTGCTGTATACTTTTGTGGTAGGGATGCATGTTCTTGGCCGCATCGAGTAGACCTGGCTCGAATTTTCCTTGTAAGCGCTCTGAAGCTTCTTGTACCCTGTGTTCAATCCGTCCTCTAAGATTCTGTGTTCAATCCGTGATTTGCTCAAGCTCAATTTTCTTATTTCCAGATTGACGCCAAGCTCTAGAGCTTTGAGCATTACAGTGCTAATCTTGGTATTTTCTGCTGATTTGTGTTCAGGATTTTGTATCGGGAATCGAGCAGAGATATCCAGCCATGGCAGAGTAATAATTCTGCTGTATACTTTTGTGGTAGGGATGCATGTTCTTGGCCGCATCGAGTAGACCTGGCTCGAATTTCCCATGTTGGCCACTGTACTGCTTCCTAGACTTCGTGTTCAATCCGGTCCTTCAAGCACTCTGCTCAATCCAGATTTGCCCAAGTTCTGCTTTCTGACTTGCCGCCGGGCATCAGCTCAGCACATAAGCACCTGCATTTCGCTGATTTGTGTTCATGATTTTGAATCGGGAACGAGCAGAGATATCCAGCCGTGTCCACGAAGGGATATGTGACTCCCGATGATTGTGGCTGGCATAGCCACTGGTGGGAAGAGTTTTCGTTCAGGAGAGGCCTGCTGGTTCTGTTTGCGTTCCTCTTCATCGCGCTGTTCGTGATCCTCGTCATGTTCTTGGCACTCTATCTGCAGAAGGCAGGGTTCTACCTGCAGAACGCTACGGTCAACGAACTGAATGTGAGCAACACGTGGCAAAAGCTAATTGGTTCCATGCGCCATAGCGAAACTCACCCCAACCCCGCAATGGAAAACGCCTCCGGCGTAATTATTTCTCATGACATAATAAAGTGTTTTTCTCTCTCCTCATTAATTATCCTATTCGAGTTGGGTTTGTCTACTTAATTTATTATTTCATTGGAAAAAGGAGTCGGGAATGGATTCGTTAATGTTAATTTGTTAAGCCAAAGGAAATTAACGCATATTCTCAATCTGGTGGGGCCATTCTTTTTCAGTTGCATGACCATTGGACATTCCCATTTTTACTTGTTGATAGGGTATATGATACTAGCTTCTAACATCCCCTATATCTCTTTTTGTACATTGGGATTGTAGTCTATCCGATAGTGCGCATTGGTTACTAGTAGAAAGGAAAAAATAACTCACATGAACATATGCAACATAACAATAAAGGAAGAGACACAAAGTAGAAGAGAACCAACAAAGAATTATGTTATATTATGATCTCTTGAGAATCCAATCATAACTAGTACATTGATACATCCATTATCATATATATACTCAGTCGAGACAGTTGCAACAATTTAACTATCATAATAGACTTAACCTATTCAACTTATACTATTGGTTGGCTAAAGAATCGACTGACTTTGCAATGCATATTCTCGGATCGACTTGGAGTCGACTTATTTAACTTATTTGACTTAGAATATTGAATAAATAGAGAATCGACTGAATTTACAGTGAAAATTCCCAACTTGACTGGGTTAGTCGACTAAGTCGACTAGCCACTCCAACAGGTTCATTTCTCTTTAAACAATACATCAAAATTCATTATTGATCTCGTGTCACCAAATTTACATATGCAAATAGAAATTAAAGTGACAAGTATAAATTAATGAATGTGTACATTGATACATCTTTAGAACTACTAAACACAATTTTTACTTACTGGTAACGATTATCCATGTGCGAGTTGAATTTTTTTTGCACCATGTCATTTATTCTATGTATTTGTAAAGTGCCTTTGCTTGTTTTTATGGATATGATTGTGGATCTGAGAAATAAAAACTACATTTTAATATAAACTATTCATAGAATATTTATGTTTTTAATTATTTTTAATTTTAATTTAGCTATATTAAACTTAGTGACGGGGAATAGCTAATTCCTATATTTTTTGGTTCTCATATGATATGTTTGAATATTTTTTATTTTTTTACACAAATGATTAGGTTGATATTAAGTTTACACTGATATGCAACCAAAAAAAAATAAAAAATAAAAATCTAGAGATAATTTGACAAGAAAGAGCATGGACATACACCTGAGACGTTATTCTCAAAATGTATTATAAACATACAATCTGAGAGCTATTTATTTATTTATTTTATTATTTTTTTAAAATTTTTTTTTTTTTTTTCAGGAAGAAAAAAACCAACATATTTTTACTAAATAAAATGAGCATTTACATATGTTAAACAGACCATAGTAGCCCCAAAAAATTTTCCACATAAATCATATTGACCAGATTTATATTTATATAAAAAGAACTTCCATATGTGCAACAACATTTTCATTCTAGTATGAGTACCCCCAAAAAGAAAAATTTACAAAAGCAACCATTCCTCAAGAAAGGGTTCAATCGACATGTCTGACAAGGTTCCAAAACTGCCACTACCTTAGTATTTTGGAATATGTTAAGCTTCATTCTCATCATCTAGTTGTTTTACAAGTGTTTTGAGTCACTCCATTTCACCCATGAGGAAGTGAATTGAGTTATAAAGTTGCTAGATATTGTTATACATTATTTTGTCACCATTAGGAAAATGATCACTAATCCAGATCTTTCGTTATATGTTGAATTGTTCTGAATCATTCCCCTCCAATGTTAGAAGCAAAACAATCCCAAAGATAATGAAAATTCTGGATTACATGGTCCATAAACCCACTTTGGAGCATTTGCATGGTTCCCTAACCAGATTTTTCACAGACGTAGATTTTAACATTATAGCCATTGCAAATCTGTGCTTTTTCTCCCACTATGAACTGCGCAAATAACTTATTGTAAGTAAAATAAAAAGTGATTTCTAAAATCTCTTTTGGAGGAATATTTCCCAACTAAAATCTTTGAGTGTATGCTTACATGGGTCGTGTCCCTTTTTTCATGGAGAAAACTCTCTCTCTTTGGGGAACCCTAATCCCTCCTTTTGAGTATCTCATCTCTTGAGAAGAGGATCTCAAACCTCCTCCTCTTGGCCTATAACTTTAACAAAGATTAGAGGGTTAGGGAGGACTTATGAATGTAAACTTATGTTGTTGAAATAGGGTTGGAAGGTTTGTCAACTAAGGGGAGGATTGAAGACTTTTGGGAGGAGGGTTACATCATCAAGGCAAGGTTGTATTGCTTCTTCTTGTTTTGAAATCAATACAAGCAATTTTTTCTTTCTTAATTTCACTTGTCTTAATGCTATTTGCAAAATTCCTTGATCTTTTGCATGATTTATAACTAAATATGAGTTTAATATTATGATATATGAAATGTTGCAATTTTCATTTGTTTTGAGTTTCATGTTTTTCTATACTATGCTTTTATGCCTTGTTTGCTCCTTTTCATGCAGATCTCACTTTGAAGCAACGAGGAAATGATTTTGAAAGAATTGGAAGGAATTCTGCAGGAATTTCATAGAGAATGTAAGAGGCTTCAACATACCTCATATTTCATGAAAATTGTGAATTAAGGAAAGATAGTAGTTATTTGTTTTCTTTGTTACTGGATCTCTTAGGAATCTAGGGAGATCTCTCTTGTCCACAACAAGGATTTACCTGCCATAAAAAATTGGCGACCTCCCTGTGACATTTTAAACCTTTTCCTGTAGCCTTATCTAACTAAGTTTTGGATATTGAAAGTTTGGATTTAGTGGATTTTTGGCCCTTTATTTATTTATTTATTTTTATTCTCGGATTGTGCATTTTACCTTTAGGAACAGTGCACATATTTTTGCACTTATTCTTTAGAAATAGTGCAAATGTGCACTGGATTAAACTGATTGTCTGCACAAATACTTGAAATATTTTAAAATTTAAGTTTTCCATTTACTTAGTCCAAGAACTTTTGTTTTCTATGCTTGGTTACATTTTTTTGCATCCTTGGAAAGTTTGCTTCAGTTCAATTGGGTGTTGTGAAGTGTCTTTTTGAAAAAATATTATTTTTATAAATTAGGGTCAAGGCTTCATCTGATGATTTGTTGATTTATCAAAGGAAATATTTGTAATTTCTGAGTTGGTGTCTTCTTGTCTTTCTTCTGTCAAACAATCAGGTTTATTTTTTCTTTACCTATTTTGTGAAAAATCATTGAGTTAATGAAATTAGTGTTGTTTCAAGATTAAGTATTTTTCGCTTATAAATGTGCTTCTTTTGCTGAATTTGAAATCAAAAGTTATTCTTCTTTAAGTAGTGAAGTATCTCAAAATTATACTTTAGACAATATTACGTTCATAACATTAATTTGAAAAATTCATCTTAAAAGTTTTGTTGGTTATCCTGTTGGATTTTGAAATAATTTTGGGTGTTGTATGTTAAGTGAATTTATTTGCGATCTTTGAATTTTTTGGTGAATTAAAATATTAAAGTTAAATTTTTGCATTTGGATCAATCTGAAAATGAAAATTTTGCATTCGTGAAAGGAACTATAGTGAATTTATAATTTCTGCACATGCATGAATATTGGAAAGATTCTCTCCTTACTATAGCTAGAAGTTCAATGAAACAAAAGAGTCATTTTCTCATATTTGTTGCATTAGGTTGGAAGTGAAAACTTATATCATTTACACCACATCTCTAAATCAATTTTAATAAAAAATTAACTGTAAAATTAATCAAATTTTTGTTCAACAAAACATAGTGTTCCTAGGTTAGAAAGAGTGTTCTGACGTCTATAAACGTAGCATATGTCGTTTCTTGTGTGTGGCACATTCTATGCGTGGTCGACATTCCACGCATGAAAGTATATGGGAATGTTATCCACATGCCTTTAGGTATATCAGATGGTGTTCCACATATGAAAATTATATGGGGATGCTTCCTATCGTACATGCTCACATTAGATAGTGCTAACACTCGCTGCACCTCCACGTACCTCGTGTATATTTTGGAAGTCCCCTTATTGGTTGCATACCATCCATAAGTAACTGAGTCAGTCTCTTTGTCATTTGTGATACACTGTACACAACATTCACAGAGATTTCCTACCCATATGTAAATCCTTGGTTTACCAAGGTATATTGCAGTTCATAGTGGCTTAGTAAATCTTGATACCTAGTTACCCTTTTTAATTTATTTTTATTTATTTGACTCAATAAAATTGGAATACATTTTAAAAAAATCATCGTGGCTGATTCACCGAGACATTCGCGTAGAATGTAGGGTTTAACCCCTGAATATACACTTGATCAATTGGGGAATATTAAAGCAGAAAGGTTGAAATCGGCAAGATCCAGAAATTCAGATCAACCTGAGACATCTACAATTCTAAAATCAGAAACATTAGAAAGTGAAGGGATTCCACCACATGAAGTAGAATTGGGGTTGGTTCAATATGGGCCGGAAGTTACCGAGATTATTCAAGGAGAATTCGATGCTGGATAAGTTTCAGACAAAGAATTAACTGAACTAAATATTGAAGAACCTGAATCTAACATTTTTGAACATGAATCACATTCAGGTTTTATAGCCCCTACTCCTACACTGAATTCACCTCGAAGAGGAACTATAATTACAATTTTCTTACCTCTTATTCTTATAAGCATTGAAGATATTACTCAAGAAGAGGAGGAAGAATCACCACATACACCTTTAATTGTTGGTGATCCACTAGCTTTTCTAGGACTTCCTTTTGGTCCTTTTCGACTAGATCCTTGTTATTTTACCCCCTTAAACTATTTAGGTCAAGGTAGTCCACATTTTCACACTCCTTTATATTTATCACCTAGATGAAACATGTCAAAAATTCCTCTTATGAGTCAAACTACTAATATGTCTATGTATACGAGTTCTCTGAAGTCGTTATTACATGGTGGTCCTTTGGTTCCTACTCGGTACCAATCACTATCTATCACTTTTTCAGGAGGCACTCCTTCTCCTCAAGTTTCTACTTGTTCATATGGTTTATCTACCTCTACTGCTTAGAGCATGACTTCCATGCCTGAATTACCTTTGGCATAAGACCAATATGTTAATATGATCTTTGGTAATATAGGTAATCCTAAAATAACCCAAACTTGCATCTATTATCCACCTGGGGGGGAACCATCTTATCCTCCACCAGGAGAACAACCTGTTTTCTGAACATATCTTACAGTTGTAGGAAAACCTCTTGCCAGAAATTATTCAAATTTTGTTTAGATACCTTAGGTCGGTCTAATTCAACTTGTTGTGTCTCAACCATTGATTTATTCTCCTTATATAAGAATGAATACTATTTTGAACCCCTATTACGTTCAACAACCTATTCAAGTTGCTCCACAAGTGCCTATTTATCAACTTGTTCAACCTACTAGATAGTTTATTCCACAAATATGTATTCAAGGTATTTCAATCCTTGTCCAGAAATCTGTCCAGGGGATTCCACAAACACCTATTCAACAACATATCCAAGGACTTCCACAAACACCTGTTTAACAGATGACTCAACAACCTATCCACGGTATTCCTCAAACACATGTTCATTCTACTATTCAAACAATTATTCAACAATCAATTCCAAGTACACCTCAAACACATATCCCAACTATACCACAAATGAACATCCAAGTAAAGCCTCAAATACTGGTTCAACAACCTACACAGGATATCCCTCAGGCATTTTCTTATCAAACTGGTCCTTCTTTCTAGTCTACATCATAAATTCCTTTCGGAAAACCTAGTATAGGGACGATTCAAATACTGTATCAAGGTCAAGATGTTCAAGGCCAACCTATTCAAAATCAAATTTTTCAAGGTCAACCTTTGCAAACTAAGCCTTTACTGGGGAAATACTACTTGATCAAATGGTACAAGGTCAAACATATCAGAATCCACCTTTTAAGAGTCAACCATACCCTGGTCATACTTTTAAAATTCCATCTCAATTGCAACCTAGTATGTCTCACCCTGGTTACCCTAGAGGAATTCAAATACCAACCGCTCAAACTAATCCAGGATAACTTGGGTATCCTCTTCTAGGAGTTGGACTTAATCCTCAGGGTTATCAATATCCACAACAAGACTTCAATTGGTAATTATCGTTCATCAAAACCTATATTTTCCAGATTTATCTCAGCTTACGAATGATCCTACCTATTATTATCCATTTTGGATGGATTTCCTACTAAGATGCCAACTGATATACCGATATTTGAAATTAAATCAGGAGAGGACCCATCAAATCACGTCATGACATATCATATATGGTGTTATTTTAATTCATTAATTGATTATTCTACCAGTTTATGCATTTTCCAATGCACTTTGATAGGTGTAGCAGAAAAATGGCACATTGAGTTACCCTATGCCTATTTCCACGATTTCAATTCCTTAGAAACAACTTTTTTGAAGCATTTTTAGTTACCCATTCGATACGAAACTAGTACCGAAATTTTGAATAAATTAAAACAATATACATCTACTCACATTTCAGATCACATACATGAATGGAGACGTAGATGTCGTTTACTCAAAGTTTATATTCTAGACCAAATATTGATCGAAGGTTTACTAAATCTTTACTTGTCGATATTACCGAGGATGTTGCTAAAAGAGGTGGTGTAACGAAATAGCAGCTAATTTCTCATGTCGAATACCTAAAACTTGTCTATACACAATATGGCACTTTATATAAAAAGATCAAAATTTTCCTCGCCCAACAATTTCAAACCAACCATATTCAAATCCTACAGGATCTCATGCCGCTAACAGTGTAATTAGTTATGTTAGCCAATAATCAAAGAGTAAATCATCTAAGAAGAATTCTAAAAACACTCATAATTTTTCTATACAATATTCATCCAATGAAAACATTTCTCCTGAATTTACTTATGAAATTAATGTAGTAGAATCATCTACTGGAAAAAATAAAAAGTCCAGGGGTAAGAAGAAGGGGAAAGGTAAATCAAAGAAAAATCCCTCTCAAAAGGAGAAAAAAACAAAAAATGAACCTTTTGAAGAGAAGAATAAACCTTGGTACCATTTTTTGATCTATAATGAATATGATTATACAAAGTAATGCCCACATCATGCATAGGTTAGTAAATTTTTAAAATGTTCTCCCACACTTGTTGTTTTGAATGATACTTTTCCTTCTTAAGGTAGTAAAATGGTTACACATAATCCATCCTCAACCATGTCGTTATATATCATGATGGTGTCTTCACAAGTTTCAGTAACAAAAATATTTAAATATTATGGATCTAAAAATCCTGTAGTAAACAGAAATTATGCTAGTCAATATGGTCAACCTCTTGCATTAATTCCTTCTCCCCTTGAACCTGTACAGATTGAGAAACCAAACTTTGACATGGTGATTTGTCGGCCTCCCAAAGGTGTTTTTTTAAATTCATCTTTCAACCCACATGCTAGAGTTTCTCAGAATTACAACATTGTTTTAATACCTAGCAATGTCCCCTTCAGCAATGTCGAGTCTTGAAATGAAACAAACATGTCCAACACAAAGGAATTTACTATTGTTAGCTATTGGAGAAATTTTTCCTCATGATTCTAATCTTGTAATATTCAATCTTGAAAGTCATATACCTAGACTCCCACATCAACTGGCATTTCAAATACTAGTTTTTGTTAAAACTAAACTAGTTCTTTGTACAATAATAGACAAAGGAACTTCTACATGCATTATGTTTATGTCCTGTTGGAAAGCTTTGGGCTCTCCAACTATCAATAAATATCCTACCACTCTAAAAGCCTTTAATGGAAGAGGTTTTCATATTTACGATATTTTTAATGACCTACCAATATAATTAGAAGGTAAAATAGTTTCCATCAAGGAAGAGGTTGTTGATGTGCAACTTGATTACAATTTGTTATCGGGTCAAAGTTACACTTATGCTATGTTGGAAGGATAGTGAAAGTAGACCAGTTATCTTATTATACTTCTGATGGTAACTCTACTAGTAGCGTGCCTTTTGTGGGGAAAACAACTACTCCCTCTGAAGATATTGGTGTTGTTTTACTTAAGGATTCATCACTAATGGGAATTTTTGTGCTTCCTGCACCAAAAATTTCTTCTTATGTTTCCTAGGTTAATATGATCTCATCAAGCACTGTATAATCTTATGATCCTTGGATTCTTCCTTTACAATATGAATTGACCACATATGGTAATGAGATTCCTCTAATCCCATTCGAATTAGCTTATCAGGAAGTTCAAACATTTTCTAACCCAATACCCTTATAAAATGATCGATTTAATGTGATCATTGATGATTAGTCTAAATTATATTGGATGAAACCAATATCATTTCTTGATCCTTTCGATAATATGTTTCCAAAAAATGAAAGTATCATGGAAATTACGACTTTGGATGAAATTTCTTGGTATGATTATCAACATCGATCATATTTTCTTCCCAACCTTGAGAAAATCGAGAATGATTTTTATACCATATTTTCACCTGAGATTGTAGATTATCCTGAATACCTTATATCGATTCTTCAATCTGAATCTAAAAATAACTTAGGAAAAATATCTACAACTATCCTAATTAATATCTTAGTCAAATCCAGAATTATTGAAAACATTCACATAGGTACTTCGTGTTCACTTGAAGAAATTCAAACTTACAAAGCCCTATTCCAAGAATTCCATGACATTTTTTCCCGATATTATGAGGAAATTCTAGGAATCGAACCAAGTATTATTGTTCATGAAATTAATACTTACCCGGATGTTAAACCTATTAGACAAATATTAGGTCTATTGCGTCCTCGAAAGGTTGTCGCTATCAAGGCTAAGATTGAAAAAGTTCTCAAAACAAGTTTTATCTATCTTGTTCCCTTGATTGATTTGGTTTCAAATATTTTTCCTGTCAAAAAAAAGTAAGGGACCATTAGAGTATGCACTGATTATATGGAAATTAATAAATTTTGTCCCAAAGACAACTGTCATACCCCCTATATTGATCAAATAATTGACAATTGTTTCGATAATGAAATCTTCTTTTACATGGAAATTTTTCTAGATACAAACAAATTAACTTACTCCCTGTCAATCAACATAAAAATACATTCATTTGTCCATGGAGAAATTTTGCTTATCAGAAACTCCCATTTGGACTAAAGAATGTCGGTGCCACCTTTCAATGGGACATGTCTTATGCTTTTCACAATATCAAGAATATTGTGCAAACCTATTTGGATGATATACCAGCTCATTCACTAAAATGGGAAGATCATCCAATGAATTTGAGATCTATCTTTATCATATGTTGACATTACTATATATTCTTGAATCCTCACAAATGTGTTTTTTGTGTAAAATCTTGTCGATTACCAGGATTTGTCATATAAAAATAAGGCATTCATGTCGATCCACTTAAGGTATAGGATATTCTAAATTTCCCCCCTCCTTTCAATTTGTGCCAACTCCAAAGTTTGCAAGGGAAAGAAAAAATTTTACATCGATTCATCCCAAACTATGTTGAGCTAACTAAAGGTTTTACTCGACTGTTGAAAAAGGGAACCTCATTTTCATGGGATGAATTTTCTCAAGAATATTTTGATGCACTCAAACATGTGTTGACTCATACATCATTGTTGCATCTGCCTGATTATCATCAACATTGCCTTTTGTATTTAGCTACATCTGATGTCACCATTGGCATGGTATTAGTTCAGGCAGATGATTTTAATGATGAATATGCATGTGATTTATTATTGAAGTAGAAATCTTACAAAATCTGAGATAAATACACACATGTAGAAAATTTGGCCTTCGAATCCATGCAAGATTGAAACCATATGGTTTACATTCTTACGAGACGGTTTCTAGGGGAGAAATATTCTAAATGGATAGTTATGCTACAGGTATTCTATTTAGAATTCATAAAATATAAATCCATGAAATCATTGGTGTTTGCTAAATTATTATATGACTTTTATTATACTGAAACACAAACCGTGGCAGAGGATTCTCTTCCCAATGAATCAATATTTCTTATCAGTACATTAGACCCTTGGTATGGAGATATTATTGTGTATCTTCAAACTCTTAATTTTTGGCCAAAATTATCTCGAAATGATCGTCGTTGTATTCGGTGCCAATCTCAACAATATACTATTGTTGGTGATATACTTTATCGCCGTGGTGTTGATTCTATATTTATATGATGTTTGACTCATGAATAAGTTGAAAAAGCATTAAATGATTGTCATTCTGGAGCCTATGGTGGTCATATGTCAGGGTTTTCCACTACCCAAAAAATCTTACACATTAGGTATTTATGGCCTTCCATGTTCAAAGATTGTATAACTATAGTCTAGAAATGTCATAATTTCCAAATCTATCATTGCAAAATGTGTGCACCTCCTACTCCTCTTCACCCAATCATTGTTGTCGATCCTTTTGTAAAATGGGGCATCGATTTCATTACATGTAACCCTCACTCGGCTGGGGGGAATGGGTATATTATCGTAGCTTTGGATTATTTTAAAAAATGGGTTGAGGTGAAGCCTACATATAAGTATGATGGTAAAACCATTGTTATTTTTATATTCAATCATGTTATTTTTAGGTTTGGTGTTCCACAAGCCATTGTCAAAAACCATGGAAACCATTTTCGAAATTTTATGATGACTAAACTTAATACAAATCTAGGCTTGTGTCATGATATTTCAACTCCATATTACCCGCAAAGAAATGGCCAAGTAGAAGTCGTGAACAAGGTTTTGACTACCATTCTTAAACGGATTTTAGGAATTCATAAGTGGAAATGGAATTTGATGCTTTTTCCAACTTTGTGGGAATATCACAACTCAGCAAAAAATGTAACTGGATTTACTCCCTTCCATTTGGTTTATGGTCTGTAAGCAGTCTTACTTATTGAATGTGAAATTCTATCATTGGAACTAGAAATAAAATTATTACCTACTACTTCTACAGAGGAAGAATTTTTTTTATACTTAGCACAATTAGATGAGACTCAGTGTGATGCTGCACTAGCTAGTGAGACTCATAAAAAATGAGTTAATGCACATTTTGATCAAAATGTAAATCCTCACTTATATTCAGAAGGTGACTTAGTCTTGTTTTATGATCAATAACATGATAATTTGGGTGCCAGTAAATTCAAACCTATGTGGCATGGTCCCTATATCGCAAAACATGTATTGGAAAAAGGGGCATATGAGCTAGTTGACTATAACTATATTCCTCTAGGAAAGACCAGAAATTGACTTTACCTGAAGAAGTAATATGCTTAATTCACTCTGTGAATGCTTTGTACATTTGTTGTATCATATTTTTGTGTGTGGAAAATTTTTCACCTTTTTACGATCTTCTTCTACTTCTCTTGCTTATCTTGTGTTACACTTGATTTTTAGATGTCCACGCTCCCTCAAAAGTAAATTAGCTATGTTGATGGCACTAGCCGCAGTACTCTGAATTTGTCTTCTTTGACTTGGGCTATTTATTCACCCACTGATGAGTTAATCAGTCTTCATGGAACATGCCTTGGTCGAACAATGAATAATATTGCAGAATATATTGAAGTTATTGAGCTATTATCTAACTCCATTCCATTTGGCACTCTTCGTTTAATAATTAGGTTAGATTCTCAACTCATAGTGTTGCATTTAAATGGTGTTTATTCAGTAAGAAGTTCTACAATGTTAAGGATGTTTTTGTAGGTCTGTCTCTTGGAGAGAAAATTCGATTATATTGAATACCAATACATTCTAAGAAATTTAAACACAATAATTAATGCATTGGATAATCATGTGTTAAATCGACATTTTCAACATTTTTAAAAAGAAAAAAAATATTCATTCACACATTGTACAATATACTCTGAGAAAATATTAGTTTTCATTAGTCAATTTTTTTGTAAAAAGTTTGGATTAAAAAAATGTCATCCAAGACATATGAGGCCCTGTGGCCTTTATTCTCCAAACATGTTGATATATCAAAGAAAAAAATCTAGCCCTATGACTAGCAGCTAAGCATGAAGATCATGGTAACAAAATATAGCACGAGCTACTCATCGTAGCAAGAGACTAATCAGCCCATGAACTCCCATGGTATGCCTATGATAACATAGAGGTAAATCATCAATATCGATATCTGGGATATCTAGAGTCAACCTCAGATAAAGATTCTGGTACCTCAGGGTTTTGTGCCATGGGACATGTTCACTACTCGCCACGTCTTTCAAATCGAAGAATTGATGCTAGTCTAACTAGGCCCACATCTGCATGATTATTTTAAATGATGAGTTGTGGATGTAAATTTTTTTTATTTTGAAAAAACACAAAAAAATAGAATGTGAATTTTTACCTATGTCACCCCATTGCATTCCTTTAGAGAGTGGGATACTTGGATCACCAATGTATTCCATGTCTGCATATGGGTAGTCCTTAATTATGATAGTTTGGCATTCTAGCCATCTAAAAAAAACTAGATTATATTTCACAATTGGACCACCACCACCTCTGTGATGAGCCATTAATGAAACCCACTATAAAATGCAAGGATATTAGGGTCCTCCCATCTCCATAGATACCTGTGGATAAAGAAGAGGAACCCTCTCTAGAGAAAATGAAACAATTATGGAACTATATCCAAATTTCTTGAGTTTTCTTGCTTTTTCTCTAGTAAGTTTCTCTTTGAGGTTGGCAACAACTCCTTCACACCAGATAAAAATAGTAGGTTGTAAACACTCTAGAGAAATAAAAATTTGGGCTTTAGTAACCAAATGGAGTGAAACACTTCCACACAGTCGTGCAACATTAAACACGATGGTCATCAATGGAAGTCTCTCAATAGTTTTAATACCAGTCCTTCCATATTTGAGTTCAGACCTAGGAAAACAATGTGTGGCTAGATAATATGTTGTCGTTTCACCACCTAGTATATGTCCAAAAAATGAAATATCGGTCCCACAGTGTGGAAGTCTAGTCAAGAAATAAATTCCGTCTGCATCTATGGTGAGCCTTTGGTCTCCAATATGAAAGCATTGTTCTTGAACATTCCAAATTCTCACCAACCATGTCAACAAATCTAGTTGATCTTTCATACCCAGAATCATAAAAGAATTGTACAGACCAAAGTCTCTCAAAGCCTGTAATATTGTTGGGTCATTGAAAGCCTCTACATCTTGAACTTCATGTTCTCTCTCTCTCCATTCTATTTTTGCAATTCAAAATATTGAAAAAAAAAATGGAGGATCATTAGAAAACAATGTGAAATGCTTTGCAAAAAATCATGGGAATTTTCATTATTTTTCAAAACCCTCAGTGCTTTGTGAGGCTTCTGTTATAGGTAGGTAATATTTCTCGGTTAACTTCTGGAAAACCATGCAAATCGCGATTTCTAGCAGTGTAAACAGAGTTGGTTTGTGTAGTCTCAATTAAAAGGAATTGCACACACCTAGGGAACATTTTAAATTAAAAAAGACCCCCTAAAAACACTAAATCACCAATGAAATGCTGAATAAAATATATCAAAAATGAAGATAATGGAATGATCTCTTACTTGAAGAAAACGGTTCGTGAAATGGTCCATCGGTCTGATCAAAATCCACTTTGAAAGTTTCAGGTGAAAATGCACTCTCAAAAGCTCTCAATGGTAAAAACACAAATGGTAAAATAATTTTTGCTTTCTGAACTTTTATAAGAAATTTATGCCTATTAAAATAATATTTTTTTCCTTTAGCTTCTAAAATTTCAATTTTTTTATGTTTTTACTATTTTTCTTGAGCAGTTACAATGATTTTTTAGTTTAAATGTACATGACACGGGTTTAATTATGAAAATAGATCATTTTGGTAATGAGCAAACTTTTATCATTTTTTTCGGGCTCTTTAAAATTATGAAAAAGTGAAATACTGGAGTTACCTTTGAGCTCTTTTTTGGCTCTCGAAACATCA
The DNA here is from genome assembly GCA_034641835.2 of Pinus albicaulis. NCBI lineage: Eukaryota > Viridiplantae > Streptophyta > Pinopsida > Pinales > Pinaceae > Pinus > Pinus albicaulis. The sequence continues at coordinate 685,620,109 of CM076583.1, forward strand.
AAATATTTCCTAGTATGTTTGTTTAGAACTCATTAAAGAAAACAAAAAATTGTCTGCTTGATATAATTTTATCCCTTTTGCCGATCATGTGGAGTAGTTACAAAAAAGGTATACTTCGACTAATCATAGTCAAAAGAGTTATCTCCTTTATTATTTTACCCTTTTTCAGGCTTGAGAGACTAAATTTAGGAAAATGGACATCTTGGAGTTTACTTATGTTTTTCTCCTGACTCCATAAAACAGAAAAACATCGAGCTTATCTTTCTCTGGGCTCGTTAAAATTCTACACTGAAAAAACTGAATGAGTTTTCTTTTTTTCTTTTAAAACTCTTCAAATATGAAAACAACATTGAATTTCCCCTTCACTGGACTCGTAAAAACAAAACAGTGTAGGACTCATCAATCATCACGAGACCGAACTACTCCTTCCTAGGTTTCATTAAAAATACTCCCAAGGACTCATCTGAAGGATGAGCTTATAGGACAAGCATATGTTATCCTCCTCAAGATGGCATAAAAATAAATAGGCACTTGCTAGTAATGGTGGGGGGGAATTGGAGAGAAACATGTTTTTTTTAATTACAAAGCATGCCAGTCTTGAACATGACACGTCATCACCTTTGTGTCTAGGTTGGGAATCCATTTATCTCTTAGTTAATCATACCTCATTGAAAGTCTTTAGTTTGGTTTTGGATTTTATTTTTGAGTCAAGTCAAATTTTGTTTTGTTGATATGTTCAAGAGAAGTTCAACCTCAGTCAAAATTACCTTGTGATTCATAGCCCTCAATCGTGTCAGTCATCCCTGAGTAAGTCATGGATCACTCCAAATTTTTTCTTCAAAACTTGATATGAGTTTCGTGTCATAGGCCCTCCTGTGATGGGTTGCTTCCTATTGAATTTATCTCATTATCGAGGAAGTTTATCTAGAAACCTTCTTCAGTACCTTGAATCCTACATGCCTTAATGTCAGGTTTCTCTCCTTCGATAATAGGCTCTCATCATTGACCTTCAATCGAATGATTATATGAGTGTTTGAATTCAAGAAATTTATTCACTCTCCATAGATTGTACTCGGGTACCTTGAGAACCATTGAAAATATTGGTGCTTTCTCTCGTGACTGTTAACGGTTCACATCATTGACTGGTATTCAAGTGGTTTCTACCATGGTCATCTATGAGACATTCGCTCACATGGACAGATTCATACTATTAATCGATAGAGATGAAGACCATAACAATGGATCTAGTTTCATCCATCTAGGATGTGTAGAGTTTTAAGTATTCATGATTGTAAATATAGGTCCATACTGTATCTACTATTAACATGGATCTTTTTGTATTTCCACATTGATTCCTTGAGATATTTTTTCTATGAGTATGGGAATGCCTACCTCAGTGATGATTATATATTGTGTTGTAAGCCCTGATATATTGTTTTAGGCCTCTAACCATGGTCTCTAATCCTAACCTTGGCATGATAAAGCACTTCAGTCCTCAAACATATTTTATGACTTTGCATTTTAGGGGAAATATGTTACACGTCATTTTGTCACCAATAGGAAAATGATCACTAACCTAGATCTTTCCCTATCCTTCGAATTGTTTCAAAGCATTCCCCTGCAATGTTAAAAGAAAAAAAATCCCAAAGATAATGAAAATTATGGATTACATGCTCCATAAACCCACTTTTTATAATTTGCGCGGATTTTACCATAAATATGTGATTTGTCTCCCACTATGAAATTTGAAAATTACTTAACGTAAGTAAAAATAAAAAGTGATTTCTAGAAGATATGTTTGATGGATATTTCCCAACTGAAAGCTTCGATCTTATGCTTACTTGGGCCATATCTCTTTGTTCATGGAGAAAACTCCCTCTCTTTTTGGAACCCTAATCCCTCCTTTTGAGGATCTCATCCCTTGAGAAGAGGATCTCAAACATTCTCCTCTTGGCCTATAAATTCAACTAAAGCCAGAGGGTTAGGGAGGACTCCTGAATGTAAAATTATGTTGTTGAAATAGGGCTAGAAGGCTTGTCGCCTAAGGGGAGAATTAGAGACTTTTGGGAGGAGACTTACATCATCAAGGCAAGGTTGTATTGCTTCTTCTTGTTTTGAAACTAATACAGTCAACTATTTCTTTCCTAATTGCACTTGTCTTAATGTTATTTGCAAAATCCTTTTCCTAATTTCACTTTTCTTAATGTTATTTGCAAAATTCCTTTATCTTTTCTATGATTTATAACTGAATATGAGTTTAACCTTATGATATATGAAATGTTGCAAAATTTTTTTTTTTTTAGTTTCTTATTTTTCTACACTATGCTTTTATTCCTTTTTTATTTTTGTTCATGCATATCTGAGTTCGAAGTAGCGAGAAAAGGATTTTGAAATAATTGGAAGGACTTCCACATGAATTTCGTAGAGAAGGTAAGAGGCTTCAAAATAGCTCATATTTCATGTCAATTGTGAATTAAGGAAAGATAGTCATTAGAGGAATTTTGAGGTCTAAAATGGGCCTCCTAAGGAAATTATAAAATAATAGTAGGAAATAATAAAATAAGATTAGGTTACATCATCAAATTTTAGAGGGAAAAATAAAAAACTACTTTTCCAACTCATATTTTCAACTTATCTCCTTATGGGTTTACTCAAATTTCAAGTAGGAACACTCGTTGGATGCAAAATTTGATTCCTCATCCAAGGAGTACCCATGTTGCATGCTTTACATGGACCATTCTACATGAAAAAACGTGAAATACCCATGTTACATACTTTTGGTGGATCCTATTACACAAAAAATGATAAATACATGAAAAACATGATTGCAATCATGTTTTTTCATGTATTTCATATTTTTCGTGTAGCGGGGTCCATCAAAAGTATGAAACATGGGTACTCCTTGGATGAGGAATTAAATTTTTCATTTAACAAGTACTCTCGCTCAAAATTTGAGTAAACCTTGGGCAAATAAGTTGAAAATACGAGTTGAAAAAGTAGTTTTATTATTTTATTATTTTTTGATCATTTACTTTTTTACTCCAAAAATAGTGAATCATCCCCTATGGTTGACATCAGCATATTGAATCTTATTGGTTCTTATAAAGTTTATTTTGGTTGTACATTTTTCTTAGGAGGCCCATTTTAGACCTCAAAATACCCCTAATGAGTTATTTGTTTTTTTTGTTACTATATCTCTTAGGAATCTAGGGAGATTGCTCTTTTATGCAAAAGGAATTTATTCACCATAACATATGTTGATGGAAATCATCATCTAGTGCATTTTGGTCATCCAGAGGGTGAGGAAAATAATCACAAATATTTGAACCTCCTGGTGTTGTAGGGGCAGAGCCAAAATAGATTGTCTGTCTTATTTCGTTGAGGAAGGGGCACGAAGTCAAGGAGCACGAGCTTCTGCAAAAAAAACGAGTGGGAATTAATTTGCAAACAAAGGGGATGAGAAACTTGAAAAGCATAGAGTTAAAAGGGACAAGGATTGTGCATGAGAAGGAGACAGGGGAGACTAAGAGAGAAGAGCTTTGCAGGGAAGGCACTAAATCATCCACTCTCCAAAATTGAAGGGGGAATTTAAATTGGAGAAATGAATTCATCGCCTGGATATATATAATATTGAAGTGAAAATTTTCCCATGCTTGAGAAATCGTTTCAGCCTTCAATTTTAATGGATTTCCCAGCCTTGTGACCCTCTTGTGAGCTCGAGCGAATATTAAATTTTTAGCAAAGAACCATCATTCGTACAAAGATTGACCCACCTAGAGAGGGAGGGCACATGTCGAACATGTGTACTACCCTCAAGATATGTTGGCATTGATTTCAATAAGTTCATGGTGGTACCTGTCATATTCTTATGACAATCCGATGATGATGTGTGATGTGCTTGGTTAATACAATGTTGTAGTGGATCTGACAAGAAAATGTATAAAAATGGAAAATATTCCCAAGAAATAACACCATAGAAGATAAAACTTCAGATCTTCATTAATATCAAAACCCTTGAGGTAGGGCAACACCATACATTCACTCCTTAAGGAAGGCGATCACTCCACAAGCCATAAGTCTGCCAATACAATAATCCTTGACCCTCTCAATGGAGAGTCTCTAGCCTCTATATAGGTTTCATACATGTAATACCATGGGTAGTTACCATGGGTCTCTCAATACCATACATCCAATACAATCGGCTTATCACTATATTCCCTAGCTACATGTGGTCCCTCGCATAATGTGGGTTAACCACTTTATTTATTAACTATGGCCCATTTATTTATCATTCACATTATTACATCATATTATTCCCTTGGGTACCTCCCTTCGTACCCTATATTATCCCCCCTAGGTATACTACAATACACCCCCCTTAAACATGTTTTGTCCCCGAAACATGAGAAGAACACAAATAATAAGATCTACTCAAAAGATTATTCCACTGGTACCATTCACGTGCATCTAGCCATCCCAGAGAAAGGTGAACACTCGATCTGTTTGGTGTCTTGCTCGCTTGAGATGGAAGCGGGTTTTGGTGGTTCCTCTGTGTTGATGTGCTGTGGGTGGATCGTCGAGGGGTTGTTGTCCTTGTTGTTAATCCATTGCCACCTTGATGGTTGTTGTCTTGCTGGGTGATGTGGGTGGTGATATGTTGAAGCTTTAACTGATGGGATATCTTTCATTAATTCCACCACTATTGGTGATGGAGTTGTGTCTGGTGCTTTTCCTCGTACCTGCTTTGATGTCTGTGTTTGGTTGTCTACCATCCAAGGCTCATCATCTGATGTGTTTGTGTCATTAGAGAATTGTGCTTCTTCCTCCCTAGTCTCTGCATGGTTCCTCATGTAAATATCCTTCAATGTAATTTTCTTCTTTTTATACCATAGCTTCATGAATTTCTTTTGCACATAAAAATTTACAGTACCAACAGATTACATCCAAGGGTGTCCCAAAACAACATCCACATCATCTATATTTGAAGCATAAAAATCGGAATGCAACACATACTTATCCATAGAAATATTCAAATATTTATAAATTTCAACATCTTCATTATCAACCTGTTTGTTTTCAATATGTTTTGCTGGAACTTGCAATTTTTTAGCCAAATTAACATTGATACAATTATGCTTGCAACTAGGAATGATAGACACAATGATGTTCTCTTTCTAAATATTTCCATGAACCTGTAATATGGAAATATTAGTAGAAAATAAGTCTTCATGGCTCTTACTCTCCTTCTTTCCTGCTTGAGACCACTTGTCCAAAAGGACTTTTTCAAGTTTTTTCTCAGGAAGTTTCCTCACAAAGCTGTCAAGTGAGGTCCAACATTTATTTGCCTCATCTTTCATATGAATCCCTATGTAGCATATCCAAAAATAAGGGGATTGAGCCTTCTCATATTGTAAAAATTCTTCAATATTAGGGCCATCATCTTTTCCTGTAAACTTCGTCTTGCAAGAAACCCTAAAACATGGTAAGGGTTTTGAAGAAAATCACTTACTTTGGAAAAAACTTTAAATGGCCATAATTCGGTCAATATAAATTGGAATCCTTATTATAACCTGTTTTCGGAAATGGAACAATCATTCAGCATCTTCAATTATCACTGAAATCCCGATCTGGGCAACTTGGAAACTCATATCTGAGCTTCAATTGTCTCGTCGTCACAAAATTTCAGGAAAAAGAAAAAAAATTGTCGATTTTAAATCAGTGATAACTCCCTCATTCAGACTCTGATTGGACTGATTTTTTTTTTTTTGAAATTGGGTGAATTTTCAAGGGGAGCTCAGATCTCTAATTATTTTTTTGAAATTATACATGAAAAACGGAAAAAAAAAAAAAAAAAAAAAAAAAAAAAAAAAGGTGAGGAAAGTCACCGTCCACGAATTGTCGTTAGAAAATTTCTGCAACACAGTTGAATTTAAATCAGCGATATTGCCCTCATCCGAACTCTGATTCGATTGATTTTTTTTTTGTAATTGAGTATTTTTGCGCAAGGAATGCAAATCTGCTATTTATTTATGGAAATTTTGCACCAAAATTTTCATATCTTCTCTGCAAACTCGTTGCCCACCAAATTCCTGTAAAAGATGAAAATGTAAATATCCCCAACTTCGCCAAGAAAGTGCCTGATACCACTTGTAGTGGATCTGACAAGAAAATGTATAAAAATGGAAAATATGCCCAAGAAATAACACCATAGAAGATAAAACTTCAGATCTTCATTAATATCAAAACCATTGAGGTAGGGCAACATCGTACATTCACTCCTTAAGGAAGGAGATCACTCCACAAGCCATATGCTTGCCAATACAATAATCCTTGACCCTCTCAATGGAGAGTCACTAGCCTCTATATAGGTTTCATACATGCAATACCATGGGTCTCTCAATGCCATACATCCAATACAATCAGCTTGTCACTTTATTCCCTAACTACATGTGGTCCCTTGCATAATGTGTGTTAACCAATTTATTTATTAAATGTGGCCCATTTATTTATCATTCACATTATTACATCATATTATTCCCTTGGTTACCTCCCTCTGTACCCTATATTATCCCCCCTACGTATACTACAAATGTTCAGCTAGTTGGTTTTTTTGGTTTCCATTGATGTCAACTTGGATGTGGCATGACTTAGTGGAGGTGATTTGGAGCCTGAGTAGAGATGTCTACAGGGCATGGTATGATGAATTGTCATAGGTTGATGATGTTCCTATATATTTTGTAGCTATATATGTTGGAGGTGCCTCTACAAATTTTTTAGGTAGTTGGACGATGATGTTTCTTTTGCATGTGTTGGAATTGTTGCTACAGGTGTTGGATATGCTTCTACATGTATTGGAAGAATTGGATTTGTTGCTACATGTGTTTAGATGTCGTTTCATGTGTTGGATATGTTTCTACAGCTATTGGATATTGTTTTGTGGTTGGTTTCTACTGCTACAGGTGTTAGAGATGTTGTTACAGGTGTTGGAGGTATTTAGAAAACTTTTTATTGTTGCTTGATGAGTTTGAGGTGTTGGTCTTGATGAGGAGTTTGGAAGACTAGGGTCTAACTGTCACTAACTTGTTGCAGAGTTTCTTGGACTATGTCATCATTTGTATACTTCTCATATAGGTTTGGAGGTGTGTTTTGGAGTTGATGAAGGTGTCCAAGAAGTTTGGTAGAGATCTGGCCTAAATTAGTTTGAGTTTTCGTATCCTCTATCATAGTTGCATGGAGGCAAGCCTGTGCATGCGACTGAGAGGTGACAATCGCTAGGAAGAAGTCCTATGCATGTGGCCAATCGATATAATCTAGTTTTATGCCTATGACTATGGCCTAAAACCATTTTTTTCTATGCATTCCTTGCACACATTGGGTGTTTATTTTTTTTCCTGCATGTCTTGTTCGAGACTCATCGTGTAAATGTTGGAAAATTTTTAATGAGCTTCTAGAATGTGTTTAGAATTGAAAATATCCTTCATGAAGTGGAATTAGTGGCTTGACCAAGTCAATGAGATGAATCTGGATGGAATCAAGTGTATGAGCAGAGTTTGCAAAGCTCAGAATGTCTTGGTAATTATTGGGTTGAGCACCCCAGTTCATCTCTTTAGCAAAGAAATACCAATGATAATGTAAATTATTCTCTTAATGTGTTGAGTGAGTATGATAGTGAAGGATCATGTGCAAGTTGTGTTATGCAGATTTATTGAAGTAGTTTTCAGGTGTTGCAGTAGTTAGTTGAAGTATGTTCCAGCCAACATTTTGTACAGTAAGGAGGTGAAATAGAGTTTGTTTGTAGTTATACTTGGAGAATGTTTTCTCCTAACATATTATCCAATTTATTTTTTTAGTGCAACATTCAGTTGTGAGAATTTTTACTTGTTGCGAAGAGGATTTTAGCTGATGAGATGATTATATTATTTTATGCAGTGTTGGTGAGATTGTGTTGTATTTTGTGGTGTGGATTTTATTTTTTATTGTGTGCCTTGATGATACATTGTTGTAGTTCTCATGTTGACTAATTCTCAATTCCAGTATTGAAATGTATGAAAAGAGAACCACATAGAGGAGTGGATTTAGAGGAATCTTGTGAAATCAATATAAGTGAGCAGTTTTCTCAATCCAATGGTAGTTGGATAGTTTAGAAGAAATTGGGCGAGGCTCGTTGATTATGGTGGCTTCCAACAAATAGGAGTTTGTAGAATCATTTTATAGTTTAGGAGTAATTAGGCGAAGATCGTGGTGGCTTCCAATGGATGGTAGTCTGTGGATACAAATAAGAAAGAGATCTCCATTTGATAGTAGCTAGCTAAACCTCTATGTAAAAGAACTCACTTAGAATAATAATGATTTGAGTAGTGCAACAAAAACGGGTGGTTTTTTCCCTATAGAAGGTTTTCCACTAGATATACTTATGTCCCATGTGTTGAATGGTTTTATGTTTTCATGTTTAGTTTTTATGATTTTATCTTTATTTATGTGTTTCATTTTATGCATGGTTAAAGAGTAATAATTTGGAGAAAAAATTATAAGTTCCTTCACTACTGATTCACACCCCCCCCCACCTTAGTAGTGATCTAGTTTCCAACAATTAGTATTAGAGTGGGCCTCTCGATGGCGAATAGATCTGGGAGTTTTGGTAGAATTTTGAAATTTTTTCAAAATGGATCAATAAGGAATTCCATTACTTCATGAAGGTAAATTTGCAACTCTGAGGATGAAATTGGATTTATACTTTCTATCTCTTGAGGAAAATGTTTTTCTATCAGTAGAGTATGGAGTTAGGGATGAATTTAATGATAAGGTTAAAAGGATTATTTTACATAGTATTTCAAAATTTGATATCATATAATGTGTTTCCAATTTTTTAGATTCATTGACGTTTAGTACATTGATATTGAGGATGTATATGTTGCTGCTCCTATGAGATATTTCTATGTTGTTGTTGTGAGTTGATTTTTTTGCTAATGCCTATGTGGAGCATCGTGGTTGATATTAGTTATCATGTTTTTGTTGCAAGATCTTGATTGTTGGGATAGTGATGGCCAAGGTGTTGAGTGGCCATGTACTAGCATATGATGTTGTTAGTACTTCTATTGTTGTAGCTACATATTGATAGCTCATTTCATTACTCGTGGAGGTCTTATATTTGATGCACATGACATATAATACATGTTTATTGTTTTTGCTATATGGATCATATATAATTTTTCATTGATGTCATGTACTCATGATTATGCCATATTATTTTATTGAGCATGCATAGAGGAGATAAAACTTATGTGCAGATGTAAAATCCATGTACCTTTATTTTTCTATCTTGTTGGCATATTTCTCATGGAGAGACCCATGGTGTCTAGTATATTTTTTCAAATCAACCATGTATGGGATAATGGGTGTCATGTATTATATTTTATATCATTTATGTAGCCCCATTAAATTGGGTGCATGATGTAAACTTGGGTCCATAGAAGTCTTGGTTGATGATAGGTGTAGAGGAGTCATATATCAGTCATATTTCTTTGTCACAACCATGTATTTGCTCCATAAAGAATTTTATTGTGTGGTAATTTTTTGTACATCATTTTATATCAGAGTGGTGCAGCAGATGTGTTAATAAGACAACAAAGAGAGTGTTATTACAACTCCATCACATGCTTGGGTGGGGGGGCATCTTCAATTGGAGAGGTTGTATGGTTTCAACTTGAGGTGTGTTCGTGGTTGAGCTTCTTGTTTTATATGAACATTCTTCCTCTACATCAGTATTGTATTAGAATAGTGTTGAGTATTATAGGCGGAGTACTTCTCTCATCTGAAACATTATTGGCATTATTTCTTTAGTATTGGTATGGACCTTTTCCATTGATGTCAAAAGGGGAGAGAATTTGAAGTGTTACAACTTCAGAGTTGGAAAGTGTATGGATATAAACCTCATATGTTGACATCGGATTGAGATTCACATCAATACCAAAGAGGGAGGTTTTTGGCATTGTAGTGTTGGAATTGATGTCAACAGGGTCATGGTGCTAGTTGTCATATGTTTATTTCAATCTGATGATGATGTGTTATGACTGTTTGGTTACTGCAATGTTTAGTTGGTTGGTTTTGTTGGTTGGCATTGATGTCAAATTGGTTGTGTTGTGGCATCACTTGGTGGAGGTTATTTGGAGGTTGACTAGAGATGGTCGCAGGGCATGGTATGATGGTTTGTCATAGGTTGATGATGTTGCTATATATTTTTGGGTGTGTGTTATATTATTTCCATGACTAGAAATAGAAATTGTACATTGTGCCAGGCATAGCGAGGGGGTCACGGGGGGGGTGGCATCCCCCCTTGTCAGGGGGTTTTTAAGGGGGTGGTAGCCCCCCCTGTCAGGGGGTTTGCAAGGGGGCAGTAACCCCCTTGCACCGGGTCTAGGGTAGCACCCTGAGAATTTGTTTTTATGTGGACCCAATAATATTTGGGTAGACCCAAGGATGGCAGGAAAACCCAAAGATGGTGGGAAAACCTACCCATGGTTTTGTGCATGAGTTTTTCACATGGCTTTGGGCATGATCATTTTCTCCCCATGGTATTTTGTAGATCCAATCAAGGGAACTATGATTATGTTATAATCCAAGGTTAATGGATTGGGGTTTATGAATGCTTCAGTTCATATATATATATGTATTGTAACATTGAAAGGAATATAATAAAAAATCAATACGGTAGTCCTCATTTTTGGATCTAGGGAAAATATTTGTGCATATTTATTTTATGTTATCTCCATTGTATAATTTTTTTATTTAAGAATTCGCTTGTAGGTAATTTATGTAGAAGTTTAAAATGTACACATATATTGGAGCTATATATGTTGGAGGTGCCTCTACAGATGTTGGAGGTATTTAGATGACTTCATGTTGTTGTTGCAGGTGTTGTAATTGCTGCTATAGATGTCGGATATGCTTCAACATGTGTTAGAAGCATTGGAGTTGTCACTACATGTGTTGATATTGTGTTTCATGTGTTGGAGATGTTTCTACATGCGTTGGAGACAATTTGATGGTTGGTTGCTATTGTTACATGAGCTATATATTTTTCTACAGGTGTTGGAAGTGTTTGGATAGGTTTTTATTGCTGCTTGAGGAGTTGTAGGTGTTGGTCTTGATGAGAATTTTGGAAGACTATGGCCTCCATGTCATTGACTTGTTTCAGAGGTTCTTGGCCTATGTCATAAGTTACAGAATTTTCATATAGGTTTGCAGGTGTCTCTTGAAGTTGATGAAGGTGTCCAAGAAGTTTTGTAGGGATCTAGCCTGAATTGATTTGAGTTTTCTTATCCTCTATCAAAATTGCATGGATACAAGCCTGTGCATTTGGGTGAGAGGCTCTAGTTGTTGGAAACTAGACCTATGCATGTGTCTAGTCGATATTGGCTAGTATTGCTCCTGCGAATGCGGTCGAAAGCATGTTTTTCTCAGTATTCCTCACACATATCAATTATTTATTTGTTTTTATAGATTTTCTTGTTCGAGACTCATCATGTAAAGGTTGGAAAAATGTTAATGAGATTCTAGAATGTGTTTAACATTTATCATGTCCTTCATGAAGTGAGTTAGTGGCTTGATCAATTCAATGAGATAAATCTAGATTGAATCAAGCATATGAACAGAGTTTGTGGAGCTCAATAATTATTGCTAATTATTAAATTGAGCACCTCATTTCATCTATTTAGTGAATAAATCTCAATGAAAATGTTGTTGATTCTCTTAATGTGTTGAGTGAGTGTGATATTGAACTATCATGTGCAAGTTTTGAGAGTCATGTTATGCATATTTACTGAATAATTTTGTGGGATTTGCAGTAGTTAGTTGAAGTATGTTTCAGCTGAAATTTTTTGCAGTAAGAAAGGAGGTGAAATAGAGTTTTCTTGGAGGTGTATTTGGAGAATTTTTTCTCCTAAAATTATCTCCAGTTTATTGTTTGAGTGAAACATTCAATTGTGAGAATTTTTACTTGTTGCAGAGGGAATTTTAGTTGATGAGTTGATCAAATTATTTTATGCAATGTTGGTGAGATTGTGTTGCAGTTTGTGGTGTGGATTTGGTTTTTGATTGTGTTCATTGATGATATGTTGTTGTAGTGCTCATGTTGAGAAGTTATCAGTTACAATATGAAAATGAATAAAACGCAAACCACGTAGAGGAGTGGAGTTGGAGGGATCCGGTGAATTCAATATAAGTGAGAATTTTTCTCAATCCAATGGTAGTTGGATAGTTCGAAAGAAACTGGGTGAGGCTTGTCAGTCGTGGTGGCTTCCAGTAGATAGGAGTATGTAGAGTTGTTTTATATTTCAAGGGTAACCAGGCAAGGATCATTAGTCATGGTGGCTTCCAGCAGATGGTAGTCCATAGATATGCATGAGAAAGTGATCGCCATTTGATGGTGGCCAACTAAATTTCTATGTAAAATAACTTTCTTAACATAATAAATATTTGAGCAACGTAGTAGTAGTAGGTTGTTTTTTTTTCCCTGGAGAGGGTTTTCCATCAGATATAATTGTGTCCCATGTGTTGAATGGTTTTCATATTTTCATGTTTATTTTTTATGCTCTTATATCTATTTATGTTTTTCTGTTTATGCAGGGTTAAAGAGTAATAATTTGGAGAAAAATTTAAGTCCCTTCACTACTGATTCACCCTCCCTCTCAATTGATCTAGTTTCCAACAGGATAAACCTTGATGACAATGCGAAGACACCAAGGGATATGTTGAAGTTCTCATCCATAGTATAAAGGTCCTCATGGCTATATCTTGAAGGAATATATTTCCCACACGTTAACAATTGATTTAGCCTTCAATTGCAATTAATTTCCTAGTCTTGTGACCAACCCCTTGCCAGTTCGAGCGAATATTAAATTTTTATCAAATAAAGAACCTTCATCCATACAAAGATCAACCTACATGGAAAGGGAGGGCGCATGTCAAGCACACGTACTTCCCTTCAAATTAGCTTTGATGACGATGCTATGACACCAGGGGATATATTGAAGTCACCATATGTAAAATTATGGGACGGGATTTCAAGATAGGAGGGTCCTTAATTAAATTGTGATATATTTATTATAAATCATATTTAGCTGCTTGTCTTTGATCACATATGATTTAAATTTTCAATTACAATGCAGGTCGATTATCATTTGATTGGATTCACCGGAGGTTGCAGATCTCGGAGTTCCATGGCATGAAACTAACGGATATAGTTTGGTGGATGCCATTACTTGCCAGAAATTCTCTCCTACCAAGCCATCTATAATGGTACTCTCTACAACTTAGGAGTATTAATTTTTAATGGTTCTTTAAGGACAATTCCCTACAATCTAGTTATGTTTTTTGTATTGTCTATACCTATCTTGTTTATTTCCTATCATAAGAATGGATGATCAGAAAAGTATAGAAAATATGTTATGAAGAATAAGCTCTAAAGGAAATTAATATGTAAGTTGATATAGTATTATGGTTTTTTTTCTCTTGAAAAAAGAGAGATCTAGTTTGGGAACAAATTTTTTTTATACTTTTCCTAAACTATTTTAGGCAATCATTTCAATACTTTGAAAATTTCTCATTAGGATAACCATGTTGTTACATATCTTGATTGCGACCTAACTCTCCAAACTATGGAATTCATCTTTCAAACAATTTGGCTCAAGTCTGAAATTGAATGCATAAAAATCGAGAGAGTTATCATGGTGAATAACATGCATGAAAGCACACTTTCCATATTTAAGGAATATCGAGAAGCAATTAGGTGGAAGAGATTGGTTATACATGGCATGCAGGAAGACACATACCAAGGTTTATTGGAGCTATTGACGGTTCATATTATTCAATTCCCAATAGTCAGCAAAATATATGGTATGTGGGACTCCCAGGCTCGTTGAATTTTAACATACGGAGGGGGTTTTGCATTAAATGGTTTGAGAAAAAAATCTAGTGTGAAATATCGATGGTTGAGATCAAAAGTAGAAACCCTTACCCTCCCTTTAAACACACATTTTCAAAACCACTACAAGGGGGTTGGACTAAGTTCTTTTTGGTTTTCATAAACCACATTTGGTTTTTTCCATTGTAGGGTCTACATACCCTCCACCTCTTTTAAAACATGGTTACAAACACACACACATACATATAATTTTGTCGAAAGACAAAAAAAGATGTGAGTACACTTACTTGTACTCCGGTCAATCATACAATGAGATTGCGTATGTCTAGTGACATTTTTGTTGGTCTTCCAAATATATTTACATCGAAAAATAACATGAATAACATGGAAATATTTTTTTACGAAAAACACCACGTCTCAGTAGACTGACCCCACCAACCCTTGGTCATCCAACGGCTTGATGTCGCTAGAGCGACATGTTGTTTGTTTAATTTATGATAGTTATGGAATGCAATTTCAATGAAAATGTATGGCTTCAATGACCAAGTTTTTGACAATAGTGTGTCTCACCATTTCGACAAATAGTGGGGATATCCAAATTTAAATGATGGTTATGGAAAGGGATTTCGAAGAAAACATTTGACTTCGATGACCAGGGTTCCAACGACAATTTTCGTCGAAATTGCGATAGTAAGTTAGGATGTCCAAATTTTGATGGTAACTCATGTGATGTTTACTACAATCTAGATTTATCGTAAGTTGTGTGAACATGGTGTCAGAAGAATGACCAAATACCTTCGAAAATTGAGTAAAATTGTAGTATTGTTTGGATGAAAAAGAGAGTATCTAAAGGCTCAAAAGTATAGCACTCTTGTGGGAAAAGGGTGATGAGACTACCAAATTCTTTCACCAATTTTCCCATAATAGGAAGAATGTGAAGATCATCTTGAAATTTGAGAAGCAAGATGAATCTATGACTTCCAATTTCGAGGAAATTTCAAAGGTTGGGATTAGATCAAATTAATGGTTTTTTCAATGAGAATAATAGATCCTCTATTGTTAAAATTTTAAGCTCGAAACCCTTTTTACCTGCTTCATTTTTTGAGGAAGGGGATGTTCATTTAATGAAGTGTTTGAAAATGAACTTCAATTTGTTTTACATTCCTTTAAAAAATACAAAAGGAAAACCCAGATGGATCACCTATAGATTCCTTTCTATGGTTTTATGCGATTATGAGGATAATGTTATAGGGATTATTTAAGGGACTAGATTGTCAATAAAAATGTTATTTTCTTTCAACATGAACCTCTTTACTCTCATACATAAGAAAAACAATCCTAATATATTTGAGGAGTCTATGAATATCTCATATGTAATTGAATATACAAGATAATTTCAAAATTTATTGTTAATATGGTAGAGGAATTATCATACAAATATATTTCTCAAGAGCACTTTCAATTTTTGGTTGGTATGTAGATCCACAAAGTACAGGGAATGGCCCAGGAAATTTTCTATTCCATTAAAATCAAGAAAATACCAACTATGGTGATGAAGGTTTATTTGTCTAAAGCATATATTAGAGTCAACTACCTCTACTTGCATGATGCCTAGTCACTTGGGTTTTGATTTACCTTTTCTCAATTAGGTTATTAATTATGTTATTACTACAAATTCATTTAAAATATTGATTAACCAATCAAACAATTGATTATTCACTCCTAATCATGGTTTAATACAAGGGTGTCCTCTATCTCTATATTATGGTTGAAAGATTAATTAGAATCTTGTTTGAGACAAAAATATCATAGGATTTTATTGAAATTAGAGTTGGAAATTCAATATAAAAATAACATTTAATATTTGTGGATGACAATATTCTATTTTTTATGGTTCTTGTAAATATGTGCTAAATACAACATACATATTATACCTCTACTTCATTCTTATTGGAATGATGATTCATAAGGGGAAGGACTTTATCTTCTTTATGGGGATTGAGTATGGAAAAATCCTTTTACACAACTATTTCCTAATCCTCAATTGGATTTGAAAACTAGAATCAATTACATGGGATTTGATCTCAATCCTAATGGTTACACCAAGGGATATTCTTGTTGGATGATATCAATGGTTACACCAAGATATATTGGTGCAATAGATGGATTTCTTGGTGAAATTTGTCTTAGAAACCAATTTTGTATACTAGGTTTCATTGTCCTTCATCCCCAAATGGGTATTGGAGTAGGTTAGGAAGAATAGTCACTTGTTTCTACAAAATGTGTTTCCTTTTGTTTCATGGAAGAATATTGTTGTACTAATACTTGGGTGATTAGGGATTTAAAAATATCCTTTCTTTTATAAAAGCCTTAGATATAAATTTTGTATAGAGGATCATTGAGGGAAATGGAATTTGGAGTAAGGTGTAGAATCATAAATACATAAACCCTCTATTTTTTGAGGAATGGATCATATATTCAAAAAAATTGTTCATTATGCCACTATGATTTGAAAGGCTATGGCATTGTCTTTCCCTATAATAGGGAATTGGTTAATATATAAAAATGGGGTATGAAATAAGATAATTCTAGGGAAAGATATTATGTGGGGGGTGATGAAAATTATAGGTTTCGTATGAATTTTACTTTGCACTGAAAGATTGGTCTTTCTTCAATTCATAATATGTGGTGAATCTTGAAAATATCAACATTTAGTGAAATTAAGGGATATTTTCAAATAGATTGAATTTTATTGGGGGGATGGAGTATTATGGGAAGATTACGTAGGTGCATTGATAAATATTCATGTTAGAATTAAATATGATGAGGATGAACTGATCTGGTCTAGGAACCTTATAAGAGGGATGTGTACACCACAGTTAGGCTACAAGGTTGTTAGAGAGGAATATGTTTTTAGGATTTAGAATGGTGGTACAGGTTAATATGGAAGTTCAAATGCCCCTTTAAATAAATTTTATTTATCTAGATGATACTTGGGAATAAGGTTCCTACATAGGATTACAAGTAGAGAATAACTAGTAGGATCATGGTAGGTGCACATTATGCAAGGCTAGTGGGAATATTGTGATGGATTTTCTCAAGGTGAGCCTTTGGTTGGAAGATTTGGAGGGGTGTTATTCTTATCATATTCTCATTATAAAATTAAATGTAGGATTAGGTAGAAGCACTAATAATAGGGTTGAGCTCTTGAACTTAAACTTGTTCCTCAAATTGGTTGTACAAAAGGGTGTTAAAAAATGAAATTTTTTGGTGAATCCAAAGTAATTATAAAATGGATAAATGGGATTTGTGATATGGAAAAAAAATTCTTGAGACCTATTTTTGAGGAAGTACTAACTCCAAAGAAAATTTTAATGAGGTCTCTTTCTTCCATGTTTCACAAAGAAAGGAAGAGATTGGTAATTTCCCCCTCAAAAGATGGTGTTCAAATTGCTTTAAGATTATGGCATTTATGGGTATAGTGAGTAGGATTTCTCATTAAACATTATTGTAGACCTTTTTACTAGCTAAATTTCTAAGCTATTACTTGATTTTATGTTCATTGTAGCTAGAAAAATTGAATTTCTTCTTAGATGGTATTAAATTCTATGTTTGGTTTTTAGACTGATATCGAAGATCATCTAATGACAAACTAAGGCATGGTGATGCTCTTATATGTAGGACCTACTTTTTTATGCTACATATGAAAACTCAAAAGTTCATTTTGGAGAAACTATTGGATAATGTGTGTGTGTGTGTGTGTGTATAGTGGTATGAAGAAGAGAAATGTAAAATCTCTCTATTTTGAATTTCGATCACTGAATGTTGGAAAGCATCTATACAATTTTATTTTTAGTAATAAAATTCTGATTTTTAAATTTTTTATGGAATAAAAATATATTAAATTAAAAGGTTACTTGTACTTATGTTTACTCATTACTCTCCATAATATAAAATTAAGAAGAAATTTAAAACTATGGTTTTTGAGGAGTAAATTAAATATCCCTCCCCCTTTAGATACTATGTGACAATACTTTATGGAAAATTAAAAAGTAATAAGAAAAGGGAGTACTATTGAGAAAGAGGAGTATTACTGCTATGAAGGATAAAATAATCATTCAGAGTAAAATGCAAGATTCAAATCAAAATAAAATATTATTTTTAAAAATTATTGCACAAAGTAGCGTACCTATGCAATTGGCACACTAATGTATGCCCGATTAAACCCAAACCTTTAGTACTAAGTTTCAAATTTCAACCAAAATATAGGTTGTAACCCAGGCATACTAATTTGGGTGGCTTCAACTAATGCCCATTCTAAGTTTGGTGGCTTCAACTAATGCCTATTCCAAGTTGGGTGGCTTCAAATAAGGTTGACTTGATTATGTTAATTTCTCTTTATCTTTCTATGTATTGATGAATTCCATTTTTAAGTAAGCTTAACTTGGATGATCCATGTATTTTAGGAATAACTAGTTGACTTGTGGCTTTGCAAATTGCAAACAAATGAACAATTAGCATGGAAGAAATTTCTTTATGAAAAATACAACGGTCCTTATTGTACAAAGTTGGTTGAGTTTATAAAAAATTAAACATTCCCATTACTCTATGGAATTCATTCTATAACTTTCATTGTGTTTGCATAAATTGAAGAGGCCTATGATTTATGTGGATCATTCATCTCCTTCCCTAGAGTATAATGTTTCCATTTTTGGTTGACCTACAAGATGGAATACATCTACTTATCTTAGGTGGGGTATGTCTTGACAATATCAGAGAGTGTTTCACTATGATAATCCATCATATGCCTTTGATGAATGAGTATTTCACTAATAGAATAGTTTTAGGCATCTGTCTCGATCTCAAATGGTTTTTGTAGGTATAGTAGGGTGAGGACTGGTGTGGAACAAATATAGTGTTTGAGCTCATAAAATAATATTATTATGATTCAAACCAAAAAATTATTTTTCTCCACCCTTGGTTACTTTAATTAAGGGCCAAGTGATATAAGAGAACCCTAGCATGAACCTCTGGAAGAAGTTATCAAGGCCCAATAAGCTACGGAACTCTGATAGTTTTTTCAGGGTTGGCCAAAACCGAATGACTTGGATCTTGGCAAGATCCACATGCACCCCTTGCTCATCAATAATGTAGGTCCGACTATTGGAACTTCTCCTTTCCAAAAGAGAATGTCTCCAAGTTTGCACTTAGCTTGTGTTCCCACGGAGTTTGGAGGATCTATTGAATATGATTCAAGTGTTCGTCCTAACTCTTGTTGAAGATGAGGATATCATCCAGATATACAACAATGAATTATTTGGTGAAAGGCCACAAGATATCATCTGTCACTCTCATGAAATTTTTTTGGGAAATTCTAAAACCAAAAGTCAAGACCAACCATTCAAAAATAACCTACTTGGACTTGAAAATATTCTTTTAAATATTAGTTGGTTCTATTGGGAATTGGAGTTAGTTGGACTTCAAATCAATATTACTAAAATACTTGTCTCCCTTGAGCTAGTCAAGAAGGTCATCAATCTGGGGATTCGGGTATTGATTATTGCCTGTGATTTTGTTCAAGGCCTAATAATCAATGGAGAGTTGTTAGGTCCCATCTTTATTCTACACAAGTACAATTGGGCTTCCACAATGTGAGGAAATACGTCGAATTTTCCTTTTTTTGAGTAGTTTTTGACTTTGTTACTTGATTTTCTCATTCCCCATAAGTGATGATGATATATTGACCCATTGGGTAGAGGTGGGGCCAAATTGATTGAATGCTTTACTTGAAAATCAAGAGGTGTGCTCATGGGGGAGAATAATATGACTCTATACTCTTCCATGATCTTATTCATTTTTCATTGCTACTTGGAGGATCCCTATGCGAAGGCCATGATGTGGCCACAATATTCCCATTACTTTGACAGTGAACTAAGAGGAAGATAAATTTCTCACTTCAAGAGATGATCTTATTGTATTACTTAGAATATATCAAAGAAATGGCATCAGGTGGGCCTACCTATGGTATTTTGTATATTTTTCTACCCAAAGTAATAATAACACTATGATTTATAGAATCATACACAACATGTCACTTCCGCAAATATCGTTAGTCTAATAGAGCATCACAAAAATTCAAGCGGATAAACATCACGCAAAACCTCATCCATGAAAAGTTTGATGTTGTAGAGCATACAAAATCATTAGCTGACGTGGATATCTCACCCTTGGTGGAGCCACCCAATGGTGTATGGTTTCAATTATGGCATTTTCAACAGGCCTAAATGCTTGATGAACTTTGTTGAGATGAGGTTAGTTTGACTACTTTTATTAACAATGAAATGGAATGGAACAACCTTCACGCAAACTTGTGAGTGGAAGAGGAATTCAACTTCCTCCAAATATTTAGGTTCACTTTGCTGGACCTTGGTGGTGGAAACGAAGGCACTAGGTTCTACATCAATAATTTTTTCCCTTCTCTAGGTCTAGTTTATATTTGGAACCTTTTTCTTATTATAAATCTTTTAGCACAACTACCTGCAAGTTCTTTGCATGGAATTACTTGGTGTTATGAATGGGAATCTTGAGGAACTCACACCAATCTCATGTGTCTTTCTTCATCCTCCCAATGTAATTATTTATTTTCAACTTTGATGGGTTGTCCTAGGGTGGTCCACCATGGCTCTATCATTTTTTATATGATTTGGGGTTGTCATTGCCCCGCTTCTGCTGTGAAGGGTATGCAAATCCAAAGTCTCACTTTTTTTTTTACTCAATTTTGACAACATATAGGTATGCTACACCAAGCGAGGACATGTATAGGAACTCCATTTTTTTCTGGATATACCTATGTAGATAGCCGCGATACTTGAGCACCATATTCCACTCATATGTTTTTATACCCAACTTGGTGCTAAAGATATGAAATATATTTGTGAAATCTAGAATGGTTTAGATCATTTCTTGTTGTAGTGTGGACCATCTCATGTATTATTCTTCATAACTTCTAACAGGATAATATTATTCCGTAAAAAAAACTCTAAAAGAGTCTTAAGTGGGTGTGATTACAAATAGTGGGGATTCCTTTGTGGCCCTTTTCTCGCAACAATTTTTCCACCAATCCTTGACATGGTGGGTAGCCTTAAAGGGTGCAATGGTAATATTTTCTCTATCAAAAAATTTGTGGATGGAAAAAAACCCTTCTAGCATATCTGACCATTTTTCTAGAGCATTTGTGTCTATAGAGCCTTCAAATAAACGAATATCAAAATTAACTTGTACCTTAAAGGGGATGATTCCTCAAAAGTTGCCACTTGATGAAGATGTGTTTCCTATTGGCATTTGTCGGAGGATCTGGGAAAAAGTATCCGTCATCTTACCCCTTTGTCACACAAAGGATTCTTCTAGCAACAATTTAATAGGATCTCCTACTCCCTAGTCTTGCTTTTCTTCCACCATAGGACGTCATTGGGGTCGGAAAGGACAGTCTCATAAGGGCTCAAGTAGTCAGAGTCCCAACTCCTTATACCCAAAACTCATTGGGGACATGCACATAGAAAAAATAAATAACATACTTCTCTAATACCACTTATCTAATTTTATGAAGGAAATTAAATGAAATACATATTACTAATGAAAATAGAGAAATACATCAAAACTTGACTTTAATTAAATAATGGAAAATGTTGAAAAATCTATATAAGTAGGATGAAAGTAAACTAGCTCGAATGGTGGTAGTTTATCTCTTAGAAGAGATGTGATGGTTGTGTGCCTTCCTGAATTGTATTACAATGAGGTTCAAGGGCTTTTGTATCATAAATAAATAATGGTAAATAATGAACATCCAAAACCCTAATCCTAGGAGACAAAACTCTAAAGGCTTATGGGCCCTAATGGGGTAAGTTGGAAGGTCAACTTCTCAGGGTCGTAACTTTGGCACAAGATATCCATTTTGCATGCATTACAGCCTATTGGAAAGGTCTATCCAAGGAGAAACACTTCCAAATATTGGAATTTTACATGATTATTTTCGGCTTGTTTCCCCAAAAAAATTCATTTAGTTCCTCAAAATAGCTCTGAAAATTTAGGACCTGAAAAAATGTCAAAAATAGAAAACTTCCAAATTAGGAAAATTGCGTTGTGATCCAGTGGAATAGGTGGGTTTCCATAAATATTCACCTAGATTAGGGGCACACCCGCATAGGCATGAAATTTCATCTCAATTATGGCATCAACACATAAGTGTGGCCAAGTAATAACATGATGATGTTAGCATGGTGAAGTGGTAGAACATATGACTACCACGTGCAAAGTACAATTTATGTTTTTTAGTGACAAATCGACTCAATTTTAAGTGACACATGGTACCTCTCACGAGGCACCATGTGACATGATGGCATCATGCTGACATCATCACACGGGTGACCGTGACCCCCAAGGATCTAGTTGCATAACAAGAGGGGTTGCACCTAAATGACCATGGCATATGGAAAGAGTCTTGGTCATATGAGAGGTTGTATGGTCATCCTAGGAGAAACAAAGGTATTCATCGATCAACTACCACATGCCCCAGGTCCACATAAACATGTATATACACATGACCATGAAATTTATTTTGAGACATAATTCACTCATAACAAACAACAAGTTATGGTTTTGTGGTTTACAAAGTTTCATTTTGTGGCTTATCCATATGACTTGATCACGGCTTAGTAGTTTGAAAAGGTTCATGAATTTCACTTGTTCCAGGCTTAAGCCAATGGAGGGCTTCCTTTTATGGCTTATACATATGAATTGCTCACTAATCTGTGGGTTAATTTGGAAGCTCAGTGAAAAATTCCAACCATAGGATGAAATTCCTATTTTTGAGAGGACCAATTTTCACTATTGAAGTGCTCAATTTGGACAAGGGAAAGTGAATTTTTGAATTAAAGCCCACATGTGCATATTTGATCAAGTCGGCCCTAAAGAAAATTGGAAACCCTTGGAAGGCTATAAATACAAGTGACCTCAACCTCATTTGGACATCATCATGCAACATTCTTCTATTATCTTTCTTGTTTTTGTCTCACATAGGTCTAAGGCAACTCCACACAGGAATAGGTCCGCACAAATTTTTGGAGATCACACCTCTATTTTTAGGGGTTTGGGTCTCAGTTGCAGGCATGTCATGGAGAAATTTCGACCAAAGCCTTTCAGCCGAATGCATGACACATATTCCCAACGACTGGAACCTAAAGGTTAAATTTTTTTAGTTGACCAAAGTTTTTTCTTGTTGACCACAAAGTTCATCAGTTGACTACAGGCATTAACAGTTGATTACAGGTTGCTGAATCAGGGTTTTTTATTATTGTCACGGTTGGTTTCATCTCATGTATATTTTCTACTTGATTTTTATGGATAGGTTTATGATGAAAGATATGGACCATTATACTCTCTCTTTATTGAATCATTCAATGAAAATTTAATAAGAAGAAGAATTTGAAATGGTTTTCCCCATAGTGGGTTTTTCCTTGGTCTTTGACCAATCCTAGTGTCCCTATGTGTCAATGTTTTTCTTCTATTGTTCCTTTTTGTTCCACTGCATTTGTGATGATGTTGTTATTTCTATATAATTGCATATGTTGTTGAATAATGTTTTAAATATGAATAATGACATGATCTTATGGGGTGAATTTAATATGTAAATATTTAAATCAGAAATTATCAATTAAAAGAACAATATATCCCTAAGAAAAATTAACATGGTATCAGAGTTGGTCTAAATAAAAGTCATTGAAGATCACCCCTATGAAGATACCTTTGATGGAAGCATGAGAATATGGAGAAGACCTAAAATAATTCTAGGGTTTGAAGGAAACTCTAGGAAATTTGGTTATTAGGGTTTGATGGATATTATGAGGTTAGGGTTTGGAAGAAACCTAGGTTTCTAGCAAATATTTGATATATGCAATCTATAAACCCTAACATGATCAATGTTGAAATTTTCAAGAACTTGTAACATATTTGATGAATCCCTAGATGGGATAGCCTTTATTATGCATGGTTGTTGATAAAGTTGGTTGAAATATTGAAGGAAACATTGTCATATGCACAATGGACAGTGATGTATCTTGAAGCCTGGTTCAAGAGGGATATGATCACCTCTCATTGAAGATAAGTACTTTTTGACTTATGGTTCTCATTTATGTCTTTAATTTTTTTTTGACGTATTGATTTGATTATTGTTTTGAGTATTACTTATACTTCCTACATGTGTATTTGAGTATTTGGATGCTTCTAACCTTTTGATGAGTTCTGATAAGTGGTCCTTCTTGAGGATCATGGCTAGTGAAGGAAGATAATAACTAGCGTTGGAAAAGGTAAAGAGGAACTTGAAGAAAAGTTGATAAAACACTACAGCCGCCTATGTAAAATAAAAGGGTGCACATGTATTTGAACACTCAATGTATGTATGGTGCTTTATCTCAATGTTATAGCTGCAATATAGGATGGCAAGTTAAGCCCTAAGGTATTATTGGAATGTCACCTTCACAAATGGGTCATGCATGAAAGTTTGATTCGTGGTACTCATAATGGGATGGTGTACTTGGTAGTGAACAAGTATCTTACGTTTTAGACATGAACTTCTTGATTCCATGAAGCTATTGAATATTGAACTTTGATATATTCGTATACTTGATTTTTGGATAACATCTATCATTTTTATATCTTCATAAAATAAATAAGGCTAGCACCTTGATTCTAATAGATGGTAATGTTTGTGATAAGCATGGTTACCTTAATAATGAAAGTGTGGCAATAAGATTGATATACATGATTTTCTTGTTATCCTTCGTTAGGTATTGAAAAACTTAGAAATTATGTCATATGGAAAAATCTAGATGACCTGATTTGATGGACTAAGATATGTAAGTGATATTTTGTTCATGATATTTGAAGTATGATGAAGCACCTCTCTACTACCCTAATCATAAGACTCTAACTCTTGATAAAAATTTGATGTCAAGTTCATATATGATAATGAAGTAGTTGAAGCTAACATGTTATGAATATGATGGATATATGTTTAAGAACCCAATATAGATATATTTTATGATCCATCAGTTTTGTTGATGCATGAAAAGTATTTTGATAGACAGGTTGATATCTTGAATGATTATGAATAAAGTGGATTAGCTTTCATATAGAGAATCTCTTTATAAGATCCATTCGCCTATTGTCATTTTAATTAGCTGTATAAGATATTCTCTAATATTGAAGTGTGTTATCTAGACATAAATAAACAAATATATGATATTGTTGGTCTACAAAAAATTTTGGTCTGAGAAGAGAGAGTTTTTCCTTACACTAATCCTCAATCGCATGGAAGGAACCTTGATGGTGTGGTTATAGCCACTCAACCGCACGGAATAAATCCTATGGATGTGATTATTCTTGTAGATCACAAAGCTGAAGCTTTATGCATAAAATCAAGAATGCACCAGTAGTATGATAGTCCTATAGATATGGAGCAGAAGATAGAAAGTTACATGAGTAGGGAAGTTTTAATGTTTGAATTACTATAGAGATAATGAATTTATTGACTAAATGTCTGTTTGTAGGTGACCGTAATATGCATACTAATATTTTATTTTGATTTTATCATTGAAGCTAATGTATGACAATATTTGATAACAGTTGCAAGGCATTGACAAGATTTGGTTGACTGGTATAGATGAGAAATTTTTAGAGTTTTGAAATGATGCTTGATAGTTCATAAATATGTTTCAAAACATTGACGTAATGCTTCATATGTTTTTGGCTTATGGATTAATTGAATTCACAGAGATGACAAATTATGGTTTTGACTTGATGACTAATGATTTGACTTGATATCTGATGATTTTCCTTGATTAAAATTCTATGTGAGTATAATAACTTTCAATGGCTAATATTGGTATTCAATAATGATTGTCCTAGGCACTCTAGTTGAAATATAAACAATTATGATTCATTATGAAGTAATCTCACAATGAATGGATGAAACTTATTTGACTTGTCCCTTATGTATCCATTCATATTAAGTGGAAGAAATGATTCATGTTATTATCATAAGGATGGAATTATAAAGGTTGAATGGATATTGCTTGGTAAATAAATGTGAGTTCTACCTAACACTTGGTCCAAAAAAAATAAAATTTCATAGTGATATTGGCCAAAACTTTTATGAATTTGATATTAGTTTTAATTTGGCTTATAAGGCTTGATAAGTTTACTTATTTTATTTGATTGCACAATATTTATTTGTATAAGGATGAGCATATTGGTTTGGTCAAGTTTTTTATTTGCATAAGGTATTGTATAAAGCAAGCTCCCCAAGCCTGGAATATCTGCATTGACAGTCATCTGGTGAAGCGAGCAGTAGAAAATTTGGCGGAAATTCCGACGGCCAATTCGTCGCTATTCCGACACATAGTCGTCGCAAGAGCGACAATTCGAGGGCAGAAAAAACGTGGTTTTTCATGCCGTCGCAGTTCCGACGCACCTAAAAAGTTTCCCACTATCGACACTTCTTCCGTCGCTTCCGAACAAGCGTCACTCTTCCGACATCTCATGAACCGTCGCGCTTCCGACGGTTGTAAACTGTCGCACTTCCGACGAAATGTGGTCCGACGTTTTGAACGTCGCTCTTCCGACGTTTGTAAACGGTCGCAATTCCGACGCAATGTGGTCCAACGTTTTGGACGTCGTTCTTCCGACGTTTGTAAGATGTCGCAATTCCGACGAAATGTGGTCCGACGTTTTGAACGTTGCTCTTCCGACGTTTGTAAGCTATCGCAATTCCAACGAAATGTGGTCCGACGTTTTGAACATCGCTCGTCCGACGTTTTTATACTGTCGCTCTTCCGATGTTTCTGAGTTGTCGCAATTCCGACGTCTACAAGGCGTCGGTATACTGACATCGGGTTCAATTTAAAAAAAAAATGAAACTTTAAAAGACGAGAAACGTTGTTTTGAATATATTATATGAAGTAAAACAGTCCATGAAGTCATTACATTTTCACATCTGAAGATTGGAACCCAAATATCCATCTAGAAAAGTGGAAGTCCCACCCCAGACAATGATAGAAAAATACCCCATGTCACATACAGGGACATGATATAAAACCCAGTAACGGTCCACATGGAGATTATCTACAAATCTAAGAAAGCATCCAAATATGCCCGAGACATCTATAAGAAAGTGAAATAGCAGTATGTAGAATAGTAAAGCAACAGATAGAGTACCGACGTCCATTGTTCCAAATACAAATTAAAGTACCCAAAATCCTTGAACAGAGAAAAAAACTAATCATGTGAGGAGTGTGATATGTCCAAAATATAAAAATACCATCAGACCATATCAATAAACCAGCAACATAGACCAGCATCGCTAGTTTTGAAGGCAGAGTGATAAACATTAATCATTTTTTTTTCACAAGAGAAAAAATGCTGTTTTGAATATATTATATGAAGTAAAATAGTCCATGAAGTCATTACATTTTCACATCTGAAGATTGGAACCCAAATATCCATCCAGAAAAGTGGAAGTCCCACCCTAGACAGTGATAGAAAAATACCCCATGTCACATACAAGGACTTGATATAAAACCTAGTAACGGTCCACATGGAGATTATCGACAAAACTGAGAAAGCATCCAAATATGCCCGAGGCATCTATAAGAAAGTGAAATAGCAGTATGTAGAATAGTAAAACAACAGATAGAGTACTGACGTCCATTGTTCCAAATACAAATTAAAGTACCAAAAATCCTTGAACAGAGAAAAACGCTAATCATGTGAGGAGTGTGATATGTCCAAAATATAAAAAGACCATCAGACCATATCAATAAACCAGCAACATAGACCAGCATCGCTAGTTTTGAAGGCAGAGTGATAAACATTAATCAATTTTTTTCACAAGAGAAAAAAGGTTGTTTTGAATATATTATATGAAGTAAAACAGTCCATGAAGTCATTAAATTTTCACATCTAAAGATTGGAACCCAAATATCCATCCAGAAAAGTGGAAGTCCCACCCCAGACACTGATAGAAAAATACCCCATGTCACATACAGGGACTTGATATAAAACCCAGTAACGGTCCACATGGAGATTATCGACAAATCTGAGAAAGCATCCAAATATTCCCGAGGCATCTATAAGAAAGTGAAATAGAGTATGTAGAATAGTAAAACAACAGATAGAGTACCGACGTCCATTGTTCCAAATACAAATTAAAGTACCCAAAATCCTTGAACAGAGAAAAACGCTAATCATGTGAGGAGTGTGATTTGTCCAAAATATAAAAAGACCATCAGACCATATCAATAAACCAACAACATAGACCAGCATCGCTAGTTTTGAAGGCAGAGTGATAAACATTAATCATTTTTTTTTCACAAGAGAAAAACGTTGTTTTGAATATATTATATGAAGTAAAACAGTCCATGAAGTCATTACATTTT
This sequence comes from Pinus albicaulis, assembly GCA_034641835.2. Classification (NCBI taxonomy): domain Eukaryota; kingdom Viridiplantae; phylum Streptophyta; class Pinopsida; order Pinales; family Pinaceae; genus Pinus; species Pinus albicaulis. The sequence continues at coordinate 685,648,519 of CM076583.1, forward strand.
CACATCTGAAGATTGGAACCCAAATATCCATCCAGAAAAGTGGAAGTCCCACCCCAGAAAATGATAGAAAAATACCCCATGTCACATACAGGGACATGATATAAAACCCAGTAACGGTCCACATGGAGATTATCGACAATCCGAGAAAGCATCCAAATATGCCCGAGGCATCTATAAGAAAGTGAAATAGCAGTATGTAGAATAGTAAAGCAACAGATAGAGTACCGACGTCCATTGTTCCAAATACAAACTAAAGTACCCAAAATCCTTGAACAGAGAAAAACGCTAATCATGTGAGGAGTGTGATATGTCCAAAATATAAAAAGACCATCAGACCATATCAATAAACCAGCAACATAGACCAGCATCCCTAGTTTTGAAGGCAGAGTGATAAACATTAATCATTTTTTTTTCACAAGAGAAAAAACGTTGTTTTGAATATATTATATGAAGTAAAATAGTCAATGAAGTCATTACATTTTCACATCTGAAGATTGGAACCCAAATATCCATCCAGAAAAGTGGAAGTCCCACCCCAGACAATGATAGAAAAATACCCCATGTCACATACAGGGACATGATATAAAATCCAGTAACAGTCCACATGGAGATTATCGAAAATTTGAGAAAGCATCCAAATATGCCTGAGGCATCTATAAGAAAGTGAAATAGCAGTATGTAGAACAGTAAAGCAACAGATAGATTACCGACGTCCATTGTTCCAAATACAAATTAAAGTACCCAAAATCCTTGAACAGATCAAGAAAAACGCTAATCATGTGAGAATTCAAAGTAAAGTTAATCTATTAACATTGCGAATAAAATTACACCGAAGTCAAAAACATTGCCTAGCCATACTCATGGAAAATTTGTCATCAAAAAATCAAAAAATTAAGAAGACTGCCCTCATACGGGGAAACCAGTCTTGAACATTTAATTTACAGAATTCAAAAATATTACAAAGGTCCAGCACAGTAAAATAAAGTAAAATCAGCCCAATTAAGTGGGCCCGCTAAGCAAGAAAAACAAATTAACCAAACTACTCCTCCGGTGGTTCCTCCACGATTCGGCACCATCCTTCGGAAGGTCCAGGATCGCTAGGTGCTACCTCCACATGCATGCCACGGCTCCCCTCCTGAAGGCCCGAATGCTGGCCAGCTTTTTCCGAGCTCAAACCCGCCGGACGGGTGCATTCTTCCTCCGTTTGGGCCTCCTCATGGAAGACCACAGTGACTAAAGTCGTGATTAGCGGGCGGTTGAGAGAGCAATTAAAGGAAAATTGCGCAGTGCACGTCGTGGGAGAAGGTGAACTAGCGGTGGGGAAACAAGGAGCAGGGGAATCCATACGGTGGCCAGATCCTACAACCCGAACCAGCCCACTCCTAGTATTTGGATATCGACCTGCGTAATAATCACTGGACTGGCCGGAAGTCGAATCTGTTGAGGGGCTGGAGGGAGCGTGCAGGGGTTGACCTCTAGTGCTCCCCCTACGGCAACGCATCCTATGACGCACGCGAGGCATGGGTGCAGTCTCAGGCGCAGTGGGCATAAGAGGAGACAGAGAAGCAGAACTCCAATTAACAGAGGAAGACAGACAGAGACAGAACCGAGAGAAATGTAGATATGCAGCAAGGTCTAGGCAGCAGTTCAGCTGGCCACTTCTCCTTATCGTCACAGTTAGCAGGCAGTGTAATCCAACAATCGGCTCATCTGAAAAACCATAGCTAAACGCCATTTTGTCAACCTGACTGCAATGAAATCAAAGGACGCCCGTCATAATTAATCTCTGATCATTAATAATGATAGCCGAAGGCCGGATCATATTGGAGCGTGCGGAATCGCTAAGAGGAGTGGAGATCCGATCTTGAACAGTGTTAAAAATTAATTAATGCGGATTTGATGTGAAAACTTAATTGAATAGCGTTAAATGTTAATGCGATTGATATGAAATCGCCATATCCATGTCCCATCTCCTTAAACGCCATCGAATGCACCCGCAGCAGGGAGCAGGGCAAGTTTTGATTGAGGACACATGACAAAAATTGATTGGAGCGGATCTTTGTTTGGGCCGCTCGCGCAGTGGAAATCCGGACCCGAAAAATATTAGGGCGAATTTGATAATAAATTCGCGTCACAACTCTCCCTCCGTACGACAACCCAACTTCAGACCCGAAAAATATTATGGCGGAATTCATTTGGTTTTCGCATCACAAAATTGGCCGACGTCAGCAGGCTATTTTGGAACGCGAATTTGGTTTGAATTATGGTTTATCGTCGTTTGAAGTCTGGCGGGCTCGACTTAAGAACAATTTTGTTTGATCCCGTCTTATAAAATTTGTGTTGGTTTTCTTTGATAATACACATATTTATAATAAATCATGGGAATACCACACTAAACATGTGGAAAATTTATATAAATAATAATTGAGAACAATCATTTTTATGTAAAAATATCCAAATGTGCTTTTGGGAAATAAGAATTCAAGTATTTGGTTCATATTGTTTTAAAGGAAGGAGTGAAGTTGGAGCCTCAAAAGATGCAAGTTATTACAAAATGACCCATTCCTAAGAAAATCAAGGTTCTTAGAAGATTTTTTAGACTTACATGATATTATTGATCATTTGTTAAGAATTATGCATGCATTTCAAGTCCACTCACATATATCTTAAAGAAAATATCATTTATATGGAATGATGAGACTACTTTGGCATTCTCTCTTTCAATGGATGCCATGTCTTCTACACCAACATCGGTTGCACCTACTTTTGGTAAAACATTCATAGTAGAGTGTGAGGCACTAGGACAAGGAATTTACGTAAAATTAACACAACAAGGGATATCATTGGCTTTTAAAAGCAAGGAATTCAAAGAAAATATTTGGTGAAATTCAAGGAATTTACTTTTGTTAATAGGTTTATGTCACACGATGATGCAGGGGCATTAGGCACTAGCCAGCAATGTAGGAGGTTTTTTCCACATGTTGTGGCTAGGAGGGTTCGAAAACATTTGAGTTGTAACAGCTAGGTGTCAATACCTCAGCTGACTGTATTACTTAGACTAGTTAGAGTTGTAGGAGTCGAACAGTTTCAGCTAGTTGAATTATTATAATTAGACCTTTTGATTTCTAGAACGGTCCTCTCAGAGGAACCGAAGAGCCATATGTTATGTATATAAATTGTAATTCCTCGGATGAATAAAAGTAGAGAGGGAAGAGGAGAGTAGAGAGGGGATTTCCGCAATAAACCTCTGTGTGTGAACAATTGTTTCCAGTTAAATGATTTCCAAGCATAGTTGCCATTGAATTATCTCAAACTGCTAATTGTGAAGAATTGTTTAACTGTGAGGCGATTGGGTACTGATAATTCCATTCTTCTGTCTTTGAATTCCCGTAAATTGTTGGATAACCCTGTGAACTCACCCCACCTGAAGGCGAGGTCTGTGTAGAGAACCGGGGTCGTGAAAACTGTTCAAATATAAAAATCCTACTTAATAAAGAGACAAAATTGTTGTGCTTTCGGAACCTGACCCGAGGATTGGACATGAGTTAACAAACAAAAGGATAGCGGAACCAGACTTGCACCCGTGGTCAAGCCCTCTACCAAAACCACGAGCGGAATCACAAAAGCAGGTTGCCCATATCGCACCGCTTTTGCGGAGTAGGCGGTATTTCCTATTCGCGAGCGATTCCATAGGGAATGCGACACGTGGCGAAGTGACCCCCGAAAAACCACCGTTTAACCCGTGCCATCGCACGTTAAAGCCCGACGTTGGAAGCCGAGCGAAATTGCCAAGAGTCGTTGATTTGGAGAAGGGCCATCGGACGGTGGTCGCACGTTGAACTTGCCCGGAGGTTAACTAAGGTGTACGGAGGATAGCCAGGTACGATACGAGTGTTTGATTGGTTATTGATATATATAGGTGGGGCCGGAGTATAATGAAATTGTTTAATTAAACGATTGGCGGATAATTAGCATAAGTTTGGAGCGTGATTGTTGTAAGGCTGGGTGGTGAAATATAGAGCCGAAAATTCATTACAAGTTATTTATTTAAAAGGAAACGTGGAGTATAAATACAAAGTGTTGAAAGTTAAACATTGGTTATAAGGCTTGGAGATAATATAAAGTCGGGAATATAAATTAAAGTCCAACCATTGTGGATAGTATTTATTTATTAAATTCTACGAATTTGATAAATAAACCCGAAGAAAGAAGAAGTCAATTAAGACTCAGGCTGGAGGAAAAGAACGGGGTACACCAAGGGAAAATGCTGACACAGCGATTGTAGACACACCAGCTCTCCTTGGGGGTCCAATTTCAGTTTTGTTGCGTCACACGATGATCTCTCTTCTCTGGCATTTACTTGTGTTGAAGATCACTATTCTAGGAATAAGGAGTTATTTTCTCCAAAAATAACCCTAGCCAAACATTGACAATGCATCAAGGATATCTTTCTATGCTTCATAAGTACATATGTTCTACTTATAAATCATGTCTTGGAAGTGGTTGTTTTGTTGGAAATTATTCACCAGTTGGTTTCATACCAAAGTCTTTTTCTCATTTTCAGCAGCCAATACATGAAAAAGATAATGGTTTAAAACAACATAAATATTTGAAATTTTGCAAGAATTGTCTGGCACACTTTGAATATGAATTTTGAAGTCAAGTGCATGATGTCGTATAGGATCAAGTGTCATTTTGAATACCAAATGTTTCACAAGAAACTTCTCAACATGCTACCCTGCAGTAAGGATTAAATGACAATATTGCATCAACTATTTCCATAATAAAAGTGCACCTCGGCCATAAGACTAAACAACTACAAATGTTGTAGATCTAACAATACCACACAATCAAATGTATTCCACAAGGCCAATACTGTATGAAAAATGAAAAGGATTTTGCAACCAAAAATACCTTAGGCAACTAATTCAATTCGATACACCAAACCATCAGCAAAAAGGAAAACCAGCCTACTCAAAAGGCAAGCATTTACCTCCTTTGACAAAATTTTGAGTTCCAAAACAAGGGTCTTTATTGTCTTGTCAATGCCCCTAGTAATTTGAACGGGGTTTGCACCTACTGCAACAACCTAAACAAAAAGGTTTCATTTCAAATTATTTTCCACAAATTTAAGATACAACCATTGTTAGTTTTGTATTTCCTAACAAGCTCATAAATTTTGACAAAAGAACCAAAATTTTTTAATACCTGATAGCAATTTTTTCACTCAAAAACTATCTTAGACTCAATAAGCCCAACCAAAAACTAAAAAACCAAACACCATAAGACCCTACAAAAATGAATAGATGATCTTAATCCAGTACTATCGACAAAAAGTTACCTTTACACCCTCACTTATTAAACCCTGTGCTGTTGAATTTTAACTTCAATTGCTGCAGCAGAAGGACGGATGCAGCAGCAACATTTTTTTTTGGAGGTTGCTTGCACGCCATCCAGAAATTTAATTCAGCATTTAAAATTCCTGTAAGTTTTTTTTGTAGACGGCCGCAGCCATATTTCTGTACAGGATTGTATTTAAACACAACAACCAACATTAACGCAATTCACCAACCAGAAATTAAACAAACAGAAATTTACCCGACAGTTTTGTAAATTCAAAAGGAGGACACGTGGAGCATTAATATTGGATCGCATGAAATTGAAGGGAATCTGAAAACCTGAAAACTAGACCCAAATTTTTTATAGGGCACATTGGATTGAGAATTCGAGTTAAAATTAGGCAGACGTCAGCATCCCATTTTGGAACGCGAATTTGGTTTGAAATTCAATCTATTCAGACTTTTGAAGTCCGATGGAAAGGGTTCTTTAATGTTTTGATAGTTTAATATATACATATGTTTTAAACATATGTTATATATATATCATATGTGAAATGAAAGGTGGGCCATAGAATTTAGTTTTAATTTTATTTTTTTAAAAAGAGGGTTTATTATAATATGTTTTATATGTTACGACATATAAAAATAAAAAGGACGAAAAAGCTTGGTAGTTTTTTTTATAGACAATACATAAATTTTTTATTACACAACAGTGCGTAAAAAGTGAAAGACTGAGTGTAACTTTTTAAGTGTGTATGCACATCAGTGCGAAAGGGAAAAACACAACAGAGTGTTTTAGAGACAGAGTATGTTTGTTTTGAACAGACAGTGAGTTGGTTTTATGCACTGCGTTTTGTAGCAGTCATAATTTTGTAATCCCTCTCAGTGAGGAAGTAGTGTAATAGTTTTTTTTTGAGTTATTAAAGGGAATAGAATTTTGTTTTCAAAGTATTGAAACTCTGTCTCCTGTCAAAGAAATTTTTATTTTCTCCGTGTTAGAGGAAGGGAGATTTATTCTCCATTCATTGTTCTGGAATTTTTCAATATTCCAACATGTGCAAGAACAACAGATGTTGTGGTTCCATCCCCAGCTAAATTATTTGTCTTTGCCGCAGCTTGCCTTACCAACTTGGCCCCAATATTTTCAACTGGGTCCTCTAATTCAACCAATAAAAAGGCCAAAACCATAGCATTGAGATACATTTCTTTACACTGTCAATAACAATAAAATTTGACTCAGCCATAACCCTTTCCTTTTATTGTTGTGAAAAGCTTTATGCATTACTCTAATGTGGCTAGTCCATAGGCCTAGTAGACCACTGGGTAACAAATATGTTTCCTTTCACCTTTGAGTTTTCAAATTATGCCTATCAAATCTAAGACATTTAAGAGGGGGAACTAATACAACGTTAAAAAGAAAACCAGAGCACAAATCTACAAATTACCTCCTTAGCTACTGTCACACCATCATTAACTATTTTCGGAGAACCATGCTTGCTCTCCAAGACAACATTTTGCCCTTCGCCCCAAGGGTGACTCCAACAAGATCAGCAAGTTTGTTCACACCGCCTGCAAGACAAATTGACAATGCTTTTAGTAAGTGTGCAATTGAATTCCAGGCCATATGCCAAAACAACCCTCCATGAAAAATCAAAATAACACATTAAAATCGAATATAAGCTGACAAGGAAAGATCCACCGCAGTGAAGTTTCACGTGCAGGTGACCTTCCTTTAAACATAATTTTTTCTCTGACCTGCAATTTTTTTGTCACTAAGCCATCCTTGCTGAAGTACAAATCCTTTTCCATAGCTCTTGTATTAACTACCTTCTCTCTGTCGCGTAATCTAAAATTCCCTCTTCTGCTTGAGCGATTAAAGGAAATGGGTGAAAAAACTGAAAGAGAAGACAATTGTCTGCCATAATTATCAAACATTGCACCCAACTTCTTCCCCTTTCCATTGTTACCCAATGAGGTAGATGTGGCAATTGTTGTCATACTGCCCAAAGCAGAGGCCATCTTCTCTTATGCTCAATATAGAATTACAAGATCTTCATATTAGTATGAACCTTAAAAAACATGACTCCCATTGCTAAAAACCACTTTTAAGTTGTAACAGGCAAACTAAACAACTATCGCAACTTTTGGCAACTTCTGGAGCATTAAGAGAGAAACAACCAAAGAGAAATACAACCACAATCCCCATTTTAATGAGACCGGACTATATATTTGCATTAAGATAATAGAAAGAAATCACGACTATATTAAGGCTAGCACAAAACAATCTTTAACCAGTGTCTCTCGCGGCCTTCAGGTTGCCATGCTAGAGGTTGCATATTTTTAATTTAAATTCTTGACCTCTCGTGCCCATCTATGAATGCATCCAATGGGATATCTACATCAAATGCTCCTTTATATCCTCAAAAACAAATTCCCTACTACAAGAGCACTAGTATTGATGGATCACCCCACACCATCCCACCCACTAGAAACGGTGAAAAAGGAAACCCGAGAAAACTTCTGAAATATCTCAAGATGACTATATGGGTGGTTCTTATGAATCAACCAACCATTCAAAACATGCTCATCAATCCAAACCATGAGTATTATGTGACAATATTCAAGCAGGCACTGAATCAGATTTCTGAAGCTATGTTAGAGAAACCCTAAACTCTCACCGAAAATAGGTGAAATGTGACACCACTCAGGGATTGACATGTGCCAATTGGTACAAGTGGTAGACAATTGGCATGCTCAAACAACGAGGTGATGCAGGAATGACATGAGGGAGAAAATATCAGAAAAGCCCCAAATCTGGAGAACTAAAGCTCATGACCAACCTGAGATTGACAACTTTACATGATGTAACCTATGAAATCGTAAATGGAGAAATCATAGTAACAATAAAGTAACCTATGTAACAATAAAGTCGGATTCATCCGGGGAGTGGTAATGGGAGAAATCATAGTGAACAACAGGAAACATGCAGAGTTGCTTACAATCAAATAGATGAAAAAACACATACAAAAAACCTAGATAATAATCATGAACAAGCTTAATATTGAATTATGAACTGTAAAGGAAATTACAAAATGTGACATTACGAACCTGGTCAAGCGCACAAGCAAAAATATCCTGGACATGACCCTGGTTGACAAGTTGTATTGCTCATGATGCAAGAGGATTTGTACCTGCACTGCCAAATCAATCAAAATCCATCATTATCTATACAATAAATACAAGTAATTGATGTAGTATTTTTTACTCTAAGATGCATTCTTATGATAATGTTAAAACATATGTTGAAAATGTCAAAACATACCTGAATAAGCTCCTCTTCGTTTCAAGAACAATTTATTGGAGTCGCATGAACTTGGAACAAGCCTCCCACGATCTGAAAGAGTAGCAACTAAGTCAACAGTGACTTTTTTGTTGCTACGCTGGATCGAGGGAGGTTTGCTCTAAGATTAAATCGCTCCAATAAATTATTCTCTACTAAACAGGGCCAACCACGTGAAGGTGGAAGCTCTTATGGCCCCTCCCCCCCCCTCACATCACTCTCAATTCCCCAATACCCAATCTATATTTCATTTTTTACTTTCATGAGCATAAAAAAAAATATTCAATAACTAATAAAAAAATAATTCAACAAAAAGTATGCAAGGAAACATTGCAATTAATGCTTGACATAAAAATAGTATGATAAATGAGTTTTTTATATAACGCAAAAAACGTTCTAAGTATGGTAACGTTTGTCTTATAATAATACAATATTTTACATTATCAAATTTTCTTTTTCTTCTTCCTATTTTTAAATCTCCTAATTACATCATCAATATCATCATGCTCTGCTCCTGTTTCATGCCTTTCGACCCGCACTGCTGACCTAGTTGCGTATTCACGATGTCTGGGCTCATCCAGTGACAGGGCATCGCCTACAAAAACAGATAATATTAAATTTTAATTGTCAGTTTTTAAATATCATTGAACTAGTTCGGTAATATTAATAAAAAAAAAAATTGCAATGAGATTATTTACCTGGTGCACCAGTTGTCGGCGCTGACCTAGTTGCGTAGTCACGATGTCTGGTCTCATCCAGTGACGGGGCATCGCCTACAAAAACAGATAATATTAAATTTTAATTGTCATTTTTAAAATATCATTGAACTAGTTCGGTAATATTAATAAAAAAAATTGCAATGAGATTATTTACCTGGTGCACCAGTTGTCGCCGCTGACCTAGTTGCATAGTCACGATGTCTGGTCTCATCCAGTGACGGGGCATCGCCTACAAAAACAGATAATATTAAATTTTAATTGTCATTTTTTAAATATCATTGAACTAGTTCGGTAATATTAATAAAAAAAAATTGCAATGAGATTATTTACCTGGTGCACCAGTTGTCGCCGTTGACCTAGTTGCGTAGTCACGATGTCTGGTCTCATCCAGTGACGGGGCATCGCCTACAAAAATGGATAATATTAAATTTTAATTGTCAGTTTTTAAATATCATTGAACTAGTTCGGTAATATTAATAAAAAAAATTGCAATGAGATTATTTACCTGGTGCATCAGTTGTCGCCATTGGGACTGTTTCCCTGTCTTCCTCTCTGGTGGTAAGATCCTCAAGGGAAACATTCTCTGTCATTTAAAAAAAAAACGTTATAAGGACAACCATCAAGGTATAATTAGGAAAAATTATAAGTGGAAATTAATTACCGTCACGACCCTCACTGATAGTAGCATTGTCGGCCTGGTCCCCACTACAATGATCAGGTTGCACGTGAGGATCATCTACATCTGGCTCTAAAACTGGGTTATTTACCTCGTCGGTAGTGTTGCTCCCCCGATTTAAACAAAGTTGTTAGACATTAAATTTATGGACGAAAACAAAAATATTGAAAGGTTAATGTTTTACCTTATCAGGCATTGTAGATCTTGGGACCTGCCCCAAGCTTCTGCGACGTTCAACTACAGCTTGATAGCCGAAACGGAAAGCGATATTTTTATCTTCCTCTATATTTATTGTTCCGAAGTCATCACCCTACATTATATATGATTGTGCATTTTTAATCATATCTGATAGGATTACAAAAACGTTGGAAGGCGATACAATTAATTATAAGATGTTTAGCTACTTAATTACAATTCTTGCAGCTAATTTCAAGTAGCCACCCTGGCCGAGCTTGTGATGGCCCTTTTTCTCAATCCTAGCTTTGGTTGCATTTGAGGTGTCAGGCAACCTAGCATCAAAAGATTGAAGTCAGATATGACGTAGCACACTTTTATTTTAGACATAAAGAAAATTAAAGCTATTGAATTAAACTTGTAATTTACCTTGCGGGTCCAGTTGGCATTTTTCCTTCTTTCTTTGCCCTTTTCTCTTTTCCGTCATGGATGAGTGCTCTCCACTCACTCTCTGAAACTGCGAGAGGACGCTCATATCTAGGGTTAAATTGCAATTGCGTCCTATAGGTGTCCCTGGTATATTTCAAATATTTGCCGGCTACCTGAGCCACCGCTTTTTTGTCAAATGTGCCGACCCCAAAAAGGGCTTCTAGATAATCTAAAAGTTCTTTTTTCAGGTTGGAATTCTGGGAATTCCACCCTGTACGTATGGTTGGGCCAAAAATTACCAACGCATGGCTCTCCAGAATCCTGTAGAACTCATTGTTTCCTACACAGAATAAAACCAAAAAAAAGAAGATATTATCATTAATTTAAAAATAAAAATCATGATAAATATGTTTTAGATAAAGTACATGAAATAGTTAAAATATTAAAATTTACCTGGGAGTTGTACATTCTTTATAGGGACACCCTCATCGTTCACCAACAACGTGCCATTAATGGTCCCTGTGGAGCTGACACGTGTAGCTCTAGGAAACGCAATAATGTAGCTGGCCATATCAGCCTCATCATTGCCAACACGTTCAGCAGTTGGCTGGGTGTCAGCTTGGGCAGGGTGTGTTTTTTGGCTAGCACCTAAAGGAGTAGAAGGTGTACGAGAGGGTTGTTGGGCAATCTCTTGCCCTTGTGTCCCACTACCACCAACACCGGGTTCAGCAAATGCCAGAAGACGCTACATACAAAAGAACTTTTTGTTATTTTAGTCAATGTAAAAATTAAAAATCAAACTATCACAATTCATCTCATGCAGAACAAAAAAAATATCCTTTTGACTTTTTATTATTACCTGATATCTTTCTAGCTGGCTCATAAGATGTTTTATCCTCTCTTCTGTTTCAGGTGTTTGAGGCGCGTTTATCAAAGTATTAAATTCCGACCTTGCATCTCGTGCCTTTTTTTGCAACAAGAACACTGGAGATAGGGATGAAGAAAGCTCTTCCTCAAAGAGGGAATCATCAAGCATACCATGGCTAGGTGTCTAAATATTTGAACAAAATTAATATTATTTCAATTATGTAAATAACTAAAATACCTGAAGATAGAGCAATGCTGGCACTTTACATGTTCTTCCACTGGCCTCTTTCCCCGATCATCTCGTCTCGAGGTTGTTCCTGCACTGCTCTGATCAGTCTGCCACATTGCAATAAAATTATAAATGTAAAAACTTGAAAAAAATATCTAACTTGAAAACACAAAATGAAAACTGAAATAATTTCTAATAAGACACCGGAAGACAGAGTTAGAGTTTCAAATATGCCTTGCATTGAATTCAGTCCTGGAAACATGTCATTGCACATTAAGGAACCCAAACATTCACTCCACGAATGATATATTTAAGTAGGCTTCTCCTATTCTGGGAAAACACCATACCTATAATGCATTCACTTGCATGTATAAAGGGAAAGGAAACCATGTTTTCATACAACGGTGACAAAGGCATCTTGGGGAAAGGTATCTTCACTTTTTATTTATGTTGTTCACCCACACCACTCTCGTGTTTTCACTAATCCTGTTTGGTCATTTTTGGATTCAAATTAAGTTAAGGCCTTAAGTATTTTTTGACCTTTCGGTGTAGTTTTTATAAGTGGCATGTATGGATTTTCCATTAATTCTGCAGTTTTTCTCTTCATGTGCATGTTTCCCTGGAAATCAAATGCATGATTTAGTCCCATACATTTAACAAGTTGTTCTATCAACTCCATTGGCAATATCATGTTTCCTATTCAATCAAAAATTATCTCAGTTAGGGTAGGTAGGAAGGTTTTCCCTTTGTATTAATAGGGCACTTCTAGCTTGCATTTTTATTATATCTTTCAAATTTAGTGTCGTTTCAATTAGGGCATGAATTTTTGAAACTTTCAAGGTGAGAATGAACAAAGACAAATTTTTGTGATGGATGACTGTATATGACTCCATGGCCAGAGGAAAAGGCACTAATCTACTTCTTCAAATATCTAGAGTTCTCATTCACCTCATACGAAGATGGTCCCTGATTTTGAGCCAAATGTTGCAGCAAAAAGTTCCCCCCCTCCATAATTTGATAGTCAATGGAAATTTCTTAAATTGATGATGGGGCAAGATTATGGAACATTGGCACATACATATGTAATGGAATTCCAAGATCATGATATATGTTTGCATATGTTTATGCCATATGGAGGTGGTGGAGAAAAAAAGAGCTCAAATAGAGCTGAAATTTTTCACATAAAAAGGATTGTGGGCTTGACTAATGGTTCCATTTAAAAAATGATATCTAGACAGAGAATAAGTGTAGCATGCAAACATGCATTGAAAATCCATCTGAGTTTGCATTGTATTACTTATGATGGATTCAAATTTAGGTTTCAAAATGCCAGGTTATGGCATGATTTTGTCGAGAAACCCTTAGTTGGATTCTCATGTTGGTTTAATTTATATTTTAAGTTTGTTTTGCAATCTTTGGGTGATAGTAACTCATGAACTAGGTTGCCAATGTGTAACAATCATATTTCAAGAATAAAGTTGTGATTTTTTTATATTATTATTATTATCTATTAGCTACGAGTATTGACACCTAATGCCTGGAATTTTGACATCTTGATAGCATGGATAATTTCGAAATGTTTCTAGTAATGTTAACATAATAACTATCATTACGTGTCTTCACTTTTGTCACCATAATAGACCTGTGATATGGACTCATCACACAACTTCATATGCTATGTCCCAACAAGTTCAAATTGGTTGAACCTACCTCATAGTGTGGTTATTAAGGACAAGTTTCTTGGTATATAACTTGATAGCATAGACCGCGTTGCAGTTCTAAAAAGAATCCTCAAGTGTCAAAAAAATTCACAATATGTTCTACTATAAAGCCTTTTGGGATACCTGGAATAATATATGTATCATTGATGACTTTTAAAGTATGACAAGATCTAGAGGGAAAGGAAATCAATGGAAGAGTGATCCACCAATGAGAACCTAGAATTTAGCATCAGATGAGTTAGAGTCTAGGAAATTGAAACCCTATAATTTTAATTAGTGATGAAGGACATCACATAGGTAATTATATTCTCATGTAGAATAATCTGTTAATTCAAATTTAAACTACATAATATGAAAGGCATACCATAAATTTTTCCACGTAAGTCCAAACAACCTATAAAAAGGGAAAACCTTCTTTTTCCATGGGAAATAATTTACCTTTCCTTTTCAAGATAATCTAAATCAACAAAAAATATGAACTATACTGCACACATTCTTGGATAATGTGAAAGTGGAAAAGGAATACCCTACACAAGTGATGCACACATGTACATTTGAACACTAATAGATTTTGTAGTTGAAATGCAATGCTTGTTTTCATTTAAATGTAGGGTTTTTAAAGCAGGGAGAAATAATAGCTGCCAAATTAATAAGTGTTTCTTTGGGAAAAATTTAAATCTTGTATTGGGTGATGAAGATAATAGAGGGTATTGAATCTTGATTCTTGACATCTAGAGAGAACACTACAGCCTAACACAATCCAATGGAATTGACCAAAAAAACCCAAATAGAGTCAACCCTACTATAGGAGGAAGGGCCTGCAGTAAGAACTTACCATTTTGCAAGAGTTAAGGGAAAATGCTATTCTGCAAGAGTTGAGGGCGAATGCTGAGGGCGAATGCTGAGGGAAAATGCTATTCTGCAAGAGCTGAGGGCGAATGTTGTTCTGCAAGAGCTGAGGGCGAATGCAGGGCGAATGTTGTTCTGCAAGAGCTCAGGGCGAATGCTGAGGGCGAATTCTGTTCTGCAAGAACTCAGGCTACGTCGTAGGCGAAATGTTGTTCTCGCAAGAGCCGAGGGCAAATGCCGAGGGAGAATGCTGAGGGCGAATGGTGTTCTGCAAGAGCGGAGGGTGAATGCGCGCGTGATATCATACGTTAATGTAGCACACATGTACATTTGAACACTAATAGATTTTTGTAGTTGAAATGCAATGCTTGTTTTCATTTAAATGTAGGTTTTTTAAAGCAGGGAGAAATAATGGCTGCCAAATTAATAAGCGTTTCTTTGGGAAAAATTTAAATCTTGTATTGGGTGATGAAGATAATAGAGGGTATTGAATCTTGACTCTTGACATCTACAGAGAACCCTACAGCCTAACACAATCCAATGGAATTGACCAAAAAACCCAAATAGAGTTAACCCTACTATAGGAGGAAGGGCCTGCAGTAAGAACTTACCATTTTGCAAGAGCTGAGGGCGAATGTTGTTCTGCAAGAGCTGAGGGCGAACGCCGAGGGCGAATGCCGAGGGAAAATTTTGTTCTCGCAAGAGCCGAGGGCGACGTTGCTCCGCAAGAGCCGAGGCCACGTGGCGACGGCCGCCCCGCAAGAGCCTGGCGCTGGGCGTCGAGGGCGACGATGTCTCGCAAGAGCTCAGCATGGCTGCCGAGGCAACAAGAGCCCGCAAGAGCCGAGGGCAATGCCGAGGCGAATGTTGTTCGTTAGAGCGTAGGCTTAATGCGTGATATCGTACGTTAATGTAGCACACATGTACATTTGAACACTAATAGATTTTTGTAGTTGAAATGCAATGCTTGTTTTCATTTAAATGTAGGGTTTTTAAAGCAGGGAGAAATAATGTCTGCCAAATTAATAAGTGTTTCTTTGGGAAAAATTTAAATCTTGTATTGGGTGATGAAGATAATAGAGGGTATTGAATCTCGATTCTTGACATCTAGAGAGAACCCTACAGCCTAACACAATCCAATGGAATTGACCAAAAAAACCCAAATAGAGTCAACCCTACTATAGGAGGAAGGGCCTGCAATAAGAACTTACCATTTTGCAAGAGCTGAGGGCGAATGTTGTTCTGCAAGAGCTGAGGGTGAACGCTGAGGGCGAATGCTGAGGGCAAGTGCTGTTCTGCAAGAGCTGAGGGTGAATGCTGTTCTGCAAGAGCGGAGGGCGAATGCGCGCGTGATATCAGACGTTAATGTAGCTTTGCGACGGATACGAAACAATAAAATCATTTTTATGTAGCGCGCATATAAGTGTCGTTATACCGACAGCGGAAAAAGCGTCGCTATTGCGACGGGTGCTTCCAAACGTCGCAATGGAGACACCTAGACATTGTGTCGCACTTGCGACGTTTGGAGTCGTCTCAATAGCGACGCTTTGGGCCATGGTGTCGCAATTGCGACGTCTTCCTCCAAACGTCGCAATTGCGACACTTTTCTAAGTGTCGGTATTGCGACACTTTTCTATAAATGTCGATATAGCGACAGTTTCGGGCGGGATGGAAAAAATTTGGGGAAATTTCCAACATTTGGTCAAAAGCGTCGGAACCAAGTGTTAGAATTTCCACCAAATGTAGTAGTGGAGGAAGATGTGCCAATCTAAACCTCTACTTCAAAGGTGGTCCAAGGTATGACTTTGATTTTGGATTTATATATTGATGGTCTATTCTTGACAGGTAATGAGCCTCTAATGATCAAAGTAAGAGGGATATGGCCTCTAAAGTTCAAAATAAAGAATCATGGCATGATGGATTATGTTATGAAGTTGGGAAAATAAAATATATATTTTGATGTTATTAAAGAAATAAAAAATGTGAATCCTTGGACACTTTAATTGAATTTCAAGAATTTATTGTTGAACTTGACTTAGAAATTGATAGTTGATTGAAACATTAATGTTCCATGTATATTCTGATTCAATTCATGATTTAGCCTCCTCATACACATTGAGTTTCCACCGAGCACCCTTCAAGATATTTTCATGGGAAGATCAATTTTTGGTCTGAAATATTATTCCTATGTTATATGACTACATGAATGTACTGATGTTGTGATAATATGAGCACATCTAGTTGCTTCTTTAGTATGATATATTCCATGATATTTTTGGATGATAAGTTTGTAGCTTTAAGCACGATCGAGTTGAGTAATATGTTACTAACATGAATAGTTACGAGGAAAGGTTAAGAATCTCTTTGATATTTGTTTGAGAATATTCTGGATATGACAGGGATACATTATGTAATGAGTGGGATATGATTGGAATAGAATTTCATATATAGTTGGGACCGAGATATATTCATCCGGTGTTGTTGTACGAGACAAGGTTATGTTTGTGGTTGCTGCCTCTGTGAGAGAGAGGATGAATAATGATCCGGATTTATGTAGGAATGCAAAAAAATATAGAAATAAAAATAAATGCAGAGATGCAGCAGAACTAAAACTTCATTTCATTAACATCAAATAACTGAAATAAGTTTATAGACATAATGAAAATAAACTAGCTCATCTAATGGTAGCTTATCTCTTAAGAAGAGATGTGGCGGCTACATGCCTCTAAAATATGTTAAAATGAGGCTCAAGGGTGTTTTTATTATTGAACAACATGGGAAAACCCTAAACAACCAAAACCTTAACCCCAGGAAATGGAACGCCAAGAGTTTGTGGGCCCCATTGGGGTTAGTTGCGTAACCAACTTTCTGGAGTCGTAACTTGGTCATATTATCTTCGTTCAGCGCATACGATATATCTTCGGAAAGATATATCCGATTAATACATGTTTTTTCTGTAAATTTTTCCATGTACCTCAAAAAATGCTATTTAGGGGGTCAAACCTACTCCGGAATTTTAGGACCCGAAAAACTACTAAAAATAGTAAATGCTGCTATAAATAAGGAAACTGATGAAACTGACTGGAGGTCTAGCTGTAATAGGTGGGTGGCCACCAATAGACCCCTATATAATTCCTCCACCCTTCGGAAGCAATGGTCTCCATTGCGTTCAAAGCCTCCATGAGGTGAGGAAATTTATGTTGAATCTAGTACCTGGTGAACCACTTGCCTTGGGGAAGGCATTGGCATGCTTTGACAACTCGATATAGTTGGATGTTTTGCTGATGGGTGTTATTGATCTATGTGTCCATGATCTGATCAGTTGTGGAATATTCCATGCAATATAGGTTTAACTCTGTTGGTGTGAGTTGTTCTATAATGTTGGATGTGTCTAGGAATGGTGGAAAGTAGGGCCGAGGGCGGTCCACATTGAACAGTGGGTGTAGACAAAGGAATGGTGTAATATTGAGCTCAAAGGCATTGTCCCCTACCTCCTTAGTGATGTTTTATGTCCCATATTGTAGTGGACGAAGCTTGTGGTTTGGCTCAATGAGGCACTCCTTCTGCGAATGTAGGCAAACTTTGTCACCCACCTATAACCCATGTTGCACCTGATGTTGATCATGTCGTTGCTTGTACTTAGCATTGGCTCTATCCAATACGTCATGGAATTTTTGGCATATTTGTTGGATGTGCTAAATTAAGTTGTTCTAATTGTCAGCTTAGGGATTTACATGAGTCGAATCTTCCTAAGTAGCTGCAAATGGTATGGCTACATCAATGGGACATAGTGGCCAGAATCCCAAGCCCACATGAAAGGCGTTGTGTCCAGTTGAGTTGTGGAGAGCCTAGTTACAATTTTGTTGGACATAGGAGAGGCTTTCATCCCATGTGCATGGATTCTACTAGTTGTATATGTGCAGAATGTGTACGATCATCATGTTGACGACCTATGTTTTGCCATCAGTTTGGGGGTGGAAAGTTCTGGACTTAGCGAGCTTGAAGTTCTGGACTTAGTGAGCTTGGTGTCCAACATCGACCATAGACTCGACCGAAATGTACTGAGGAACCTGTTATCCCGATATGAGATAATGGACTATGGGATCCTAAAGTGTACCCACACTCACTCAAAGAAGATTTTAGCAGTGGCTTCTACTGTGATATTCTTCTTACAGGTAGTCATAATGGTCATTTTACAAAATCTGTCAACGACCACAAAAACACAGTTGTTGCCATGCTTGATAGAAGGAAGGTCCGACATGTAATCCATGGAGATGGATTCCCAAGGTATACTAGGGGTAGGCTATAGAGTATATAGGCCTTTCTTCTTGATGTTTGGTTTGGAAATGGCGCAGACAGTGCAGGATCTGATGTACTTCCCAACGTCATGTCAAAAGCTTAGCCAATAGAAATAATCTTGTAGTACTACCACTATTTTCTCGACCCAAAAATTTCTAGCAACCCAACTATAGTGCGCTTCACAAATCATCTTGGCACACTCGCTTGAAGGAACACAGAGGTGGCCCAAGTGGCATAATAGTGCATATTAGAGGTGAAAATTTGTAACCTGCTTACCCTCCAGGAGAGTCCAGTATGTGTTACCGAATTCTAGATCAATTTTGTAGAGATGCAGACAACCGTAAGTCTCATTCCCACAAGAGTATATCATAGTGGTTAGCGACACGATCGGCGGTTGGCTAAGGCAGCCTGCAACATTATTGGTGCTACCCTTCTTGTACTTGATGTTCAAATGGAATTGTTGCAAGTGTGTGGCCCATCTATGATGGCGATGGTTCTGCAACTTCCCTTGTGTCTGTATGAACTGCAGGGTTCAGTGATCTATGTGGATGATTGTTTCCTTCCCCAAAATGTAATGGTTCCATTGTCGGGGGGCCTGCATAATGGAATAAATTTCTTTGTCTTAGGTGGGATACTTTCGTACTATGTCTGAAAGTGTCTCACTATGTTATTCCAATGGATTCCAATGTTGAGTAAGTACTACCCCAATAGCATATTCAGAGGCATATGTCTCAATCTCAAATGGTTTCTACAAGTCTGGTAATGTGAGCATTGGTGTAGAGAATATGTGATGCTTCAACTCTGTGAACGCCTTATCTTGAGATTCAAACCAAAATAATTTTTATTTTTCTCCTCCCTTAGTGACTTGACTCAAATTGCAAGTGATATGAGAGAACCCCAACATGAACCTGAGGTAGAAATTGGAAAGACCCAGAAAGATACGGAGCTATGTTAGAGTGGCTAGGGTTGGCCAATCCCAAATGACTTGGATCTTGGCTGAGTCCACATGCAGCCCTCGCTCATCAATAATGTATCCCAGATATTAAACCTGGGTCATGCCAAAAGTGCATTTCTCCAAATTGGCACACAACTTGTGTTGCCACAGGGTTTGGAGGACCTGTCGAATGTGGTGGCAATGATTTTCCAACTTTGGCTGAGTTGGTGAATGGTCACAAGATGTCTTCCATTAGCCTCATGAAGGTTGTGGGAGCATTCATAAACCCGAAAGGCATGACCAACCATTCAAAAAGGTCCTCCTTATCTTTGAAGGTAGCCTTCCACACATCGGAGGGTTCAATTGGTACCTGGTGATACCCAGAATTCAAGTCAATTTTGCTGAAATATTTGGCCCCCTTGAGTTGGTCCAGAAGGTCATAAATCCGTGGGATCATATACTTATTCCAGACAGTGATCTTCTTCAGCGCCCAATATTCAATAAATAGTCTCCAAATCCCATCCTTCTCCTGCACCAACATGATCGAGCTCCCATAGGGCGATGAACTCAGCCGAATGTGACCTTTCTGCAACAACTCTTGAATCTGCCTCTTGATTTCTTCATTCTATAGAATATAGCACCAATAGATTGGTCCATTAGGTAGGGGCGCGCCTAGGTTAGATCGATGGAGTGCTTGACCTGAAAATGTAGAGGCACCCCTGAAGGTGAGGTGAATATGTCCGCGTACTCCTCTAAAATCTTGTCCATCTATTATTCTCATGCTTAGGATCCTTATCTGGAGGTCGTGGCCACAGTAATATTCTTTCCCTAAGGGCAGATCATAAGGAAAAAAAATTTCTTGGTTTGGGAAATGAGCTTACTGCATTGCTTTGTAGTGATCAATGAGATGGCAGTAGGTGGTGCTACCTATGGTATCTTGTAAAAATTATTATCCAAAGAAACAATAACAACGTGAGGCTAAGACTCATACATAGCATGTCGCTTCCACAAGTATGGTTGTCTAAATAATACATCACAAAATTCAAGAGGAGAAACATCACATAATATATCATCTGTGAAGGGCTTGATGCTATAGGGAAGTCGGAAATACTGGCTAATGTGGAGATCCCGTCCTTGCTAAAACCACCCAATGGTGTACATTTATGGGAGTGTTGTGATGGACAGGCCCAACCACTTCATGACCTATGGTAAAATGAGGTTATTTTGTCTACTGCTGTCAATAATGAATTGCAATGGGACACCCTTCACCCACATCTAGAAATGGAAGAGGCGCCCCCCCTCCTCTGAATCTTGGTGGTGGAAATGGTGGCACTGAGCTCTACATCGATAATATTCTTCCCTTTGTCATTTCCCTTGTCGTGTTCTGAATCAGAGTCGGAACATGCATTTGATTCAAAATACTTCAACCCGACAACTAGTGACTGCTTGGCCCGAAACTCACTTGTGTTATGAGTGGAGCTCTTATGGAACTCACACCACTTTCTCGTGTCCTTATTTGGCTTCATGGTGTTGTTATTCTCTTGCGGCTTCGATGAGTTCTCCTGGGCCACCCCACCTTGGCCTTGTCCTTTGTTCTGAAGTTTTTGGGCACCTTTCCCTTGCTTCTGAGTCACAGATCCAAGTTTGTGTAGATAAATGTGATACTTAAGAACCAAATGTTTCTTTGAATATTTGATACCAAAATTTTTGTGCAAGCTATGGAATACATTTGTCAACTCATGGACATCTTGATCCCTTTGTTGCCACAATATATTCCATCATATCTACTTGTCCTCGTAGCTCCCCACGGGGTATTCTTGTTCCTTGATGGCATCTAAGAAATAATTCCAAGTGGGTGTGGCTGAGAAGAGGGAGGATTCCCTCTCTTCCTTTTGCTCACAGTAGGTTTCCCACCAATCCTTGACATCGGGGGTGACTTTGAGGAGTGAAACCAAAAATTTGTGAACCAAAAAGTATCCTTATAATAGATTCACCCATCTATCTATGATGTTTGCATCTATTTGGCCCTCAAATATGGTAATGTAAAATTTAACTTGTACTTTGAAAGGATTGGCACCTCCAGAGTGGCTGTCGGATGAAGATGCATCATTGATGGGTAGTTGTCAAAGGATCTAGACGAAATTATCCATCATCGTGTTCCTCTATTTCTTGAGGGCCTCCTCGAGATTTTTATAGGATCTCCTTCTCGCTCATCTTTCTTTTCTTCCTCCATGGGAGGTCGATGATGTTTGCAAGGTTGATATTGCAAAGGTTCAATCAGATCAAGCCCTAACTCCTTATACCCTGGTCTCATTGGGGACATGCAAAGAAAGATCGAGAAAGAGAAAATCGGTTTGATACCACTGATATATATTTATGCAAGAATGTAAAAAAATACATAAATAAACATAAACACAGAGATGTAGCAAAAATAAAACTTCATTTAATTAACATCAAATAACTAAAATAAGTTTATAGACAGAATGGAAATAAACTAGCTCGGGCAATGGTACCTTATCTCTAAGAAGAGATGTGGTGGCTACATGCCTCTTAACTATGTTACAATGAGACTCAAGGGCCTTTTTATTATTGAACAACATGGGAAAACCCTAAACAACCA
The DNA here is from genome assembly GCA_034641835.2 of Pinus albicaulis. Taxonomy (NCBI): domain Eukaryota; kingdom Viridiplantae; phylum Streptophyta; class Pinopsida; order Pinales; family Pinaceae; genus Pinus; species Pinus albicaulis. The sequence continues at coordinate 685,670,715 of CM076583.1, forward strand.
AAACCCTAACCCCAAGAGATGGATCGCCAAGAGTTTGTCGACCTTGTTGGGGTTATTTGGGTAGCCAACTTCCCGAGGTTGTAACTTGGTCATATTATTTCTATTTGGCACATATGATATATCGTCATAAATACCTATTAGAGTATTACATTTTTTGTTGCAGCCCCTAGGCCTATGACTACAAGTTTGCAGCAGACCTCAAAAAAACACTATTTAGGGGGTCAAAACTACTCTGAAAGTTTATGACCCGAAAAAATGCTAAAAATAGTAAATGTTGTTATAAACAAGGAAACTAATGAAGTCGATTGGAATTCTAGGTGAAATATGTGGGTGGCCACCGATATCCACCTGGATAAAATAATGTATCCTTTTTGTGATATATGTTTTTTATAATATAATATTTTATTTGATGTCCTATATGAATAGGAGACTTTTGCTATTGAGAAATTATGATTACCATATATGAGCACGATGATATGGTTTTGATCTATAGAGAGAAGGACTGATCAAGAACACTAAGCCAGCTCTTCCCCCTATCAGAGATCCCAGGGTATGGAATTGAGATGGAGGGCTCTTGGGGTTGAGGTAACTATGGAAAATAGGTGTGTGTGATCCCTACTCTTGGAGTAGGTCGGGTATCTCCCTTATTGTCACCCATAGTATGTGTGTGATCTTTGTCTATATTGACAAGTTGGGTATCTCCCCCTACCTTGTTCTAACATAGTATACCCCAGTTGGCATCATACCCACAAGTCGGGCTTGTTTGGATTTTCTCTCCCTGTGTGGAAAAAAAGTTGAAGAGTCTTTGGCGTGTGATATCCTTACCTTTGGTAAGTCGAGTATCTCAACCAAGTTTAGATTAAGATGCAGGTGTTCTACCACATGTATATTGAGTTTCATTCTTGGGAATATCAGTGGGCAATAGGATGGGTTGACATGTTCTCCCCTATATCACTTATTTCTCGACATGGGATTGGATATTTTTTTCACCCCTATGAGATTTCAGGTTGAGACTAAGCTCCTCGATGTGGTTTTAGGTTGAGATGTGCTCCTTGATGTTTTTACGGATTGATCTAGGCTCTCTAATGTTGAAGTGGGTCGTAGATTCGACTCCCTTATAATTTTTCACAGGTGGTATAATTGGGATCCCCACTAGAAGTGATTCCGGGTTGATATGTGCACCCCAATGTAGTTTCAGGTTGAGACGTGCTACTTGATATTATTTCGGATTGAGATGTGCTCCCTAATGTGATAGAGGGTGTTATATTATCCTACCATATGATATCAAATTCTTCTTGTTTTAGATTCTATAATGTTTAGCACATAATCATAGACAATCAAGATATGGGAAAAGATGAGTAGTGATACTCTTGATGATGCAAAACTTGATGTTGGATATGATTTGATGTTAGGATATTTGCAATGATCACATGATGCAACTGGAATTTCTCACTGGCTTATAGGGACTATTAATTTGGTAGCTTGGTGACAAATTCCAACCATGGGATGATATTTCTCTTTTCGAGAGGACCAATTTTGACTATTGAAGCACTCAATTTGGACAAGGGAAAGGGTATTTTTGAATTAAATCCCACATGTGCTTATTTTATCAAGTCGACCCTAAAGAAAATTGGACACCCTTGGAAGGTTATAAATACAGGCGACCTAAACCTCATTTTGACATCATCTTGTAGCGTTATTTTATTCTCTTTTTTGTTTTTGGCTCGCACAAGTCTCAGGCAAGTGCGCGGAGGAATAGGTTCACACAAAGATGAAATTACAGGGTATGAAGCTTGCATCTCTATTTTTAGGGTTTTAGGTCTCACTTGCAAGCATCTCATGGAGAAATTTCAACTATAGTCACATAAATGTCATGGAAAAATTTTGACCGAAGCCTTTCAGCTGAATGCATGGCACATCTTCCTTACGACTGGAACCTAACGGTTGAATTTTTTATTTGACCAATTTTTTGTTTGTTGACTGCAGAGTTCAACAGTTGACTATAGACATTAACAATTTATTATATATTCTTGAATCATGGTTTTTTATTATTTTCATGGTTGGGTTCATCTCATGGATATTTTCTAGTTTATTTTGTTGGATAGGTTTATAATGAAAGATATGGATCATTGTAATATCTCTTTTTTGAATCATTCAATGAAAATATAATGAGAAGAATAATTTTAAATGGTTTTACCCGTAGTGGGTTTTTCCCTAGTCGGTAACCAATTCAAGTTCCTCTATGTGTGAATGATTTTCTTATATTTTTCCTTTATGATTCATTGCATTAATGATGATGTTGTTATCTATTGCATATGTTGCTGAATAATGTTGAAAATATGAATAATGACGTGATCCTAGGGGATGAATATAATATGAAAATGTCTAAATGAAATTGGCAAAGAAAATAACAATATATCCCTAAGAAAATTAACATGGTAATGGAGCGGGGCTAAATAAAATTCATTGAAGATCAGCCCTATGAATACACCTTTGATGGAAGCATGAGAATATGGAGGAGACCTAAAATAATTCTAGGGTTTTAAGGAAAATATAGGAACTTTGGCTATTAGGGTTTGATGGATATTATGAGCTTAGGTTTTGGAAGAAACCTTGGTTTATGGAAACTATTTGAGGTTTTCAATCTAGAAACCCTAACATGATCAATGTGAAATTTTTCAAGCACTTATAATAGATTTGATGAAGTCGTAGATGGGATAGTCTGTATTAGGCATGGTTGTTGATAAAGTTTATTGAAATATTGAAGGCAAAATTTTCATATGGACAATGGACAGTCATGGCTCTTGAAGCCTGGTTCAAGAGGGAGATGATCACCTTTCATTGAAGATAAGTAATTTTCAATTTATGGTGATCCTTTATGTATTTAATTTTTTTTAGAATTATTCATCTGATTATTTTTTTTATTATTACGTATACTTCTTGCATGTATATTTTAGTATTTGGATGCTTCTAACCTCCTGATGAGGTGTGATAAGTGGATCCTTCATGAGGATCATGGCTAGTGCAGGAAGAGAAGAACTAGCATTGGAAAAGGTAAATAGGCATTGAATGAAAAGTTGACAAAATGATATAGTTCTATGTAAAATAATAAGGTGCAGAAGTCTTTTAATACTGAAGGTATGTATGCCTCGTGCATATGAAATTTTGATTCATGGTACTCATGATGGGATGGTGTACTTGGTAGTGAACAAGTTTCTTACGTTTTAGACATGATGGACTTCTTGATTCTATGAAGCTACTTAATATTGATCTTTGATATATTGGTATACTTTATTTTTGTATAACATCTATCATTTTGATATCTTGATCCCATAAAGAAGGATAACACCTTGATTCTAATAGACGGTAATGTTTGTGATAAACATGGTAACCTTAATGATGAAATTATGATAATAAGATTGATATAAATGATCTTATTGTTATCCTTGATTAGGTTTTGATAAACTTAGTAATTATGTCATATGGTAAATTTTGGATGACCTAACTTTATGGACTAAGCTATGTAAGTGAGATTGTGTTCATGATCTTTGAAGTATGATGAATCACTTGTCTGCTACCCTAATCATAAGACTCTAACTCTTGATAAAATTTTGATTTCAAGTTCATATATGATAATGAAATGTAGATGATGATTACATGTTATGAATATGATGGATATATGTTTTAGAACCCAATATAGCTAGATTTTATGATCTAATAGTTTTCCTATTGCATGAAAAGTATTTTAATAAATAGGTTGATATCTTGAATGATGATGATTGAAGTGGATTCCCTTTAAAAGACAGAATCTATTTATAATATCCTTTCTCCTATTGTCATTTGCAGTAGATGTATAGGATATTCTTTATTGTTGAAATGTGTTATGTAGACATAAATAAACAAATATTTGATATTTTTAGTCTGCAACAAGTTTTGGTTTGAGAAGAGAGATTTTTTCCTTACTCTAAGCCTCAATCGCATGTAACCAAGATTGAGGGTGTGATTGTAGCCTCTCAACCACACATAATAAAGCATATGGGTGTGGTTATGCCTATAGGTTAGAAAAGTGAAGCTTTATGCATAAAATCAGGATTGCACCAGTAGTATGCCAATCCTATAGATATGGAGCAGATGGAAGAAATTTCTATGAGAGGGTAACTTTGAATGTTTGACTTACTATAGAGAATGTGAATGTGTTTAATAAACTTTTGTTTGTAGTTGAATGGAATATGCATATTAGTATGTTATTCTGATTTGATAATTGAAGCTAGTGTATGACAATATTTGATAACGGTTGTAAGGGGTTGATAAGATTTGGTTGATTGATATAGATGATAAATGTTTAGAGTTTTGGCATGATGCTTCATATGTTTTTGGATTGTGGATTGATTGAATTCACAGAGATGAAAAATTACGGTTTTGTCTTGATGACTAATGATTTGACTTGATATATGATGATTTCCCTTAATGAAAATGTTATGTGAGCATAGTAACTTTCAATGACTAATGTTGTTATTCAATGATGATTTTTTATTTTCCTCATTGTCTTTGTCACATTGGTTGAAGTATAGATAATTATGATTCGTTAGGAAGTAATCTCACAATGAATGGATGAAACATATATGACTTGTCCCTGATGTATCCATTCATATCTAGTGGCAGAAATGATTCATAGTATAATCATAAGGATGGCTTGATAAAGGTTTATTTGATAGTGCTTGGTAAATAAATGTGAGCTCTACCTGATACCTGGTCCAAAAAAAAAAAAAATCTCAATGATATTGGAAAAAACTCTTATGACTTTGATATTAGCTTTAATTTTGCATCTAAGACTTGATAAGATGACTTAGTTTATTTTATTGCATAATATTTATTTGTGTAAGGATGATCATATTGGTTTGGTCAAGTGTTATGTTTGCAGAAAGAATTGTATGAAGCAAGCTCCCCAAGCCTGGCATGTCTGCGTTGATAGTCATCTGGTGAAACGAGGAAGATGTGCCAATCAAAACCTCTACTTCAAAAGTGGTCCAAGGTCTGACTTTGATTTATATGTGAAACTATTGGCGAATTTCTTTAAATTTGTAATCAAATATTGTTCTTGTTTGTTTCATATATTCTTGCAAGGCAACATATTTGTAATCTCATACTCATAAAAGAGAAAAATGTGCAGCAATTCATACAAAAGTGAAAACAACACCTTATCTGGGATCAATATCAAATATTATTTAGAGTGCCTTGGAACTTGCATACATCAATGAAAAACCTTCTCGTTGACAACAATGGGAATCCAACAATGTCTCTTGATTTTCAAATCTTTCAGGTGACTCGACTTCAACAAATTCATTCGTCCCTATCAAGATGCACTCAAGTACCTTGACACTCATTTACATTATCAATGAGTTGTCTCACATTCGTTAACAATTTTCATCATTGATCGGTAATCTAACGATTTATTCCTATACTTGAATTCGACACATTTAATCGCATGGTAATAATTGTACCATGAATTTTGGTTGCGATGAATACTATATGGTTTTATGGAATCAACAACAACTTGCAGCAATATATTTTAAATGTTTATTTGTAGCAACATGTTCATCTTTTTGTCATTCAAAAACAGCATGATGGCACCAATACGACTCTTTTTCATTCATTTCATTTTTAAATAAAATCAATAAAATTGGGCCTATTTTAGTAAATATACATTATGTTTCATGGTTTCTACTTCAACGTGTATTACACAATCTAATTCGGTAGTTCAAACTCGGAGAAAAAAACTTTATGCAAAAATTGACATTTTTCTACAACGACTACGGAAAGTTTCAGTTTTTGTAGCTATTGTTGTAACAACCTGCTTTTTTTGATATAGAAGCTTGTTCCAGAGGTAGTTTTGGCACAAATATTGCAAGATATTGGAGCATAAACAAAAAAATTGGACACCCTTGGAAGGCTATAAATACAAGTGACCTCAACCTCATTCAGAAATCATCATGGATCACTCTTATATTATTTTTCTTGTTTTTGGCCCACATGGGTCTGAGGCAAGTCCATGGAGGAATAGGTTCACACGAACCTAAAATTACAAGGTCTGAAGCTCGCATCTCTATTTTAAGGTTTTTGGGTCTCAGTTGCATGCATTTCATGTAGAAATTTCAACTACAGTTGCAGGTATGTCATGGAGAAATTTTGACCGAAGCCTTTCAGCCACTTGCATGACACATTTTCCCCATGACTAGAACATAAAGGTTGAATTTTTTTATTTTACTGAAGTTTTCTCTTGTTGATGGCAGAGTCCATCAATTGACTACAAACATTAACAATTAATTGCAGGTTCTTGAATTAGGGATTTTCATTATTTCCATGGTTGTGTTCATCTCATGGATATTGTCTAGTTGATTTTATTGGATAGGTTTATGATGACAGATATGGATCATTGTACTCTCTCTTTTTTGAATCATAATGACAATCCAACACGAAGAAGAATTAAAAGGGTTTTACCTATAGTGAGTTTTGGTCTGGTCTCCGACCAATCCTGGTGTCTCTATGTGTGAATGTTTTTCTTCTATTGTTCCTTTATGTTCCGATACATTGATGATGATGTTGTTCTTTCTATATAATTGCATATGTTGTTGAATAATGTTTTAAATCTGAATAATGGTATGATCCTATGGGGTGAATTTAATATGAAAATATTGAAATGAAATCATCAAAGAAAAGAAAAATATATCCCTAAGAAAAATTAACATGTGGTTGTAAGTTTGTGGAGGGCTTTGTTTTGTGCAACACGTATATGGGTTTGAAATAAAATTAGTTGAAATCCATAGTATGACCCAATGTATTGCATATTTAGATTGGTGGTTCGTTATGGTTTGTATGTAGGAGACCACGGTTTCAATCCCTAGAGAGTTTCACTTATTTATTTTTTTAAACAAGGTTATTGGGTTAATTTTTCGAACCATTAAGTTATTATGTCAATCCCTTAAAGGGCCATTCTATATAATGCATCTGAAAAATTGTTATTTTGTCTAAAATTTAATTTTGTATATGGTTTACTTTGATTTTTTTGGTGATTTTGAAACCAAAATGATTTCCGAAAAAGGGTAAATTACAAAACTCATTATGATCATTCTAGGGCTTATGAAGAGTTGTGAAGATGCATTTTTTATGATGTAGAGCTATATTTTATGTTTTGGGGATTATGAACATGTTTTAGGGTTTATGAGTAGATGTTGTATGCATGACCAAAACGGGACCTGGGAAAGGTAATAGGTACAAGATTGATGAAGAGGTTGTTGTGATGAATAGGTTATGAAAAATCTATGAATGGAGCATGACAACATTGGTTTTGATCATAACTTGATGAATAGGTTATGGCAGGTTGATGAATAGGGTTGTGATGGTAGCGGTATGATCAGTTTCTTAAGACTTACATTGTTTGAGATGCTTGTGGATATATTCTTAAATATTTTGGAAAGTGGTACATAATAGGGGTAAGGAGGTGGGTTCCTCCCCAAGGTTGCAGCCTCAATCAGGTTAAATCCTATTGCAATTCAATGCCTGAATATTTCTGAGGTTGGTGCCTCAATCAAGCTGTAGTATATTGCAAGTCAATGCTAACACATATTGGGGGTTGGTGCCTCTAGAAAATTGGTACCTACAAATTTACTTTTTGGGGTTGGTGGCTCCAACAGGTTTCTTCCTACAAATATATGTAATCAAATTAAAGAAGAAAAAAAAATTATGATTTTCCCCTACAAGGATTTTTACATAAAATTTTGTGTTCTCATGTGTTGATGTCGTGATTATTAGTTGATGCACATTTTTATTCACTGTTTTGATGCATGTTATTTACTGATGCACTAATATATATTCATTTATTGATAAAATGGTTTTGAAATTTTAAATTTGTCATTACATTGAATCCCCCCCCCCTCCCTGCCCACTCTTAGTGTAATATTTAGTCAAAGAATTAGTATTAGAGCAAGTTCCTTCAAGAAAATTTAATCACTAGAAGGTTTATCAAAGGTAATATGACCTCTATCATATCGCCAAAAAGCATCCTCTCTTTGATGGAACCAACTATGCCTTCTAAAATAAATAATGGAAACCTACCTCAAATCCTTGGGATTTGATGCTTAGGCACTTATGGAGAATGATTATCAAGTTCGTGCTACTCCACCCATTAATATAGCTGGTAAGGCTCTAAGTACATCTAATTCAATAGCTAAACATGCCATCTTTATTGGTTCATCAGATACCAAATTTTTCAAAGTAATTCATTGCATTTCATCCCATGATATATGGAACAAGCTTAAAATATTATATGAAGGGGACAAAAAAGTGAAGAAATCTAAGCTAAAATCATAGACCTCGGTGAAGAAGTCAAGGATTTTAATATCATTCAAAAAATATTGAGATCACTTCCTTCAATATTCAATCCCAAGGTATCCACCCTTGAATAATTGTGAGATATGGACAAGTTGAGCATTGATATGCTTCATGGAACTCTAATAACATATGAACTAAGGATAGAGAAGGAAAATTTAGGAATCAAAGAAGTAGAATTTAAATCTTATAGGGAAGGAAGAAAGCACGGGAATCAAGAAAACTCCAATTATAAATTTTATCAAGAAGAAGCCAAGTTTGTCAAAAGGCTAAATAAGGGAATTGGAGATTTTAAAGGTAAGCTTTCTCTTAAATGTTTTAAATGTGGAATAATAGGACATTATGCTTCTAAATGTGCTTATGCAAAAATGAATGATAGTGATAATGAAGTGATATTCAAGTCTAAGGATCATAAGAGAATATGAAATCCAAAAAATAAAAGGAAGAAAATGATTATGAGAGCATTGAAAGTGTGATTAAAGATGAAAGAGATGTGATAGTGTTCTTAGCCGAAGTAGAATAAATTGAAGCATAAGTATATTATGTAGGAGAAATCAGAAGTACAATATAAGAAATAAAATCTCATAGAAAGATGGTGGCTCAACTAGAACAAAAATTGCAAGACAGAGATAGAGATGCAAATTCCATTGTCTCTCTCAAATTTGAACTAGAAGAAGCCAAAAGGATAAAGGATTTTCTGTCAGAATAGCTAAACAAAATGGAAGAACTTTGTGAAAAATTGGAAGAAGAAGTTGTTCTCTTGAAAAGATAACTACAACATATCAGTATCAACTTAAATATTCACATTGGGTCTGAACCATTGGAGCACATCCTCAACATTATTTTCTCATAAAAATAGGCTTTGGTTATCAAGTATATTGTGAGACACCCAAAAATCAAGGTCTCTCAAGGACATAAAATAAATATTAGCCTAAAAATAGTTTCCACACATTCATTAGATCTAGCAGCATCTCAAATGAATATTGTAAGCAAGTGATGAATCAACCTAATCATGTTCATCTCAACATCTCACATGACTCTCAGAAAGGAACCAAGAATTAGCAAGAACCATCTAGCTCAAGTAAGAAAAATCAAGATGAGATTATAAGGCCCTCCATGACAAAAAGTTTTTCAAAGGATCCACAAACAGTAAAAAAATAGGTGTCAAATATAAAGAAATATATGAATCACTTCCAAGGAACACCTTAAGAATATATGCCTCATCAATACAACTTCATGCTTCCAGGTATCAAATAATTTTTTTTTTCATTTTTTATCATGATAGATGTATAGACATAAAGCAAGGGATTGCAAATCCTATGCCATAAATTATTATTCCATGTATAGAGGATTCTATCAAACCCCCACAAACATATATAAGAGCAATAAAATTAGAAGTAATTCATATGTTCTATTCACACCCATATTTAAATCCAATATAAATTGTTTCAAGTGGCATAATGAAGGACATATAGCACATGAATATAGGGTCAACTTGAGATGGTACAACGAAGAAGGACTCTACTATAACTCAATAATGACCACAAAATAATGGAGAATTAAATGGGAGGAACTGAGGTTAGATCTAACCTCTCATATCTAATCCAATGGAGAAGGCTTATTCAAGAATGTAATTGGTAGAAATAAAACTTGACGAAGAAAGATTATGGATGTTGGATTATCATTCACAAGGAAACAATCATTGATAGAAGATATCAAGGATACCAAGTAAATAATGTTGCAAATATGCGAAGGGAGTATGAGCATATGACAAGTAGCATCGATCATAAAGAGTAGTTGAGAAATCTATGAAAGTAGAGAAGTTCATATTGAGCCTCATGTTGTAGGATTTGTATCTTAGATATAATTGGAAGGAACGGATCACATATTTCAACCAAGGATTATAGGGTTGTTCTCCAACCTTTGACAGGATGAATATGCTCATAGAAACAAGTATTTGTAAGAAGAGAGGTTATTGGCAGGGGGAGACTCACAAGATAGTGAGCATATTCTTAGGGGATATTTCATTCACTATATAAACATCAAGGCCACAGGAATAAATAAGAACAGTTATGTATTATTAACAAGTATTCACCAAGCAAGAAATCATCATCACCATATCCATTTTCTACTGATGTCAATGGAGGAGATAATGAATACATTGAAGAAACATGAGGATATTGAAGAGAAATTAGGGATAAAGTAAAACTATTGAGGAAGAAAAGTAGGGAGAAGTAGGAATAGCTTTTCAATTCAAAAAACGTTTTTCCAGAAGCATAATAGGGGGAGTTCCCTACGACATCACAAGAAAAGTTCATTCCATTGTGATCAATGACCATCAATGTTTTGTGGTGTTGCCATCAATGATAAAGGGGTAGATTGTTGGAGATAGTGTTTTAATTTATGACAACCACTATCATTGATGTCAAAGGGGAAATTTGAGGAAGCATTAATTCCATTAATGAATCAAAGGATGTAGTATAATAGTCCAATATCTTGAGAAGTTCTCATCAAATGATGTCAAAGTGTATTTTATTTTATTTTATTTTTATCAAAGTTATGACACATAACTCAATCTATGGATGGAATTGTTAGATAGTCCTCTTTGATACATTTCCAACGATATATATCACTTTGAAAAATGCCTCCAAGATGAGAAGTTATGACATTTTGAAGTGCACATATAGGTAAAGGATTAAAAAGGGGAGAAACCACAAAATTTGTAAAGTTTCCATAATAAATCAATAGAAGTGGACATCTAATAAGAATTATTTTTAGAGGGTTAAATATTTCTCATCTTCTAGCATATCCAAAGGCGGTGAATAAATGGAGGAAGATCTGCGATAGATAGGGTGTGAACTTGTGCACTATTTATCAATATTTGTGCCCCCACATAGGCATGAAATGAAATTTCCACATAAACATGTAACCTCAATGATACCTTGGACCACTAAACATCCAAAAACCCTAACCATAGGAGACGAAACACTAAAGGCTTATACGCCCCGATGGGGTAAGTTGGAAGGTCAACTTCCCAAGGTTGTAAATTTGGCACACAATATCCATTTGGAATGCATGACAGACCGTTGGAAAGTTCTATCGAAGGAGAAATAGTTCCAACTATTGAAATTTTACATGATTATTTTCGGCTTGTTTCCCCAAAAAAAATCGTTTAGGACCTCAAAATAGCTCTAAAAACTTAGGACCTTAAAAACTGTCAAAAATAGAAAACTTCCAAATTAGGAAAATTTTCTTGTGATCCAGTGGAGTAGGTGGGTTTCCACAAATATCCACCTATATCAGGGGCACACCCACATAGGCATGATATGTCAGCTCAATTATGGCATCAGCAGATAAATGTGGCTAAGTAATATCATGATGATGTTAGCAGGGTGAAGTGGTAGTACAGATGACTACCATGTGAAAACTACAATTTTCATTTTTGAGTGTCCAATAAATTAAATTTCAAGTGACACATGGCACCTCTCACGAGGCACCATGGCACCTTTGCAGTACACACTATTATTCCATTTGTTCCATTTCCATGCTGACCTTCAAATGAGCATGCAAAGACGATTTGGAAAAATCATTACAGTGGAATGAAATAACACTTTGGTATGGGAAAGACATGGTTATGTTATAAAATGATTTGTATTATCCAAATATTTGACAGGATGTAAGTATATCAGGCCCTTAATTGCATGTATTATTTCCATACTAACCATTAAGGAGCAAGGCTTGTACACCCTTTTATCGACTCATGATATGCCCTAGGAACCCATCTTGATGGACTACATTTCTATTCTTCCTTCAACCATGTAGGGAAATGATCGTGTCTTCATGGTTGTTGATCGATTTTCTAAGATGACCAGCTTAACAACCTACAAGAAGAATATCACAGTGAATGCCACTACCAAGATCTTCTTCGAATGGGTGTGGGTACATTTTGGGATACCATAGACCATCATATTAGAATATGATAGTATATTCCTAAGCACATTCTCATTGAGCCTTTGGTCATCATTAGACACCAAGTTCACCAAATCCACTACCTTCGTGTTGCCTTCCATCCCCAAATTAATAGCAAGATAGAGGTTGTAAACAATATTATTGTGCATATCTTGCACATGTACAACTCCAAATATCCATGCACATGAGATGAAATCCCCCACTATGTTCATCACAACTACAAAAGAACCCTCCAGACCTCAAGCAATCATAGCCCTTTTTAGGTGGGCATGGGATTTCAACCATTAGGTCCTATTGATGTAGCACTACCCCTTGCATCCACATAGGTGGAATCTTCCCATGCTCAATCTAAGGTTGACAAGTCACCAAATTCATTGAATAAATTAAAAACATCCATCAAGAGGTCCATTATATTTTACAGGAATCCAATACTAAGTACAAGAAACACCATGATCAACATCATGTGCCACACAAATTTAAGGTGAGATATAAGGTTTGGTTGAATTGGTAGAAATAATTCCTTATAGGATCCATCAAAATCTTTTTCCACTTCTCTATAGACCTTACACCATCACCAAGGCTATGGGTGATAATGATTTTGAGCTCAGTATTCCCCCTTTCCTTGGATTACACCTAGTGTTCAATTTGGACCTCCTTTAACCATATATTCCATCATTATTGGACACATAAGAGATATCAAAGCAGTTGAAATTGATAAATGTCAACCTTGAATCCCTAAAACATGCCAGCATTAATCAAATCGTAGACATAGAGGTTAAGGGAACTTACCAAAAAAGGACCCATCTTTATTGTTGATCCAAATTATATCATTTTATTGTTTTTCATTCATCTTGAAGCTTGAAAAGTGGAAAAAGTGGAGGAATGCTAAAAAAAACACAGAATTGAAATGCTATCTGCAATTAATGAAAACCTTACAACTAGAGGGGGCCCTCCTGCAAGAAGTAGGTGACAGTACCACGCCTTCACAAGACTAAATTCACATTACTAAATTGCACAGCAACGGAATGAAACAAGATAGAGTTTGTATTTGAAAAACTAGAGTTGGTTCAAACAATATCCTCCCCTTTATCAAATGGATTACATTGTTTTATAGATCTCTGAAGCAACTAAAAACTCAGAATTTCATTGCATGAATATTGGCCATGAGATCTCAACAAATCAATTTGAGAATAAAATCAAATATGTTTTGAAGGATTCTAGGATAAAATCTGAGATTAGATTTGTTCATAATGATATTCTTGCCATGAATTTTCTAAAGAACATCTCGTTTTGGCCTCTTTATTGACGGTGCATTAAATGATGAATTAAAAAACCATTTATCCATGTAATCTACAAAATATGGATCCAAATAACTTGGAAAATCTCCCAAACGGTAACGATTTTGAGGAAATTTCTTAAGAAAAACCTAATTGGGCCCGTGATGAACAAAACCCGTGTTTTTTTTTTCCAAAATTCGCTTTCATTTACTCACAAAACATGATTTAATTTTATTGGTCAAAACTGTTGCATATTTCCTTTGATTTGACATTAGAGGTCTACATGTGTGAGCTGGGTGGAATTTAACCAATAAAAATTCATATTGGAACCTTTAAAAATAGTTTCCATGTGTCGGATTTCCTTCTAGAGTGGTGCTACTACCTCAACCATGGAGACAGTTGCGAAAACATGGCTAAACTGCAGAAACTTGCACTGGAAAAACTATCATTAGTAAAACCATGCTTAATTCTCCTTAATATACTAAAATAAAGGAAAACAATGTTAATTAACCACTTAGACATATAGAGACACATCATGAATAATTATGGTAAAAATGGTGGAAAGTGAATGAAATGGTGCAATGGATGGTTGGAAGTAATGGCCTAATGAATGAAAAAGACAAGTGAGAATGATGACAAATCATTGACCCAACCGTGCCTCTAGCAGGTTGGTGCCTAAAAAATTAGTTTTTGTGGTGGGTACCTCTAGCAGGTGGGTGCTTTAAAATCTATGTAATCAAATTAAATAATACAAAAATAGTTTTTGGTTTTCTCCTTTAAGGGTTTCCATGTAAAAGTTCGTGTTCTCATGTGTTGATGTGGCGACTATTACTTGATGCACAATTTTATTCATTGTTACGATGCATGTTATTTTGATGCACTACTATATATTAAATTATTGATTGAATGGTTCTAAAATGTTAAATTTTCCATTACAGTGATTCCCCCCTGCCCCCCTCTCAGTGTAATCTTTAGCCAAAAAGAAAGGTATTTTTGAATGGTTGTTCATTCCATTGGTTTGAATAATGTCCCAACAAATTTCATGAGATTGATGGATGAAATCTCATATCCTTTCACCAATTATTTTTTGGTGGTATATCTATATGATATCCTCATCTTTAACAAGAGTCGAAAAAAAACACTTGTAGCATATTCAATAGGTCCCTCACACTTTGTGCTAGAACAAGCTATATGCTAACTTGGAAAAATGTTCTTTTGGCACAAACACAGTCTAATACCTAGGGTACATTGTTGATCATATTTGTGTTCATGTGGCCCAAAATACAATAACTGAGCTTCTGATTTTATTAGGCCTTGCTAACTTCTATCACGGGTTCATGTTGAGAATATCCTAGATTGCATGGGCCCTCAGCTGAGTGACCAAGGATGGTGGCAAAGAAAAATTCATGTGGGGAAGTCATAAAATAAATATTTCGAGCATATAAAACACCACATGTGCTCAACCCAAATGCTTTTATTATCCAGTATACTACAAAATTTTGAGATTGATATAGATTCTTAAGACTATGTTTGGGCATGTTGATCACTCAGCACAGTCATCTAATGGCCTACCATAGTGAAACTCCATCAACTATTTTCTGTAAGTATCCCAACTATGACAAAAAAATGTATTTCATTGTACAATCCTGCCACTAATTGAAGCATTACATTATCGAGAAGGAGATACTCATGCACACATATCACAAGCCTATGTAGTTCATGTAGACAATAAAAATTGTAGAACGGCCATTATCAAAAGTGGCCCATTTACTTGTATCAATTTCATCTCAATATAAAATATAAGACATGCAACAAAAATAATATCATTGACTTCATCATTTGACCTATGATTGTAGCATTAACCACAGTGCTCCACTCCTATGGACGTGAGGCCTTCAGGTGGCCCCAACTCTATTATAGTAACCCTGACTTCACTACCACCCACAAAATGTTAATCACAAGAATGGACATCATTGACTTTCATCTGTAGTACGAACTATTATTCCATCTAGGCCATCTCCATGTTCCTTCAAGTGAGCATGCAAAGATTATTTGGGAAGCTCATTACAGTGGGATGGAATAACAATTTGGTATGGGAAAGACATGGTTATGTTATAAAAGTATTTCTATTTTCCAAATCTTTGATAGGATGTAAGTATATCAATCCCTTAACTACATGTATCATTTCCAAAATAACTATTAAGAAGCAAGGATTGTACACCTATTTATCGACTTATGATAGGCCCTAGGAATCCATATTGATGGACTACATGTCTATTCTTCCTTCAACCATGTAGGAAAATGATTGTGTCTTCATGTTTTTTTATCGATTTTCTAAGATGGTCATCTTAACAACATGCAAGAAGAATATCACAATGAAGGCCACTGCCAAGCTCTTATTCGAATGGGTGTGGATACCATATGCCATCATATTAGAATAGGATAGTATATTCCTTAGCACATTCTCATCGAGCCTTTGGTCATCATTAGACACCAAATTCACCAAATCCACTACCTTCGTGTTGCCTTCCATCCCCAAATTACTGGAAATATTAAATTCGTAAACCAGATTATTGTGCATATATTTCACATGTAAAACTCCAAGTATATCTTGCACATAAGATGAAATTCTCCCCTATTTTCATCACAACTACAAAATAACCCTCCATAGCTCAACCATTCATAGTCATTTTCAGGTGGGCATGGGATTTCAACCATTATGTCCTATTGATGTAGAACTACCCCTTACATCTACAGAGGTGGAATCTTCCCATGCTCGGTCTAAGGTGGAAAATTGGACGCCAAATTCATTGAATGAACTCAACACATCCATCAAGAGGTCCACAATATTTTACAAGAATCCAATACTAAGTACAAGAAACACCATGATTAATATCATGTGCCACACAAATTTAAGGTGGGATACAAGGTTTGGTTGCATTTATAGAAATAATTCCTTATAGGATCCATCGAAACCTTTGTCCACTTCATTATAGACCTTACACCATCACCAAGACTATGGGTGAAAATTATTTTGAGCTAAGTATTCCCCCTTTCATTGGCTTACACCTAGTGTTCAATGTGAAATTTTTTGAATCTACTAAACAGAAATCCTACTGCAGTAAATCTTATTTACTTCTCCTACTTTTTTTATTTACTTAACAAGTTATTTTCTGAATTATTCAGTAAAACATCAAAGTAAATACACTACTGCCTACACAACTATATAGATCAAGTACTGAATAATAAGCAACCATTATACAAAGGACGCAGAATTTTCCAGACAAATGTCCCAGAAAAACCCAATGTGGGAAAACTGGTGCAACAGCTCTTGAGGGTTTTATTATTATGCATATTTCTAAATAAAAACTAGGGTGCCATAAACAGATCACCCAACAAATAATTTCCTTGGAATAATTACCTCTATCCAGAGACATATATTATGGTTGATCTAGCATCAGAATGGTGAACCCCACAGGTGCCTACGCAGTCCCCAGCAACCTCTACCTTGGAATTGTGTCACCCTTCCTAGTGGTTGCGTCACCCTTATTCTATCTGATGAAACTGAGCCTGATCTACCCCTACGAAACCCCAACACCACAGCCTCTGTCTCTTTTTCACATCCTCTTAGACTGTGTCACCCCTCTGGGCTTGAGTCAGCCTCTGCGTAAGCCCAGCTAGGCCTGTGTCACCCTCTCAAGGGTTGCGTTGTCTCTCCTGGGTATATCTTCTACTCTGCAACGGTATTCTCAGCCTTGGATTTTAAATCCCGCTGCCGAACTGCCCCTCACTACACTGCAAGCTCACTCTGAAATTCTTAGCAAACCGTGCCCTAGAATTTCGAATTAGCTCAAGTGCTTCCACATTGTGTGTATGTCCTCCAACTGACCCCAAGCCTTCCCTTAATACTTTTCTAGTTTAAAAATCAACAGTCGTGATCTAATCTCTAATCAATGGCTGAGATTAGACAAGACTTGATCCTCATCACTTAGAACATTCTCATCCACATGTTTAAATTAATTCACTTTAATTATTTAATTTCACTAAGTTAGACTTAGGGTCTCCATTAAAATAATTAATTGTTTGAATAAATTAAGCTCCCGATGGAATTTCTCCAAAAAAATTATGGGTCTTGGAGATCTCATGTGTTCTAGCCCCTCCACAAAGTTTTGGAGCTAAATTACATATGATGCTACCCAAAAATCAACACTCCCTCTTAGTGAGGAATATGCTCTAGCGATACTTCAACCTGAAGCATCACCATGATCCAAGGCATCGGTCCTCTACACTGTTGATGCTCGCCTACTACCCTTCACCCACTGTATTTTTTCCTTCTGTATTGTTTCCCCTATCACTGCCATTGGCACTACCTCATTTGTACTACATCTCCCTCTCAAGTGACGCATCATGTTTCCCATAGCACTACCACTGCTAACTACTGCACTGCAACTCGGTTCCTTCGAAGTAAGTAATTGAAACAACCAAAAATCCTTACATACAAGTCACTCTGGGTGCACCTCGATATTCAAGACCCTCTGTTGCTAATTTGTGTTGAAACTCTAGAGCTCTTCACTACGTAAGCATTGCCTCTGCGTTGTTGAAATCCATCAACCTCAGTGTTTTTGTTGCCTATGCTCTGCACTGCTCCAATCTTCAGTGTTCTAGCTCTGCTAATATTTATCCATCATCCTCACACCAACTAACTCCAGTTATCCTGATACTGTCATTAAGGGCTCTTGTAGCTCGTATGTGATCCAATAGTTTTGGCACCTAAAGGATCCTTCCCTTTCACTGCAGTTCAAAAGAAATACATATTAATGTCGCTCCACCTCTTTTCTTGAGGCACATGAGCACTCATGGCCACATCATAATCATCTCCATCATCATCCTTAGTTGCGGCAGCCTTTGAATCATATTTTTCTTCACCCTTCTTCTTCTAAGGGCATTGTGTGGCGAAATGTCCTAGTTCACCACACCTGAATCACTTGACCTTTGAAATGTCTTTCTTATTCTTCCTTTGTTTCCCATGATGTCCCTTAGATACAGAGCCGCATCTTCCTCCTCCTCTTTCTTGATCTCTATGCTACTCATTCCTACTTTGGTCATCCTCCTGATCTCTTCTTGTTGAAGATCTGCCCACATGTTTTCCCAATTCGAAAGTGTTGTTATGCCCTAAATGTCTTGGAAAAATTTCTCCCACTCATTGATAACTACATTCAGAGAAAACCTCACTATAATACCTTCATCATGAGTGTCTCCCATGACAACCAGTTGATCACAGATCACCTTCAATCTAATGAAGAAGGGTTCGATATCTTCTCCCTTTGGCATATGAAATAAACGAAGTTGATTCTCCAAAAGCATTCTCCTCTGTACAGAAGTCCCCTGATACAATGTGGTCAAATACGTCCACATCTCATGTGTTGTATTCTTCTCAGCAATGTGTGGGACCACATGATCCTTGTCAACATCAATTTTTTTCCCTTTGCTTGAGCTTCCTCATACTTCTTCAATTGATCAGTGTGAGAAGAAACAACAACTATGCTCTCGGCAAGATGCTTGATGTGATACTCATCCGTGATAGATAGGATCTTGGCATTCCAGATGACAAATTTGGATGCACCATCCAACCTATCTTGATCCCTCAATCCATGTGCAGCCATCTTTGATCAACTAAATATGTTGAGCTTATTCACTTCTCCCTCTTTTTTTGTTTCCCCGAAAAAACTCGAATCTAGGTTTATTTGCACTAGAAACCCTCTAAGGAATCACACACCCTCTAAAAATCGATTTCCCTCCCAAAAATCCTCTGCCAGCTAATGTGAATCAGTCCTCTCTGATCAGTCTTTGTTTTTTACCATCACTGGATCAAACTTATTGGCAAGAAGTCTTCTGAGGAACTACTTCCCCTTACTTTACCATGCCCTACTAGACAATGTTTTTCACCAACAGAAATGATGTCCCACCAGCAACTAATGAACAACCACGGTCTTCACTTCCAGCCAAGGAAAACAGAGCTCAAAATTTATACGTTGGCCCAGCAAGCACTGCACTGCCTCTACACAACTACAATGTCATCTCTCCTAGGTCTACATCCCTCTGTGTGAGCCGTGCAGGCTCTGTGTGAGCTCCACAGGTGATTGCATCACCCTTCCTTGCCTCTCTAGATATTTGTTGTCACTTGGGATAGGTACCTTCCTGCAGCTAATTTTCTTTAGTCTTATGCTGATGGCTTCATCTCTTCTTAATCTGCAAATTCTCTAATACCATTAGAAAATTTCTGAATCTACTAAACAGAAATCCTACTGCAGTAAATCTGATTTACTTCTCCTACTTGTTTGATTTTCTTAACAAGTTATTTTCTAAATTATTCAGTAAAAAATCAAAGTAAATACATTGTATCCTAAAAAAATATACATATCAAGTAATAAAAAATAAGCAACCATTAGACAAAGGATACTGAATTTTTCAAACAAAAGTCCCCAGAAAAACCCAATGTGGGAAAACTGGTGCAACAACTCTTGAGGGATTGTATTATTATGAATATTTTTTAATACAAATTAGTGTGCCATAAACAACTCACCCAACAGAAAATTTCCTTGGCAGGATTACCTCTATCCAGAGACTGATATTATGGCTGATCTACTGCCAGAATGATGAACCCCACATATGCCTATGTAGTCCCCAGCAATCTCTGTGTTGGAGCCGCGTCACCCTTCCTAGTAGTTGTGTCACCCTTATTGTATCTGCTGAAACTGAGCCCGATCTGCCCCACATAAACCCTAGCACTGCAACCACTGGCTCTGCGTCACCTCCTCCTGGACTATGTCACCCCTCTAGGCCTGCGTCAACCTCTGTGTTAGCCCAGCTAGGCTTGTGTCACCCTCTCAAGGGTTGTGTTATCTCTCCTGGGTAGATCTTCCTCTTTGCAATTGTATTCTCATCTTTGGATTCGAAAACCTATTTTCTAACTGCCCCTCACTGCACTCCAAGCTCACTCCGAAATTATTAGCAAACCGCACCCCAGAATTTTGACTTAGCTCGAGTGTTTCCGCTCTATGTATGTCCTCCAACTAACCCTGAGCCTTCCTTTAATACTTTTCTAGTTGACAAATCAACGGTCGTGATCTAATCTCTAATCGACAACTAAGATTAGAAAATACTTGATCCTCATCACTTAGAACATTCTCACCCACATTTTTAAATTAATTCACTTTAATTATTTAATTTCCCTAAGTTATACTTAGGGTATCCATTAAAATAATTAATTATTTGAATAACTTAAGCTACGGGTGGAATTTATCCAAATCATTTCTGGGTCTTGGAGATCTGATGTGTTATAGCCCCTTCGCAAAGTTTCGGAGCTAGAGCACATCCAATGCTACCCAAAAATCAACATTCAATGTGGGCCTCCTTTAACCATACTTTCCACCATTATTGAAAACATAAGAGATAGCAAAGAAGTTGACATTGACAAATATCAACCTCGAATCCCTAAAGCATGCCACCATTGATCAACTTGTAGACACACAAATTAAGGGAACTTTCCAACAAAGGACCCATCTTTAATGTTGATCCATATTAGATCATTTTATTTTTTTCATTCATCCTGAAGCTTGCAAAGTGGAAAAAGTGGAGGAATCATCTCACATAACTATTTTTACCGGTGCGGTCTACTTTGGCAGATCAGGGTTTAAAACCTTCCGAGAGCATTTTGAGGCATCAAATGGTATTTTTTTAGGGTAAAAATTTGCCTCTTTTAGTAAACACATCTTTTCCCATTTTACACACAGAGACCTTTCCAACAGTGCAAGAATCAACTCAATCAAACTCTACATTCTAAATTTATGCCACTTGGAAGTTTGCTTTCCTTTTTTGGCCACCATAATTCAAAAGGATGCCACATCAGCCCCCATTATTCATAGAAAAGGGGGTAGGCACATTATCACCATGAAGACTGTTATAGAAGAGTCCATAATGTAACGCTAGTTAAGAGTTCAAGGGATCAAACCTAACTACTATATGCTATCGAGTTGTGTTTTAATCAGGCCTCTAGGAGGAAAAGGGGTTCCATTATTTTAGAGTGCATTTGTTCCATAGATGAGAAGAGAACATGAGAATGATAGGGAGAGAGAACATGGAGAGGATTTGTGCATTGTAATAGAATAGATGTCAGGAGCCTTACTTCTTTGTACTCACAACCATTTTATTTTCAAAGAAAGAGATTAGAGTTGCCTGACTTTCCAGTTGGGTTTTCTCCTGAAATGGTTTCCTAGGTTATATCTTATGTCAATCGTGGTTTTTGAGTTTTTACTTTGTTTTTATCTATTTTCTACATAATTATAATTTTCATGCATACGTGATAGATATTAATTTAAAAATACGAAAATATAAAGATAAATAAACCCTCATATTGTATATTTCATATTTTTAAGCATAATTTTATCAAATCTATTGTGACGAACTGTCTAGTGTAATATCAACGACAGTTTATGGATCAATTTTGTAGTCAAAGTAGGGAAAATATTGCACCAAAGAAAGTGGCCCACCTAGGGCCAAGTTTAGCAGAAGTTTCCCCATTTGATGGGGGCATTTAATGAAATGTATACCATTGCTTCCTAAGGGGGTAGGAGTGATCCAGGTGGATATCAATGGTCACCAACCTATTCCACTAGCTTAAAGCACAATTCTTCATCTTAACAGATTTTAAAGTCTTAAACTTTGAGGGCCTTTTTAGGCCCTAAACAACATTTTTTGACATGGAAAGGGCCTAGTAAATAGATGTATGCATTGTCTAGGCACAATCAGAATGTGTGATTCTTGACTAGACCTTTCCAATAGGCTACCGAGTGTGCCAAATAGAGATCATATGCAAAAATTATGACCCATGGAATTTGATGTACCAACTCACCCATCAAGGGCACTAACCCTTTAGTGTTTCATCTCCTAGGGTTAGGTTTGTTGATGTTTTAGGTTTCACCACTATTGCTGTATGTTAAAAAGGTCATTTCGACCTCATTTTAATGCACTCCAGTGAATGCCCGTAGTCGTTAACTCTCTTCTTAGAGATAAGATATCACCATTCAAGTGAATTTGTTTCATTCCACATTGTTATAGTTTCAACATTTCATTATTTAATAGAAGTCAATTTTTACTATATCTCTATGTTTTTATTATGAATATGCATTTCATTATGTTCCCTTCATAAATCCATATCATTATCTTAGGTGGTTGGGAGGAATGATTGTTATTCTCCCCACCTAGGTTCAATTCCCACAAGTGACATGATGAGATTTGTTGTAATAGATTTGAGCTTTGTTGTTGAGTCTACGAGTCCCTCATAAACCAAAACATATATATTTCTCATATGATTCACATATGTCCTGAAGATGGATCCCCATTGGGATTCGAAACGTCCACGAAGTTTTAGTAATACTGTGAGAAATATGAATTGTTATTCTTCAGCTATTATGTATATAATATATATAAATGAATGATTTTTAGAAATGATTATATAAATATAGGTGTTATGATGTAGCTTAAAAGGTACTTTTCAACTTTGTATGTGAGACTTTTAAGGCTTTTCATTAAACAATTGATCATTCCTCACTTATAACAATCCAACTTTTTGAAATATAAACTTTTTTTTAGGCAAAACTTGAGAAAAAGTTTATATTTTGAAAAATTAAATTCCTTTTATACTTAATAAATTTAGAGTTAAATTAAATATTAAAATAATTTAAAATTATACTATATTTATATATCTAAATTTTATTATTAAAACATTACTTATATTTCAAATATAGTATTATAATATTAAAAATTACAATTAATACTCTTGGGCAAAATAACTAAAATGGAAAAGAAGTTTAATTCATAAAATAAATTATAAGAGAAACAACACTTTAAAGAGGCGAGGTCGAGAAGATAATTGAATATAGAAAAGTTTTTTTTTTCCTTATATAGAAAGGAATAACACAAGGATGGCATGCATTTAAATGTTATGGGAATTAGTAGCAAGTGAATTTTTAATCCTTTCTAATTACAAATAATGTTCCCCAAAAATATATTTATAAAAAAGCATTCCCATTGCAGAAAATGAGGCAAGTTACTTGTAAAGCATAACTTTTCTCTCGAAGTCTGTAAAGATTTTTTTTTGGTAAATTTGTTCAGACATCCTAGTACAATGACATGGTTTGGCTATGTAATATTCATTCCACACTTTATTGGAGATAAAAAAAATTTCAAAATCGGTTTGTATAGGACTTTTTGTCAGAAGAAAAAAACTTATTAGTCTATATTATGTACCAGCATATATTTAAAATTCATTTTTCAGTACATATTCAAAAAAAATATGAAACATTACATCTTTCTAAAAAGGACTGTCCCAAAGTGATCTGTCCCTACTGTGTAAGACAATGTAGTGATATTCCAACACCCAACCAGTGCAGAATTGGTAAAAAAAAAAAATTGCATTAAGATTATCAAAAATATAAGTCATAGCAAGTCTGTAGAGTCCAATCTAGCCAATCCTATAGTAAATTCCTGCCTCATAGACCTACATCAAGGAAGCATTATAGGAGACATTTCAAAACCGATGGGCCATTAGTTTTGTGTAAAATTTAACACTCAAGCTCAAAAGTCTGAATTTTTATATCCTTATATCATGTGTTTTGCAGCCATTGGTGCTTTTGATCATATTAGTACAAAGTTTGTAAAGTTTGGGAATTTTTTTTGCTTTTTTTTGTTTCACCTTTTCTACTTGCATTTGTGGATTCTCAATTTTAAGTTTTTGGATAGGTAATGTGAAATACCATCTTATTTGTAATTATTCAAGTGTAGTTGAATCGGTTTGTATTTATTTATTCATTTATATTTATTTATTATTTTTAATATATTTTTATATAAATATGTGACAATCTCCTCTATTTAATTGTAAAGCATATTTCATTACCATTATCAAAAATATAATAATATATATCATCACTAATTCTTTCAAATAAAAGGTAAATTCATTCTAAGTTTGAAATTATTGTAATTTGGATTATCAATAGTTCTCTCTTTAAAAACAAAATTTAATTGCATACCATCTTTTTAATAAGTAGTTTAAGATAAATTGTTTGGTGGGATAATTTTCTTTTATTTTTTTGTTTTAATGTGTAAAATTGGTCTTTTTTTCTTGAAAATATCTTTATAAATATAATATATTCATTGTAAATTTAAAAATTTTGCAAATATAATATTGTATTCATTATAAATTAGTCATTTGGGTTTATTTTAGGTGGTTGGGAGGAAAGTGTAACACCCTCTCCCACATTTACCCACATTTACAAGCTCTCGACAGTAAACATGAGTTGAGTGTCACTATGTTATGACCTGACCTCCATGTTCTAGTTATGGAAGTGTGGTTGACTATCCAAAAACTTACATCCATCCCTCACAAACTACAAACCACCCAAGGGCCTGCAAACCACGCCAAGTGATCAACCCCTGAGCTGGAACTCTTTTTCATAAGAGAAACTCCCCAACCACACCCATAACAATGCATGCATGCAATTGGGAGGCTATAACCGCACATATAGGCCTGGTTTCCAGTAGTTATGACCCAAATTCCTTAGTTTAGTGCATGTGGTCGCGAGATCTATGCCACTTTTTCAGGCAAGCCTCCAGACCGTTTCCCATCACTCTTATAACTTTCCAGAATCATGAAAATAAGGATAACAATGCTAAAAATAGAGAATTTGATCCATATCTTGTCCAATACATGACTAATGCAACATTTACATTTCGTCAAACATATGGTAAACATGAAATCTACAAGGCATGAATGTGTATCTAATTATAAACTTCTAAACTTCATCTGCGAAAACTGGGAAGGCTCAATGCCCTCTCAAGCTAGCTGCAACAACACTTATTAGCCCATGCATTCATCAATCATTCAATAACTTAATAAATCATGAGAGAGATCCATAGCTAGAGAACATAATAAAGCCATGCATATAACCAGCATATAACCAGAATATAAACTATGAAAAATTAGCCACAATATCACCATAATAACTAGTACAAGTGATCATAGATCGTAATAGGAAAATAGTTCATATTAACATATGAAAATTCCAACTAAGTCAGCAACTCCCATGTACCACCTGACCATAGATTGGGCTTAACCAAATCTCTGTTTCATCCAATCACCCCCTCACCATATTCCAAGCATGAACTTGGGATCATAAGGGTCAAACCAAAACAAAACTAAACAGCGCTTCCAGAGGGAAAACTAACTCAAACCTCAATCACAGTGATCTCACCTATATGGTCTAGAAATCATTAACATCAACCAAATTGGTCTTTACCCAAGCTATCCAGGGCTCCAGGAACTAGTAACTCAACCAACAGCCTCTAGGGAACCAAAGTTGTTTCAGGGCTCCAGAGTGTTTGTCTCAACAAACAACCTCCAAGGAACCCAAGTTGTTTCAAGACTCCAAAGTGTTTGTCTCATCCCACTGGATCGATGAACTAGTAACTCAACCCATAGTCTCCAATGATCTCAAGTTGTTTCGGGGCTCTATAGAATTTGTTCCAACCCATAGCTATAGGAAACAAGATAACCAACCATAAAACACTTGGGGAATGCACTACACTATGGCTTTCCAAGAAATATAAAGGCAAGGCTGAAAACATTTTCAATCCAGGAAAATATCCATGCCAATGATAACACATAGCCAAGAAATCACATGCATATACCATGCATCCCAAAAATAGCAAGGAGATTAGGCATACAACTTGTTATCTAGAAAGTAAGTCTGTTGTAGTTTTTGATCCAACTGTCTCCTTGCGCTTCCTTACTTTCCTTGCTTTCTTTCTCCAAATCCAAGTGAATGCTAGAGTGCTCCAAGAATGCTCTAAGTGTGCAAGAGTATGAGAGAATGAAAAAGAGCTCAACTCAAAACTATCAAAATATAGAAACAAATTCTATGATGCCTTTTTATCATTGATGTCTCATTTCTCTTCCTTTTCCTTCATTTTTCCTCTAATTTCCCTTGCATGCAAATTTGTGTCTCTTCACCTTCCTTTTATCCTATTTTTCTTTATTTTCATAATTAAAATCCAAATATTGCCTATTTTCCTTTTCCAAAGCATTTTCAAATTTCCATAGCCATTATTAAACCACAAGTGATGCCCACTATAATGTTTTCCCACCATTCAACTTGGAATATGTGTCCCATGACCTTGGTTTTATTTTATTTACATGGAACATCAACATGGGGCTATTACAAACCTCTCTCCCTTGGGAGAACATTGTCCCGGTGGTCAATGACGCTTATAACCAGCAAAACATGTTGCCCATGGAGCTTTATAACAAAGCTCAATGCAACATTTACATCATACCAAACTGCTAAAACCATGAAAACCATACTACTTATTGGATATTTATAACACAACTCGATGTAGTATTTAAACATATTGCTTACTAGAGCTTTAAAACACAACTCATTGCAGTATTTACAATACACATATGCATATATAAATATAAACCAAAATAAATAAACCAAAAACAAATACTCAACCAGCAAATAATGATGGATATAAATCCTGCATTTGATCATCCATCTTCCATGTAGCTTCATCTGGCCCAAAGTGCTTCCATTGCACTTTAAATTGATCTATTTCTTGGTTCCGGACCATGAGTTGTTTCCGCTACAAAATGCATTGAGTTTTGGGTTGGAACTCTCCCTCTAGTTCCACCTAAAGTAAAAACCAATCTATCACATGATCAAAATCTTGGACATATCTCTTAAGAAATTAAACATGGAAAACATCATGGACTTTCACTGTTGATGGTAGTGCAAGTTAGTAGTTCACTGGTCCAATCCTCTCAAGGATCTCAAAAGGCCCACAATTTTGAGGGGCTAGCATGGCATATGACCCAATCCTCAAGGAGATCCTCTTCAGCTTGATGTGCAAGTACACACACTCCCAAACCTAAAATTCCTTGAATGCTCTATTCTAATTTTCATAACTCTTCTTCCTATCATGTGTTACCTTTAAATTCCTCTTAATAAACTGCATCTACTGATCCATCTCAGCCAACATATCTTGTCCAATCAGTACCCTTCTCACAAATAAAGAGTTGCAACACCACCCATAAAGAACCTCAAATGGACTCATCCTTAAGGATTCATGATACCCATTATTATATGAAAAATTCACCAATGGAAGACACTTGTAGTGTCCCTTCTTGGTGAGATATCTTTGATGGCACTTAGAGAGGGTTATTTTAATATAATGATACAATATTATGCACGACAGACTTATGTACATGCTTATATTCCATAGACATGGTTTGGGTCACCTGGCTGTTGTGTGCTTATGATAATATCTATGGTTGTGTGTATAAGAACCAATTTTGGTTAAGAGCATATTATCGATGTTTTCTATTTTGGTATCCTAGTTTGGACATAGGTGTATTACATCGATGGTGATCCAGGATTGAGACACATAGATCCATGGATGGTTATGTGGAACATATCGTTAATTGTGATTTATGGCTGATACATTATTTGTATGATTATATGTGTTTAATCTCATACTAAGAATGATGTGGCAGGGGACTTGGTCATTGCCAAAAAGGATGCTTAAGTTATAAATGACTGCGGAAGCCATTTCTCAAAAACATAGGTGTATTACATCGATGGTGATCCAGGATTGAGACACATAGATCCATGGATGGTTATGTGGAACATATCATTAATTGTGATTTATGGATGATACATTATTTGTATGATTATATGTGTTTAATCTCGTACTAAGAATGATGTGGCAGGGGACTTGGTCATTGCCAAAAAGGATGATTAAGTTATAAATGACTGCGGAAGCCATTTCTCAAAAACCAAAATGACTGTGGAATTCATGCACAATCCTTAGTAAAATGTGAATAAGTTAATTATGAAATTCATCTGATTCATTTTATCTATGCAGGTCTTGGAAGAAGGCCTTACCAACAAACCATCAGATGGGTATGAGCTCAAAATCAATATCTTAAGGTGAAGCGTGGAGTTTCATAGTAGAGTAGATGAGAATCCATGGAAATTAGGGCGCGGAGTTATAAATCCATGAAATATAAATACATGGAGTCTTGGATATATAATAAAAGGATTAGGGCATGGAGTCCTAACTCCATGAAATATAAAGACATGGAGTCTTGGATCTAAAATAAAATTTTTAAGGCACAGAGTCCTTAATATTTAAAAAGTTCAAGTTGTGGAATCTTGGATCTTTAGAGTAGATCAACGCGTGGAGTCCTCAATCTACTAAGGCATGGAGATGTATGCAATAGGGGTGCAAAATCCCTATTCTCCAGAAGAAAAATACCACTCATGGGCAGCTCGAGGATGAATTTCCTTAATAAAATCTCATTCCTAACAATTTTGGAGTTACTTTCTAAAAATAGAAAGTCATGTCTAGCATCTCAAGTATGACTTTCCAAAAATATTAAATCACCTTCAATCAATGGGTAATCAATTATACTTTATGGAAAATCACTTAACTTATCAATAATCAATCGCAATAGTTCAATCTCAAATTAATCCTCAATATTATTAATATTAGTATTATTATTATTATTATCTTTTATGAGACTATGATATTATTATTAAAATGGAATTATATATCATCAATCACTTGACACCTCTCTCCTTAATGATCTTCATGTCTCTATGTAACTCTCTCTCTCTTTTAATAATACATTACACTTGATTTTATGCACTCTGCAAAGAATGGAATATTCCTCTTACACTCATTAAAGACATGTCATAAAATATTCCTCTTACACTCCCCTTAACTAAGGCATGCATACCTCTCTTTAATGGCATGAGTTACACTCCTATAAATAATACAAGGCATTCTCCTTTATGACAAGAATGTGTTTCTCCTCCTATATATGTGTCTCATATATTCTCACTTGGGGGAGGTGCATTGTGATACCAAGAGTTGGAGAGATTTATAAATTTAAAAAAAAAAAAAGGTATAAGAGGGAGAGACTTAGAGGGTAGCCAAATGATAATCTAAATTGCTAAGTAGTTTGACCCAATGGATTTGACCATGAGTGGTACTGAGAGGAAGTGAAACTTTTATTCCTCAACTTGCCTTGTATATCTCTCTACTATTATATTTTGGTATTGTTTGTGAGCTCTTACGGCTCGGGGGTTCCAAGGGGAGAATTTATCACCGAATATGGTTGGGTGGAAAACTGGATGGTTCAAATAAGTTGGTTAAGGGATCAAAGATGGATCATATTCTCAATGATTGAGTTTAATATCTCTTCAGGTATAATTTTCATTGTCCTAAAATTGTAGTATAGCTTTAGCTTAAAATGAAAAGTAGAAATTTAAATTGTTGTAAGCATCTAATTTTGGTTTAAGGTTATGTTATCTGGAATCTTATTGGCTAGTTTAAAATGAAGACTAAGAGTGGTCTATATGTATGGATGTTTAGATCTCAATATGTTATGGAATCATTATTGGTGTGGTTTATTGTACTAACCTTGGTATTGTAGTATTTGAGAAAGGAAAGCCAAATATTGTTGAAGGTAATTGCAATAAATAAATTCCAAAGGACTTCGGTAAGTATTTCATGAGTTATGGTTTTATTTAAATTAATTAGATGCATGTTTTGGAAAGGGCTTCAGGATATTTTGCAAAGTGTTTGACAAAATCCGTGAATGAGTAATGTTATCAATTTATTTATGCATGAATAAGTTCTAACTTGCAGCTTACAAGAGAAGTAATAAAATGGATATGTACCCAAAATATACCTGTAGGAATTACAGAATCATCCCTCAATAGAAAATTCAAAAATGATGGCAGCTAAAATATGGTTTGTAAGATCAAAGGATTGAGGTATGTTTGAGGTAAATTTCAGCCATGGCTTACGTTTCATATTCTTATCAATAATTCAATGTTTTGTTATTCAAGTTTTTGTAATAGTACTATTAGAATTTTGACAAAAACTCTTAATGGTTGTAGCATTCAGGGCTGCCATGTGTTTGTCAAATTGTAGCAATGGATGCAATAAGTTTGTCAAATCATTTCAAAGGAATTAGCTTGTGAGTTGTAAAATGTTTCAAGAACTCATATGGTGGATTTATAAATGTTTGAATTCAATGAACATGTCTTAGTAGCATAACTCTAGGTTGTCTTTCCTCATGTAGGGCTATAGATGAAAGTTTTCATTCCATGTGTTTGACAAAAGTCGTAAATGAAACAATAAGGATCTAATTTTTTGTTGTTTTAAGAATCGCATTCCTGGGTGTTTTGAATGCTATTCAGCCCAACATCAGGGGGTATTCATCCCTTATGAACCTGTAGCCCCCCATTTGATTCCAAAAAAACACTTTTCAAAACCCATATTGTAAATTTGGGCGATTTTGCATATTACTGCTACCAAATTTGTATGTATTTTCTGAGTTTTTGGTGAAGGATTAAGATGGTTTGATTTTTGTTTTAATATGCTAATATTTGAATTTTTAATTTATGAATTTTATGAGTTAAATAGTTTGAGTAAGAATCTTATACTCATGTTGCTAAGGGTTGTCAAAATCGTCTTAAGAGATGATGGCCACCAAGTGTTTGATAAAATGCCTCCATGGTTGTATATTGTATGCTTTGCAAATTATTTGTCATAATGAGTCAATGGCTATAGCTATTTACATTTATGATTTTTTTGTAAAAAAATGCCTAAGTGGAATTAAGATTTGTAACCAATATGTTTCTGGAATGTCTCAATGAATATTTGTGGTAATCCCATTGAATTAAAATTCATGTTGATAAAGTCAAATTTGAGTAAGTGAATTGTTGTAGTGTCATCTTACATATGAAATTATAAATATGGGATACCACTCCTATAGAAGCTATATTCTCCTTTTATTACAAATAATTCATAAGCATGTTATTTAAAATAAAATCAAATTAGTTACAACAAAAGTAACAATTAGCTTGTTGGAAATTGTGCCTCCTAAAGTTTGATATTTATTCATCCCACTAAAGACAATTTCTTTTGAATATGATTTTTGAGCGTGAAGATCAATTGATGGTTGTCATTTCATAGTTTGGTTTTGGGGTTTGAGTGAGACATTGGCTTTGGGTTTGTCTTGGGATTTGGAAACAAAAAAATATATTGCATTTTGAGTTTAGTGTTCAATATGTCTCTATAATATTGATGGTTGGTAAGGTGGGACATTACAATACTCCTCCCACTTTAATTTTTGATGCATGACATACATCCTCAACGTTTCCTCAAGAATTTTTTTCGCCCTCTTTGTTTCGATTAGGGGAATTTTGAGGTCTAAAATGGGCCTCCTAAGAAAATAATAAAATAATATATAAACCAATAAAATAATATTTATGAATTTGCAATTAACTTTTTGCACCACAATCCATGTAACCATAGTTAAATCCAATTCAAAAGTTGTTCCAAAATAAAATTAATAAAAAAATTGTATTGATGTGACTATAAATAAGAATGAGCTTTTCAAGAAAAAACCATTATCATTGAACAACTAATGCATTTGTCCTTTGTACTTAAATAACTTAAAATAAAATATAAATATAAATTTATAAATTCTTAATTATATTATATACTATTAATTAAAATTTATATTATTTAAATTGTATAACAACATTTAATTAATATACTATATAAATATAATATAATATAATATAATAAATGTATAGGGATACGCATTGTTTCTTTCAAGCAATACGAAATGACAATAATATATTTTTATTCAAAAAGTGTGAAATGACATTTATTATGAGTACTTCACTTTGACTTTAAAAGTACTTAGAGCACTACCATGGTTAACCATGAGTTTTTATCCACCATTGAGAATGTGACAAGTAAGTACATTTAACTCAATCAATTCCACCTCAGCCATTAGGGATAATGGCATCCCCTAAAATGTGATTGGTTCTCATAAAGTGAATTTTGATTGTACATTTTCCTTAGGAGGCCCATTTTAAACCTCAAAATTCCCTTAATGTTCCATCTGTCCGCGGATGATAAGTTGTACTGAAAGCTAACTATGTCCCCAAACCTACAAAAAAATCCTTCCAAAACTTGGAAGTGAACTTGCAATATTTTTTTGATCATATCTTCTTGGGAAAACCATGCAATATCACTATCTCCCTTATGAATATCTGAGCTATATCACTATTTAAATTAGTAGACTTCACTACAACGAAGTGAGCTACCTTACTCAACCTATCAACCACATCCATGATGGAATCATGTTCTCTCAATGTCCTTAGAAAACTTGTAATGAAGCCCATGGAAATGACCTCCCATTTCCATTCTGGAATCAGAATAGGATGTAATAAACCAGCTATATGCTTACAGTTTGCTTTCACCTACTAACATTCCAATCATCTTGAAAAAAACTTAGCCACCTCTTTCTTTAAGTTCGGCCAAGGATAGAACTTTTTGATTATTTTTAAAGTCTTTGGATATCCTGGGTGGTCTGAATATGACTTGATATGAAACTCCCTCGAGATAATATTATTGAGCTCACTTCTATCTGGCACATAAATTTTGTTCCTGAACTTATCCAATCCATCTTCCATGAGTAGATACTCCTCATCTCTATCACCTTCACCGTGTTGTTTCAACTTGTGTTTCAGTTGCTGATACCTCCCATCATTCTACCCTACATGCAAGATTTTCTCCCGGAAAATTTTCCCATAACAACTCACATATGAAATTTGATTCACCTGCACTCTCCTATAGAGAGAATATATAAACCTATTCGCCTTTCCCTTGATTTTTATGATCTCAAATTCAAACTAATTGAGGGTATACAACCATCTAAGTTGTCTGTCATTCAAATTGAATTGGTCAAACAAGTACCTCGGCCCACTGTGATCACTCATCAATACAAACCTCCTGCCAAGACGATAATGTCTCCACATATTTAATTCATGAATGATAGCTACCAAATCAATATCATGATTCACATAGTTATTCTCATGCGCATTTAGCTTCCTTGACTCATATCATACCACCTACCCTTCCTGCTTCAGGATTTCACCAAGTTCTTCCTTGCAAACATCTGTATAGACTACAAAATCCTTATTAGGATCTGCAATCTTCAAAATTGGAGCATTTGTAATAAAATACTTCAACTTCTCAAATCTAGTTGCACACTCCTCATTCCATTCAAACTTTTTCTCTTTTCTCTGCAAGCATCTAATAGGATAGCCAATCCTTGAGAAGTTCATGATGAATCGTCTATAGTAACCTGCTAGTCCCATGAATGATTTGACCTCATTCACATTCCTAGGAGTTTTCCACTCACTGATAGCTTTAGTATTTTATAAGTCCACTGATATCCCCTCCTTGGAAATGACATGTCCCAAGTAATGAATCTGAGACTGAAATAAACTGCACTTGTTAAGCTTGGCATACAATTGATGCTCTATCAACAATCTCAACATTTTTTCCATATGCTTTGCATGCTCCTACTCATATTTGAGTATATCAATATGCCATCAATAATCATTATCACAAAATTTTCTAGGTAACGACGCAACAGAGTGTTCATAGAAAACATGAAAGTGGTTGGAGAATTTGTAATACAAAGGAACCACCACAAACTCATAATGTCCATATCTCATAAGAAATGAAGTCTTTTAAATGTCTTCTTCTTTGATGCGAACCTAATGATCTATTGATCTCAGATCAATCTTTTAAAACATTGATACTCCCTTCAGTTGATCAAACAAATCATCAATTTGTGACAATGGATACTTGTTCTTAATAGTCACCTTATTCAACTGTTTATAATCATCGCACAATCTGAGAGTATCATCCTTATTCTTTACAAAAAATACTAGTGCACCCCAAGGTGATACACTTTCCCTTATGTATCCTTTATCAAGCATCTCCTTAAGATGCAACTTCAATTCCACCAACTCTAGAGTTCCCATCCTGTACGGTGCTATAGATGTTGGTGTTGCTCCCAGCATCAACTCAATAGAAAATTCCACCTCTGTATGAGGAGGAAACTCTGAAATCTCTGCAAAAAACACATCCTGAAGCTGCTGCAAAACAAGATACCTCTTCATTACTTCATCATCTTCAACATCCTTCCCTTTATCACTAGAAATATGAACTATAAACAATACACATCATTTCCTGCAACTGCACTTTTCCTGCATAGGTTTAACCATTCTCACTGATGTAGGATTCTTCTTTGCCTGCAAAATTATCCTTTCTCCATCATAATTTAGGCACTCAATATCCTTATCATAGTATTCCACTTTAGTCTTGTGAATAAAAAAATAATTCATGCCCAAAATCATACCGTACGAACCCGAAGGAAGCATATTTAGATGTGTTGATGTAAGCATATCATTCAACTCAAATGCACAAGATCTCACCCACTGATGAAATATTATCTTGTTCCTTGTAGCCAACTACACCAACCAAGACTCTACATGCACTTCTTTATTCAAATAACACTTATCCATCAAGCCAAGGCTGATATAACTATAATTGATCCAGGATCAATGAAAATGGAAACAAATTGATCATGAAGCGTACCTTCCATCTTGATAATGGATGCCTAATGATTATCCTGCCTATTATCCACCGTTGCATAAATATAAGCAATACTCTGTGCAACATCTCCAAATGTTTGTGCCTCTTTAGCATTGTAAATCTGAAGCCTGCCACCCTAGAGTGATGGGCACTCACTCATGTGATACTTTCCACAACAATTCCAACACCTCAAAGGCTTCCTACCTGTTGAAGAATGTAACTAGCGTCTCTCTTCATAATTATATTTGAGTCAGGATGTAATGTATTTTTCACAGGAAAGAGAAATAAATTTTATTTTAAAATAAGTTGACTTATTAAAGCATGGGTTTCATGCTTGGGTCAAGGATTAATAGTTCATAGCCTCTATTGAAGGCTTATA
The DNA here is from genome assembly GCA_034641835.2 of Pinus albicaulis. NCBI lineage: Eukaryota > Viridiplantae > Streptophyta > Pinopsida > Pinales > Pinaceae > Pinus > Pinus albicaulis. Next base: position 685,706,319 of record CM076583.1, read on the forward strand.
TGTTTTTTCAGGTATCAAGAGAGTCATTTTCATATGTATTAGACCCTTCTTGGGCTTTTGTATCATGTAAATAAATTTATTTTTTAGTAAAAATAGGCATTTTTCCCCTCCTTGCCAAGTCAACCCTGTCTTGGATAAGTCGTCCCTATTGGAGGAAATTCAACCAAATGGAAGAAATATAAATAGAGGTATCTCGAATCACTTGGAAGTACACTCACACAAGTTTTATATACAAAGAGAAAGAGGATGAAAAATAGAGAAAATCACGGGAGAAGGAGACCCAATCCAAGAAAGAAGGAAAATAAAAGTTTCAGGGCATCTCTCTCACCCATGTGAAGTTTACTAGGGTTCTGGACTAAATCTAGGGGCCAAAATTTTTGAATTCATTGGGGGTCTGAAATTTTGAAGCTGGGGGTCGAAATTTTGGATTGAAGCTGCATTTCAAGAAGTTGAAACTTGAACAATTTGGTTGATATCATCTACTTAAAGGAAGAGCTGACTCGGTGATTTGAGGATGTATTTTTATAAGTCTAAAAGTGTCATGGATTTTCTCATCTTGATTTGAATCTACTAGTGGAATATTTATATTAGGTTTTCCCCTTCATAGGGGTTTTTAGCCCTGGTTGAGTGCCTATATATGGTGTCCTTGATCTTCACATTTTATTTTGATGTTTTCTTGATGAGAAGGACATAAACGAAGAACATAAATAAAGTTAATAAGAATACAAGAATATCACAAGTAATTGTCAACATAAGAAAATATTTCTGCCTTTATTATTTTCTAACATGGTATCAAAGCCAAGGTGGAGGAAAGAAAAAGGCATATTGAATATCTATTGAAAGGGTCAAAAAGAAGGATAATATAAGAAGAGGAAAACCTATTATCTAGTAAGGAAAACTTTATAAAATATATGACAACCTCAATGAAGTTAGAAAACAAGCTATAAGGATCCTCCAACTATAGAGCATGGAATAAGATGGTTGATCTCATCCTTGCTAAGCATAAAGTACTATATTTTTGGAAAGTTCAAAAACCAATAGATGATGCTGGAAAAGAAAAGTACGAGGAAACTGACATCTTGGCCATGAATCTAATTATGGATGGATTAAAGGAAAATCTAATCCCCTACAAATCAAACATATATACTACATAAGATATGTATGAAGCTCTATCCAAACTATTCACCATCAAGAATATTGGAAAAATAGTCGGTCTCAAGAATGAACTAACAACAATAGATATGACAAAAGATGGCAATGTGTCCTCCTATTTTGTAACAATATCTCGAATAATATATGAACTCCAAGCCATTGATGAATTTGTTCCATAGAAATAACTTTTAATTGTGGCACTATTGGGTTTACCAAAATCATGGATCTCTTTTGCATCAGATATTAACAGTTGGAAATATTCACCATCCTTTGAACAAATGTGGAATGCATGCAGTCAAGAAGAAGCTTGCATCTCATTAGTATTTGACAAGAAAGAAGATGAAGAGAAAAACACCTGTGATGCTTACTATTCTCATCCCAAGAAGAATGGAGGATTCAAGAAGTTTAAAGGACCAAGAAAGAATATCGACCTATCAAATATTAAATGTTACAATTGTCACAAGATGGGGCATTACAAGATTCAATGTCCTGAAAATCCAAGAAATAAGAAAAGAGAAAGAGAAAAAGCAATTGTTGTTGATGAAGCTCCACCTAAGAAGAAAAATATTGGAGAATTTTAAGTCAAAGACTTATTTCCTTAAGTAACTTAGGGATGTTATCCCTTGAATATCCTTCTATCTTAGTTTTTGTAAAAAAAAAATTATGTTTTGATTTCTAGAATTCATAGATCTAATATGTATTCATAAAATTTCTTGAATTATTTTGATAATTTGTAGGTATCCCTCAGAAATATTGTATTAAGAAGGATCCTTCACCATTTTATCAAAATATTAGTATGTTGTTCTATGTTTCCTCTTTCAAATTTGATTTCCTCCACACCCCTAGATTTATTTGTATTGCATACTCATAATCATGTCTTTGTATTTTCCTTGGTAGGAAAGCTTACAGGAATATAGAAAGGTTATGGAGGAAACTTCAAGAAAATTCTTGTGTGATGAATTAGGCATGTAGCTAAAGAAAAATGTCGTTGTCTAAAAAATCCACAGAATAACCCAGAAATTTTGGTACGATTATGAAAAATTTCGGCAAAGATTTTTGAAAATCTAGGTTAAATTCAAAATTCAGTATTTTGGGTGCCCTAAGGGTATATGATGGTGTTCAATCCATTTCCACAATCAAAAATGCATTTCAAAAACTCCAACTACCTGATTTTTTGAAAAAACAAAATTACCGGATTCCGGCAAGAAATTGTCGTCCAGTCTATTCTGTTGCATCGCTAGACAACTCCAAATAAAATCTACAAGGTTTATTAAAGAAAAACTCAAGGTATGATTTATTTGATTTAAATTGTTGCAGAAGAATGTATGAATATTATTTATTTTGAAATTTACTTCATATTATTAACTTTCTCATGTATCGAGTTTCGAATCATAAGGATTCTTATTAGGGTGATTAATCGCTACATTGACTCTACCATTATTATTCTATCCCTTTTCATTTTGTTTTGATAAAACCCTAACATTAGGGATAACTATAAAACCCTAGTATTTGGATGCTTAGGGTATGTTAATGATGAAACCCTAATCTTATTAGGGTTTATTGATAAATTTTAGATCTCTTGTCGAAATCCTACTCTTAATGTTTAGGGTTTTGATAATGTTATAGTAAAACCCTAGCCTTTTAGATTTTTTTGTTAATATCTAGAAACCCTAATTTTCTTAGGGTTTGGTAAATTAGATTTTATGACAAAACCCTTGTAATAGTTAATATAAAACCCTAGAAATGGATCTTTGGGTATATGTGCTTCTATATAATTGAAACCCTAGCCTAGTCAAAATTTGATATATATCTAATTTTGGATTTTGTTTTTTGTATCTAAGTTTTATGATAAAACCCTAGTATGAAACTGATATAAGTTTTTGTGAAGTAATAATGGAACCCTAGAGATGAAATGTTTCTATGCTAAATTGATTATTGATATTCATGATTTAGTTTTTGAAATCTAAGGTTTGTAAAAAAACCCTAGTAGAGATTGATTTCTAGGACATGATAACGAAACCATAAAAGTATGATGTTTTCGATTATTGATATGATTTAGATTTGATAATGAAATCTAGCGTTTATGAAAAAACTCTAGTAATTATTGTTGGAAGAAGTCTAATAGATGAAACTATTGATTGATTATTAATCCTAACTAGTTTTAGTTCTTGAATGTCTAAAATATAATTTATGATGCTCCTATTATCATGATATGCTAACTCTATATTGATAAAGTTGAACCATGCTCTTGTACATATATGTGTGTGTTTGGGTGTACTTGTTGTTGAAATTTTATAGGTGCATATTCTTAAATATGATGAAAATGTTTACCTCATATTTGGTGATAATTTGATGATGATGTTGAGCATGATGGAAAGAAGGAGTTGTGAGAACCTCGATGACATTAAAGATGACCTTATTACTATTTGAAGGAATGATGAAGTTTTGGAAGATCTAAACTCCCTGGTGGATTGTTGATTCAAAAAGGAAGAGCTTGTGTGACTCGAAGAATAAGACGGTTGAAGGACTTGTCCCCTAGCTACATGGATAAAGGAAAGTGTATATCTCCCTAGTTGATAGGGAGCTTGAAGAGAAGTTAATGAATTGATGAAAAGGCCATGATGATTTTTGAAATCGGATAATATCCGAAGCAATATTGATGGTTATTCAAGACTTGTATGTTTTTGGAAGAAGTGTTGAGTCTGAATTTGGTGTTGCTGGAAATGTTGAAGAAGTAAAGCTTCCAATTAGATTTGTTTGATATGATGATGATGCAAGCGGCATCAAAGTGATTAAGTACCCCAAAGGTTTGTGCTAAATTATTATAGTGAAATTTTATTACTAATTGGCGTTTCGTTTGTGCATATCTCTCCTTAAGAAGATTGAATCTTTGGGGCATGCTTGGATTGGTGGATATATTTGGTTTAGTTTATAAGGAGAGATTAAGCATCTTGGGGCGAAAATATTCTTGGGAGTACATATGGTTGCATGTGATGATGTCTAAATCTCAAATTAGGCAGGGTGGTGTTGGTCTTGGAGCTCCAACCTTGGATGATTCAGGTCTGTCAGCTTCTGGATTTACCCATGATATTTTACTTCTATGATGTGGTTAGAATTGCACTAAAAAGAGAATTAAAATAAAACATGTGTATGCTTTAAGCAAGAGGAAACAAGAAAAAAATCAGAAACATAAGAACATGAGATGTTGACAACGTATTTCACCGAGTGTGGTATACGTCTCTAGTCCCAGTGTCGAAATGGGGTAGGCCGCTTCAGATAGTGTTGGAAATGGTGATGATGTACATGGACTAGGTTTTCTGTCATATAAGGCTATGTGCCCTCAACATGAGTGGCTTGTCTCTCCATGAGACATTCTGCTACAAGAACTCTCACTTACAATAGGCCTCCTATCAACATGACATAATCTCACACAAGGTGACGATGAGGATCCCTTCAACTAGGTTACATAGGTATCATAACAATCCATGGTGAATATATCTCACATGAAGTAGAAACATAGATCCCACAACATACATCAAGCAAGGATCTAAACAACATATTGCATCTCACAGAAAATGATAAAAGAGGCACATGACATCAATATTGCATATACCTCAACCCCTGAATTTGGTTGAAGAAGTGGATGCTCAGCTACTGAATCTGGATGCAGCATCGAATTCGTGGCGTCAAGAGGCATAAAATCGATTCTCCACACTTTGGAATTTGAAACCGTCACTCCAATATGGAAAATAGCTGAAAATGGGAAGCTCTACTACTAAAATGGACATCGCCATTGGATTTTTGTCGCCGAGATCAGGTGTAAAATCGACATAAAATTTGTCAAAAACTGACTCCGGCAAGTTCTGTGCCTTAGGGAATATTTATGATGCCACTCAAGATTCGCTAGGTAAGGTTCCGCACCTGCGAATAAATAAATATTAAATGTTTAAAAGTGTGTCGGTCCTCCAAGTTCTGCCTCCACTTTTCTCATGGCTCCATTGGCCTCCCTGTGGCCTCATCTCTCATGTATTCTCCATCATTCTGAATGGTTTCCTTGAACCATTTGAATGGAATTTTATAACAAAGTGTGAGGGTGAATAAGACAAAGTGTGAGGTTGGAATAATCATATTAAGATACGTGTTGTTAAGAGGTTTTGGGTTCAAATCCCATTGACTCCCAATATTTTTGTAAAGCCAAACTTTAGTTTTAATATAGTTTTTTCAAATTGTATAATATATGGAATTCGTATGTCCATATTGTAACGACTCCCAAAAACATGAGAATAAGACAAAAAATGGAGGTTTCACCATCCAAGGCCACTTGGTCCTAATTTTAGGTGCGATTGGAACCATGTGATTGGGCCATGTGGCAAACCCTCATTGGTCCACATCATATGGCACCTCTACCACATACTTGCCATGTGTCGACTTATGGTGCTACCACATCACCTTTTTGTGGATCCACCTGCTTTATTGACTAGGCTGCCACATTAGCTTTGTGGGTCCCACTAGGCCTACCACATGTCATCCATATGGCCTACCACGTGGCTGAATGTTGAATTTGACTTGTTTTTTTGTTGTTTGGTACAAACTTCAAACTGAAATAACTTTCTCATACATACTCATATTGGCACTACTACATTTGGTGGAAATTCCGACACTTGTTTCCGACGCTTTTGACCAAATGTCGGAAATTTTCCCAAATTTTTTCCATCCCGCCCGAAACCGTCGCTATACCGACGTCTATAGAAAATTGTCGCAATACCGACACTTAAAAATGTGTCACAATTGCGACGTTTAGAGGAAGACGTCGCAATTGCGACACCATGGCCCAAAGCGTCGCTATTGAGACGACTCTAAATGTCACAACTGTGACACAATGTCTAGGTGTCGCCATTGCAATGTTTAGGTACCCGTCGCAATAGCGACGCTTTTCCTGCCGTCGGTATAACGACACTTATATGCGCGCCACATAAAAATATGAAACTTATATGCGTGCTACATAAAAATTCGAAACTTATATGCGCGCTACATAAAAATGATTTTATTGTTTCGTATCTGTCGCAATAGCTACATTAACATCTGATATGACGCGCGCATTCGCCCTCTGCTCTTGCAGAATGGCATTCGCCCTCAGCTCTTGCAGAATAGCATTTTCCCTCAGAATTCTCCCTTAGCGTTCGCCCTCAGATCTTGCAGAACAGCATTCGCCCTCAGCTCTTGCCAAATGGTAAGTTCTTACTGCAGGCCCTTCCTCCTATAGTAGGGTTGACTCTATTTGGGTTTTTTTGGTCAATTCCATTGGATTGTGTTAGGCTGTAGGGTTCTCTCTAGATGTCAAGAATCAGGATTCAATACCCTCTATTATCTTCATCACCCAATACAAGATTTAAATTTTTCCCAAAGAAACGCTTATTAATTTGGCAGCCATTATTTCTCCCTTCTTTAAAAACCCTACATTTAAATGAAAACAAGCATTGCATTTCAACTAAAAAAATCTATTAGTGTTCAAATGTACATGTGTGCTACATTAACGTCTGATATCACGTGCGCATTCGCCCTCCGCTCTTGCAGAACACCATTCGCCCTCAGCATTCGCCCTCAGCTCTTGCAGAACAACCATTCGCCCTCAGCATTCGCCCTCAGCTCTTGCAGAACAGCATTCGCCTTCAGCATTCACCCTGAGCTCTTACAGAACAGCATTCGCCCTCAGCATTCGCCCTGAGCTCTTGCAGAACAGCATTTGCCCTCAGCATTCGCCCTCAACGTTCGCCCTCAGCTCTTGCAGAACAGCATTCGCCCTCAGCTCTTGGAAAATGGTAAGTTCTTACTGCAGGCCCTTCCTCCTATAGTATGGTTCACTCTATTTGGGTTTTTTTGGTCAATTCTATTGGATTGTGTTAGGCTGTATGGTTCTCTCTAGATGTCAAGAATCAAGACTCAATACCCTCTATTATCTTCATCACCCAATACAAGATTTAAATTTTTCCCAAAGAAACGCTTATTAATTTGGCAGCCATTATTTCTCCCTGCTTTAAAAACCCTACATTTAAATGTAAACAAGCATTGCATTTCAACTACAAAAATCTATTAGTGTTCAAATGTACATGTGTGCATCACTTGTGTAGGGTATTCCTTTTCCACTTTCACATTATCCAAGAATGTGTGCGGTATAGTTCATATTTTTTGTGATTTAGATTATCTTGAAAAAGGAAAGGTAAATTATTTCCCATGGAAAAAGAAGGTTTTCCCTTTTTATAGGTTGTTTGGACTTACGTGGAAAAATTTATGGTATGCCTTTCATATTATGTAGTTTAAATTTGAATTAACGGATTATTCTACATGAAAATATAATTACCTATGTGATGTCCTTCATCACTAATTAAAATTATAGGCTTTCAATTTCCTAGACTCTAACTCATCTGATGCTAAATTCTAGGTTCTCATTGGTGGATCACTCTTCCATTGATTTCCTTTCCCTCTGGATCTTGTCATACTTTAAAAGTCATCAATGATACATATATTATTTCAGGTATCCCAAAAGGCTTTATAGTAGAACATATTGTGAATTTTTTTTGACACTTGAGGATTCTTTTTAGAAATGCAACGTGGTCTATGCTATCGAGTTATATATCAAACAACTTGTCCTTAATAACCACACTATGAGGTAGGTTCAACCAGTTTGAACTTGTTGGGACATAGCATATGAAGTTGTGTGATGAGTCCATATCACAGGTCTATTATGGTGAAAAAAGTGAATACACGTAATGATAGTTATTATGTTAACATTACTAGAAACATTTTCGAAATGATCCATGCTATCAAGATGTCAAAATTCCAGGCATTAGATGTCAATACTCGTAGCTAATAGATAATAATAATAATATAAAAAAATCACAACTTTATTCTTGAAATATGATTGTTACACATTGGTAACCTAGTTCATGAGTTACTATCACCCAAAGATTGCAAAACAAACTTAAAATATAAATTAAACCAACATGAGAATCCAACTAAGGGTTTCTCGACAAAATCATGCCATAACCTGGCATTTTGAAACCCAAATTTGAATCCATCATAAGTAATACAATGCAAACTCGGATGGATTTTCAATGCATGTTTGCATGCTACACTTATTCTCTGTCTAGATATCGTTTTTTAAATGGAACCATTAGTCAAGCCCACAGTCCTTTTTATGTGAAAAATTTCAGCTCTATTTGAGCTCTTTTTTGCTCCACCACCTCCATAAACCAGTGTTACACGGGGTCTCGCCCCCCCACCTAGGGATCTAGATTCCTCGCCCCCTCGTGCTCCGGGGTCTTGGGGACTTCTAGGGGATGTTTCCCTCACGCCCCCTCACGTCCCCTCACCGCCCCTTTTATTTTATGGTTTCGTGTTAAAAGTTGATGTGCCACTTAGCATATTTGAGAATCCAAGTGATTCTGATTCAGATGGTGACATGGTTGATCTTGATATATTCGTGCAGAAGTTGGATGCAGAGACTAGTGGGGCATTAACTTGAGCATTTATGCTCATTTATCGGTATGATGATATCATTTGATATTCATATGTTATGTTTTATGTTTTATGTTTCAGACATAACTTATTTGCGTTTAAGTTTTATGTTTCAGACTTGAGTTGTAAACTTCGGTTTAAACTCTATTTTGAATCTTGATATAATATGTCATATGATATCTTAAACTTTATTTTCATTGTACATTGTTAGTAGTTACATTAATGATTATATAGTTACAAACTTACAAACTTACATGCATGATTGTATGATGTATGTTTTAACTTTTAACTTTTAAATTTGTTCCAATTATATGATTCATCATTCATCGATTTGTAATTTTATCATTTATGATTTATCTTTCATGATGCAAGTGTATGATGACTGTATATACATTCCTTGCAAAAATATAGTTACATTTTAAATATCAAATTTTATAATTTTTATGACCCCGACGTCCCCCCACGTTTCCTGAAAATTGGTAGGGAGCTTTTGCATAGGCCGCTCCCGCGCTCCCTCGTCCCCTCGCTCCCACCTCCAGGGGACCTAGTGGAACATTGCCATAAACATATGCAAACATATATCATGATCTTGGAATTCCATTACATATGTATGTGCCAATGTTCCATAATATTGCCCCATCATCAATTTAAGAAATTTCCATTGAATATCAAATTATGGAGGGGGGGAACTTTTTGCTGCAACATTTGGCTCAAAATCGGGGACCATCTTCGTATGAGGTGAATGAGAACTATAGATATTTGAAGAAGTAGATTAGTGCCTTTTCCTCTGGCCATGGAGTCATATACAGTCATCCATCACAAAAATTTATCTTTGTTCATTCTCACCTTGAAAGTTGCAAAAATTCATGCCCTAATTGAAACAACACTAAATTTGAAAGATATAATAAAAATGCAAGCTAGAAGTGCCCTATTAATACAAAAGGAAAACCTTCCTACCTACCCTAACTGAGATAAATTTTGATTGAATAGGAAACATGATATTTCCTATGGAGTTGATCCAACAACTTGTTAAATGTATGGGACTAAATCATGCATTTGATTCCAGGGAAACATGCGCATGAAGAGAAAAAGTGCAGAATTAATGGAAAATCCATACATGCCACTTATAAAAACTACACCGAAAGGTCAAAAAATACTTAAGGCCTTAACTTAATTTGAATCCAAAAATGACAAAACGGGATTAGTGAAAACACGAGAGTGGTGTGGGTGAACAACATAAATAAAAAGTGAAGATACCTTTCCCCAAGATGCCTTTGTCACCGTTGTATGAAAACATGTTTTCCTTTCCCTTTATACATGCAAGTGAATGCATTATAGGTATGGTGTTTTCCCAAAATAGGAGAAGCCTACTTAAATATATCATTTGTGGATTGAATGTTTGGGTGCCTTAATGTGCAATGACATGTTTCCAGGACTGAATTCAATGCAAGGCATATTTGAAACTCTATCTTTGTCTTCCGGTGTCTTATTAGAAATTATTTCAGTTTTCATTTTGTGTTTTCAAGTTAGATATTGTTTTCAAGTTTTTACATTTATAATTTTATTGCAATGTGGCAGACTGATCAGAGCAGTGCAGGAACAACCCCGAGACGGGATGATCGCAGAAAGAGGCCAGCGGAAGAACATGTAAAGTGCCAGCATTGCTCTATCTTTAGTTATTTTAGTTATTTACATAATTGAAATAATATTAATTTTGTTCAAATATGCAGACACCTAGCCATGGTACGCCTGATGATTCCCTCTTTGAGGAAGAGATTTCTTCATCCCTATCTCCAGTGTTGTTGTTGCAAAAAAAGGCACGAGATGCAAGGTCGGAATTTAATGCTTTGATAGACGCGCCTCAAACACCTGAAACAGAAGAGAGGATACAACATCTTATGAGGCAGCTAAATAGATATCAGGTAATAATAAAAATTCAAAAGGATATTTTTTTTGTTCTGCATGAGATGAATTGTGATAGTTTGATTTTTAATTTTTACATTGACTAAACTAACAAAAAGTTTTTTTGTATGTAGCGTTTTCTGGCATTTGCTGAACCCGGTGTTGGTGGTAGTGGGACACAAGGGAAAGAGATTGCCCAACAACCCTCTCGTACACCTTCTACTCCTTTAGGTGCTAGCCAAGAAACACACCCTGCCCAAGCTGACACCCAGCCAACTGCTGAACGTGTTGGCAATGATGAAGCTGATATGGCCAGCTACATTATTGCGTTTCCTGGAGCTACACGTGTCAGCTCCACAGGGACCATTAATGGCACGTTGTTGGTGAACGATGAGGGTGTCCCTATAAAGCATGTACAACTCCGAGGTAAATTTTAATATTTTAACTATTTCATGTACTTTATCTAAAACATATTTATCATGATTTTTATTTTTAAATTAATGATAATATCTTCTTTTTTCTTTTGGTTTTATTCTGTGTAGGAAACAATGAGTTCTACAGGATTCTGGAGAGCCATGCGTTGGTAATTTTTGGCCCAACCATACGTACAGGGTGGAATTCCCAGAATTCCAACCTGAAAAAAGAACTTCTAGATTATCTAGAAGCCCTTTTTGGGGTCGGCACATTTGACAGAAAAGCGGTGGCTCGGGTAGCCGGCAAATATTTGAAATATACCAGGGACACCTATAGGACGCAATTGCAATTTAACCCTAGATATGAGCGTCCTCTCGCAGTTTCAGAGAGTGAGTGGAGAGCACTCATCCATGACGGAAAAGATAAAAGGGCAAAGAAAGAAGGAAAAATGCCAACTGGACCCGCAAGGTAAATTACAACTTTAATTCAATAGCTTTAATTTTCTTTATGTCTAAAATAAAGTGTGCTACGTCATATCTGACTTCAATCTTTTGATGCTAGGTTGCCTGACACCTCAAAGGAAACCAAATCTAGGATTGAGAAAAAGGGCCATCACAAGCTCGGCCAGGGTGGCTACTTGAAATTAGCTACAAGAATTGTAATTAAGTAGCTAAACATCTTATAATTAATTGTATCGCCTTCCAACGTTTTTGTAATCCTATCAGATATGATTAAAAATACACAATCATATATAATGTAGGGTGATGACTTCGAAACAATAACTACAAAGGAAGATAAAAATATCGCTTTCCGTTTTGGCTATCAAGTTGTAGTTGAACGTCGCAGAAGCTTGGGGCAGGTCCCAAGATCTACAATGCCTGATAAGGTAAAACATTAACCTTTCAATATTTTTGTTTTCGTCCATAAATTTAATGTCTAACAACTTTGTTTAAATCAGGGGAGCAACACTATCGACGAGGTAAATAACCTAGTTTTAGAGCCAGATGTAGATGATCCTCTCGTGCAACCTGATCATTGTAGTGGGGACCAGGCCGACAATGCTGCTATCAGTGAGGGCCGTGACGGTAATTAATTTCCACTTATAATTTTTTCTAATTATACCTTGATGGTTGTCATTATAACGTTTTTTGTTTAAATGACAGAGAATGTTTCCCTTGAGGATCTTACCACCAGAGAGGAAGACAGGGCAACAGTCCCAACGACGACAACTGGTGCACCCGGTAAATAATCTCATTGCAATTTTTTTTATTAATATTACCGAACTAGTTCAATGATATTTAAAAACTGACAATTAAAATTTAATATTATCTGTTTTTGTAGGCGATGCCCCGTCACTGGATGAGACCAGACATCGTGACTACGCAACTAGGTCAGCGGCGACAACTGGTGCACCAGGTAAATAATCTCATTGCGATTTTTTTTATTAATATTACCGAACTAGTTCAATGATATTTAAAAACTGACAATTAAAATTTAATATTATCTGTTTTTGTAGGCGATGCCCCGTCACTGGATGAGCCCAGACATCGTGAATACGCAACTAGGTCAGCAATGCGGGTTGAAAGGCACGAAACAGGAGCAAAGCACGATGATATTGATGATGTAATTAGGAGCTTTAAAAATAGGAAGAAGAAAAAGAAAAATTGACAATGTAAAATATTGTATTATTATAAGACAAACGTTACCATACTTGGAACGTTTTTTTGCGTTATATAAAAAACTCATTTATCATACTATTTTTATGTCAAGCATTAATTGCAATGTTTCCTTGCGTACTTTTTGTTGAATTGTTTTTTATTATTTATTGAATATTTTTTTTTATGCTCATGAAAGTAAAAAATGAAATATAGATTGGGTATTGGGGAATTGAGAGTGATGTGAGGGGGGGGGAGGGGCCATAAGAGCTTCCACCTTCACGTGGTTGGCCCTGTTTAGTAGAGAATAATTTATTGTAGTGATTTAATCTTGGAGCAAACCTCCCTTGATCCAGCGTAGCAACAAAAAAGTCACTATTGACTTAGTTGCTACTCTTTCAGATCGTGGGAGGCTTGTTCCAAGTTCATGCGACTCCAATAAATTGTTCTTGAAACGAAGAGGAGCTTATTCGGGTATGTTTTGACATTTTCAACATATGTTCTAACATTATCATAAGAATGCATCTTAGAGTAAAAAATACTACATCAATTACTTGTATTTATTGTATAGATAATGATGGATTTTGATTGGCTTGGTAGTGCAGGTACAAATCCTCTTGCATCATGAGCAATACAACTTGTCAACCAGGGTCATGTCCAGGATATTTTTGCTTGTGCGCTTGACCAGGTTCGTAATGTCCAATTTTGTAAGTTCCTTTACAGTTCATAATTCAATATTAAGCTTGTTCATGATTATTATCTAGGTTTTTTGTATGTGTTTTTTCATCTATTTGATTGTAAGCAACTCTGCATGTTTCTTGTTGTTCACTATTATTTCTCCCATTACCACTCCCAGGATGAATCCGACTTTATTGTTACATAGGTTACTTTATTGTTACTATGATTTCTCCATTTACGATTTCATAGGTTACATCATGTAAAGTTGTCAATATCAAGTTGGTGATGAGCTTTAGTTCTCCAGATTTGGGGCTTTTCTGATATTTTCTCCCTCATGTCATTCCTGCATCACCTCGTTGTTTGAGCATGCCAATTGTCTACCACTTGTACCAATTGGCACATGTCAATCTCTGAGTGGTGCCACATTTCACCTATTTTCAGTGAGAGTTTAGGGTTTCTCTAACATAGCTTGAGAAATCCGATTGAGTGCCTGCTTGAATATTGTCACATAATACTTATGGTTTGGATTGATGAGCATGTTCTGAATGGTTGGTTGATTCATAAGAACCACCCATAAAACTCCCTTCCTCTAACACACAGAAAATAAAAATTTCTTAGACAGGAGACAAAGTTTCAATACTTTGAAAACAAACTTCTATTCCCTTCAATAACTCAAAAAAAAACTATTACACTACTTCCTCACTGAGAGGGATTACAAAATTATGACTGCTACAAAACGCAGTGCATAAAACCAACTCACTGTTTGTTCAAAACAAACATACTCTGTCTCTAAAACACTTTGCTGTGTTTTTCCCTTTCGCACTGCTGTGCATACACACTTAAAAAGTTACACTCAGTCTTTCACTTTTTACACACTGCTGTGTAATAAAAAATTTACGTACTGTCTATAAAAAAAACTACCAAGCTTTTTGACCTTTTTATTTTTATATGCCGTAACATATAAAACATATTATAATAAACCCTCTTTTCAAAAAAATAAAATTAAAACTAAATTCTATAGCCCACCTTTCATTTCGCATATGATATATATATAACATATGTTTAAAACATATGTATATATTAAACTATCAAAACATTAAAGAACCCTTTCCATCGGACTTCAAAAGTCTGAATAGATTGAATTTCAAACCAAATTCGCGTTCCAAAATGGGATGTTGACGTCTACCTAATTTTAACTCGAATTCTCAATCCAATGTGCCCTATAAAAAATTCGGGTCCGGTTTTCAGGTTTTCAGATTCCCTTCAATTTCATGTGATCCAATATTAATGCTCCACGTGTCCTCCTTTTGAATTTACAAAACTGTCGGGTAAATTTCTGTTTGTTTAATTTTTGGTTGGTGAATTGTGTTAATGCTGGCTGTTGTGTTTAAATACAATCCTGTACAGAAATATGGCTGTGGCCGTCTACAAAAAAAACTTGCAGAAATTTTAAATGCTAAATTAAATTTCTGGATGGCATGCAAGCAACCTCCAAAAAAAATGTTGCTGCTGCATCCGTCCTTCTGCTGCAGCAGTTGAAGTTAAAATTCAACAGCACAGGGTTTAATAAGTGACGGTGTAAAGGTAACTTTTTGTCGATGGTACTGGATTAAGATCATCTATTCATTTTTGTAGGGTCTTATGGTGTTTGGTTTTTTAGTTTTGGGTTGGGTTTATTGAGTCTAAGATAGTTTTTGAGTGAAAAAATTGCTATCGGGTATTAAAAAATTTTGGTTCTTTTGTCAAAATTTATGAGCTTGTTAGGAAATACAAAACTGACAATGGTTGTATCTTAAATTTGTGGAAAATAATTTGAAATGAAACTTTTTTGTTTAGGTTGTTGCAGCAGGTGCAAACCCCGTTCAAATTACTAGGGGCATTGACAAGACAATAAAGGCCCTTGTTTCGGAACTCAAAATTTTGTCGAAGGAGGTAAACGCTTGCCTTTTGAGTAGGCTGGTTTTCCTTTTTGCTGATGGTTTGGTGTATCTAATTGAATTAGTTGCCTAAGGTATTTTTGGTTGCAAACTCCTTTTCATTTTTCATACGGTATTGGCCTTGTGGAATACATTTGATTGTGTGGTCTTGTTAGATCTACAACATTTGTAGTTGTTTAGTCTTATGGCCGAGGTGCACTTTTATTATGGAAATAGTTGATGCAATATTGTCATTTAATCCTTACTGCGGGGTAGCATGTTGAGAAGTTTCTTGTGAAACATTTGGTATTCAAAATGACACTTGATCCTATACAGCATCATGCACTTGACTTCAAAATTCATATTCAAAGTGTGCCAGACATTTCTTGCAAAATTTCAAATATTTATGTTGTTTTAAACCATTATCTTTTTCATGTATTGGATGCTGAAAATGTGAAAAAGACTTTCGTATGAAACCAACTTGTGAATAATTTCCAGCACAACAACCACTTCCAAGACATGATTTAGAAGTAGAAAAAATGTGCTTATGAAGCATAGAAAGATATCCTTGATGCATTGTCAATGTTTGGCTAGGGTTATTTTTGGAGAAAATAACTCCTTATCACTAGAATAGTGATCTTCAATACAAGTAAATGCCAGAGAAGAGAGATCATCGTGTGACGCAACAAAACTGAAATTGGACCCCCAAGGAGATCTAGTGTGTCTACAATCGCTCTGTCAGCATTTTCCCTTGGTGTACCCCGTTCTTTTCCTCCAACCTGAGTCTTAATTGACTTCTTCTTTCTTCGGGTTTATTTATCAAATTCGTAGAATTTAATAAATAAATACTATCCACAATGGTTGGACTTTAATTTATATTCCCGACTTTATATTATCTCTAATCCTTATAACCAATGTTTAACTTTCAACACTTTGTATTTATACTCCACGTTTCTTTTTAAATAAATAACTTGTAATGAACTTTCGGCTCTATATTTCACCACCCGGCCTTACAACAATCACGCTCTAGACTTATGCTAATTATCCGCCAATCGTTTAATTAAAAAATTTCATTATACTCCGGCCCCACCTATATATATCAATAACCAATCAAACACTCGTATCATACCTGGCTATCCTCCGCACACCTTAGTTAACCTCCGGGCAAGTTCAACGTGCGACCACCGTCCGATGGCCCTTCTCCAAATCAACAACTCTTGGCAATTTCGCTCGGCTTCCAACGTCAGGCTTTAACGTGCGATGGCGTGGGTTAAACGGTTGTTTTCAGGGGTCACTTCGCCACATGTCGCATTCCCTATGGAATCGCTCACGAATAGGAAATACTGCCTACTCCGCAAAAGCGGTGCGATATGGGCAACCCGCTTTTGTGATTCCACTCGTGGTTTTGGTAGAGGGCTTGACCACGGGTGCATGTCTGGTTCCGCTATCCTTTTGTTTGTTAACTCATGTCCAATCCTCGGGTCAGGTTATGAAAGCACAACAATTTTGTCTCTTTATTAAGCGGGATTTTAATATGTGTATTATCAAAGAAAACCAACACAAATTTTATAAGAAAATTGTTCAAAAGTCGAGCCCGTCGGACTTCAAACGACGATAAACCATAATTCAAACCAAATTCGCGTTCCAAAATAGCCTGCTGACGTCGGCCAATTTTGTGACACGAATTTCTTATCAAATTCGCCCTAATATTTTACTGGTCCGGATTTCCACTGCGCGAGGGGCCCAAACAAAGATCCGCTCCAATCAATTTCTGCCACGTGTCCTCAATAGAAACTTGCCCTGCTCCCGGCTGCGAGTGCATTCGATGGCGTTTAAGGTGATGGGACATGGATATGGCGATTTCATATCAATCAGACTAAAATTTAACGCTGCTCAATTAAATTTTCACATCAAATCTGCATTAATTAATTTTTAACACTGTTCAAGATCGGACCTCCACTCCTCTTAGCGATTCCACACGCTCCAATTTGATCCGGCCTTCGGCTCTCATTATTAATGATCAGAGATTAATTATGACGGGCGTCCTTTGATTGCATTGTAGACGGGTCGACAAAATGGTGTTTAGCCATGGTTTTTCAGACAAGCCGGTTGCTGGATTACACTGCCTGCTAACTGTGACGATAAGGAGAAGTGACCAGCTAAACTTCTACCTAGACGGTGCTACATATTTGCATTTCTCTCGGTTCTGTCTCTGTCTGTCTTCCTCTGTTAATTGCAATTCTGCTTCTTCGTCTCCTCTTGTGCCCACTGGGCCCGAGATTGCACCCATGCCTCGCGTGCGTCATAGGATGCGTTGCCGCAGGGGGAGCACTAGAGGTCGACCCCGGCGCGCTCCCTCCAGCCCCTCAACAGAGTCGACTTCCGGCCAGTCCAGTGATTATTACTTAGGTTGATATCCAAATACTAGGAGTGGGCGGGGTCGGCTTGTAGCATCTGGCCACCGTATGGATTCCCCTGCTCCTGTCTTCCCCACCGCTAGTTCACCTTCTCCCACGACGCGCACTGCGCAATTTTCCTTTGATTGCTCTCTCAACTGCCCGCGAATCACAGCTGTAGTCACTGTGGTCTTCCGCGAGGAGGCCCAAACGGAGGAAGAATGCACCCGTCCGGCGGGTCTGAGCTCGGAAAAAGCCGGCCAACATTCGGGCCTTCAGGAGGGGAGCCGTGGCATGCATGTGGAGGTAGCACCTAGCGATCTTGGACCTTCCGAAGGATGGTGCCGAATCGTGGAGGAACCAGCGGAGGAGTAGTTTGGTTAATTTGTTTTTCTTGCTTAGTAGGCCCAGTTAATTGGGCTGCTTTTAGTTTATTTTACTGTGCTGGACCTTTAAGTAATATTTTTGAATTCTGTAAATTAAACGTTCAAGACTGGTTTCCCCGTATGAGGGCAGTCTTCTTAATTTTTTGATTTTTGATGACAAATTTGCCATGAGTATGGCCAGGCAATGTTTTTGACTTCGGTGTAATTTTATTCGCAATGTTAATAGATTAAATTTACTTTGAATTCTCACATGATTAGCGTTTTTCTTGATCTGTTCAAGGATTTTGGGTACTTTAATTTGTATTTGGAACAATGGATGTTGGTACTCTATCTGTTGCTTTATTGTTCTACATACTACTATTTCACTTTCTTATAGATGCCTCGGGCATATTTGAATGCTTTCTCAGATTGTCGATAATCTCCATGTGGACCGTTACTGGATTTTATATCATGTCCCTGTATGTGACATGGGGTATTTTTCTATCATTGTCTGGGGTGGGACTTCCACTTTTCTGGATGGATATTTGGTTTCCAATCTTCAGATGTGAAAATGTAATGACTTCATGGACTGTTTTACTTCATATAATATATTCAAAATAGCATTTTTTCTCTTCTGAAAAAAAAATGATTAATGTTTATCATTTTGCCTTCAAAACTAGCGATGCTGGTCTATGTTGCTGGTTTATTGATATGGTCTGATGGTCTTTTTATATTTTGGACATATCACACTCCTCACATGATTAGCGTTTTTCTATGTTCAAGGATTTTGGGTACTTTAATTTGTATTTGGAACAATGGACGTCGGTACTCTATCTGTTGCTTTACTATTCTACATACTGCTATTTCACTTTCTTATAGATGCCTCGGGCATATTTGGATGCTTTCTCGGATTGTCGATAATCTCCATGTGGACCGTTACTGGGTTTTATATCAAGTCCCTGTATGTGACATGGGGTATTTTTCTATCACTGTCTGGGGTGGGACTTCCACTTTTCTGGATGGATATTTGGGTTCCAATCTTCAGATGTGAAAATGTAATCATGGACTGTTTTACTTCATATAATATATTCAAAACATCGTTTTTTCTCTTGTGAAAAAAAAATGATTAATGTTTATCACTCTGCCTTCAAAACTAGCGATGCTGGTCTATGTTGCTGGTTTATTGATATGGTCTGATGGTATTTTTATATTTTGGACATATCACACTCCTCACATTATTAGCGTTTTTCTCTGTTGCGGGATTTTGGGTACTTTAATTTGTATTTGGAACAATGGACGTCGGTACTCTATCTGTTGCTTTACTATTCTACATACTGCTATTTCACTTTCTTATAGATGCCTCGGGCATATTTGGATGCTTTCTCAGATTGTCGATAATCTCCATGTGGACCGTTCCTGGGTTTTATATCATGTCCCTGTATGTGACATGGGGTATTTTTCTATCATTGTCTGGGGTGGGACTTCCACTTTTCTGGATGGATATTTGGGTTCCAATCTTCGGATGTGAAAATGTAATGACTTCATGGACTGTTTTACTTCATATAATATATTCAAAACAACATTTTTTCTCTTGTGAAAAAAAAATGATTAATGTTTATCACTCTGCCTTCAAAACTAGCGATGCTAGTCTATGTTGTTGGTTTATTGATATGGTCTGATGGTCTTTTTATATTTTGGACATATCACACTCCTCACATGATTATGATTAGCGTTTTTCTCTGTTGCAGGGTTTTGGGTACTTTAATTTGTATTTGGAACAATGGACGTCGGTACTCTATCTGTTGCTTTACTATTCTACATACTTCTATTTCACTTTCATGGATTGTTTTACTTCACTGTAGGGTTTTGGGTACTTTAATTTGTATTTGGAACAATGGACGTCGGTACTCTATCTGTTGCTTTACTATTCTACATACTGCTATTTCACTTTCATGGACTCTTTTACTTCATATAATATCTTCAAATTGTGTTGTTTCTGCCTTTTTAAAATTTTAATTTTTTTTTTTAAATTGAACATCCATCGGTCTACCACACTCAGAGACGCCTTCGAATCGCTAATAAACCTTAAACGCTTTCTAAGAGAGACAAGATGAAAACGCTTGAAGAGCGACAAGCCCAAACGCTGACCACATATCGTCGGCATTGCGACATCTTCCATACGTCGGAAGAGTGACGTCCAAAACGTCGGACCACGTTTAGGCGGAATTGCGACGGTTTACAAGCGTCGGAAGAGCGACGTCCAAAACGTCAGACCACGTTTAGTCGGAATTGTGACGGTTTACAAGCGTCGGAAGAGCGACGTCCAAAACGTCGGACCACATTGGGTCGGAATTGCGATGGTTTACAAGCGTCAAAAGAGCGACATTCCAAACGTCGAACCACATTTCATCGGAAGTGCGACAGTTTACAAACATCGGAGGCGCGACGGTTTGTGAGACGTCGGAAGAGTGACGCTTGTTCGGAACGACGGAAGAAGTGTCGATTGTGCAACACTTTTTACGTGCGTCGGAACGGCGACGGCATGACAAACCACGGTTTGTCCGCCCCCGAACTGTCGCTCTTGCGACGACTATGTGTCGGAATAGCGACGAATTGGCCGTCGGAATTTCCGCCAAATTCTCTAGTGTGGAGTGTCGTTCACGCCATTGGAATCGAGGCGACGAGAACTAATCTTATCCTATTTCGAAAGCATTATGAACACATTGAATTTTGACCATTTCTAATCATATTGGTCTCCTGAGGGTTTCTGGAGCCACCTAGATCAATCGTCCCCACTGAGGCATTTTTTGTCCACCAAAAGCATGAAAACAATATGCAGATTCTTTGTACCTCGTCTGCACCACAAGTGTCTTGAAAGGTCACCCTTCATTCTCCTTCACCTTTTTTCTTGAAAGCCATAAGCAATGAGCGAAAACCTGCATCCTCTACAAAACCTGTAGTACATTCTTCTTAAAAATTGCATGCTAAATTACATGACAACCTATGACCCAAGCATCCCATACTTACCATGATTTTATAACTCATACTCTATGGTCAAGTTTACAGCAAAATTGAATCAATACCCCAGCTATCAATACAAGGCCAAAACATCATTGTTGCTGAAAAAGTGATGGAAAGCACATCATCACTTTTACATTTTAAATTTCAACACATGATTTAGAAAATAAGGCCAAAACAAGGTAACACATCTAGAAAAACCATCTCTCACTTAACAAAGTGAATGGGTTATCTTCCTGTGGCAATTTTTCTTGTCGGACAATTGTTTCATCTGGTTCATGCACGAACACTTCGTCCTTGAGACGTTTCTCTAGTTGGAGCCTCCAACACGTGTCTCTTTGATGGCCACTTTTGTCACAATGACTGCAATGGGTCTTCTTCCTCTAGACCAGATTTACCTTCTTCTTTCCATGGTGTGGAGAAGGCACTTCATGCCTAATCCTCTTTCACGCTTCCATTCTCTTCTAGCACTCAGAAAACACATGGTTATGTAATCCAAAAAAATACATGTTTTTCGTTGCAATGATTAATGTTCATTGTTAGCAACACACTTGTAATCAAAATGAACATTAGAATACCAAGGCTTGTTATACCTTTCTTGTTGGTCTATGTTGCAATCATGGTGATAAGAGCTTGCCTTAGCTCTTTCTCTACAATGTGTGTCGTCATAGGATGATGGTGAAGTGTTCCCATCATTCTCTTTCCCCGATGGTTTCAACCATGCATTGGAAGATTCTGACACATTTTAGCATTGCCCTTCAGTGTATCCCAAACCTCTAAATCGAAGTCTTTGCACAACCTCCAATCGTTGAGTTATGCCTTGGCCATTCACACCAAGTCCTCCTCCTTTGTACCCCATTTTGGTAAGGAGTCTCATGCCAGTTCCTGCAATGGGTATCTCCATGTTTCCAATATAAATAATATCATGTGAAGACGAGATTGAAGAGCAATAATCATTTTTTACCTCAACTATTGATTCGCACACAGGTGATGATGGCTTCTTTAAGCCTTCATTACGCTTCAATTTCTCCAATTCCTCTTCTGCGACTCGCAACTGAAGTTGAAATCTCTACTTCTCTTCTTTCTCTTATCGTAGTAGCCTCCTTAATTCAACATTATCTTCCCGAAGAATGGAAAAGAGATGAATAAGCACTAGAATATGTGGATGAAGCATCATTCTCTAATATTTATTTCTCCTCTTCCTTTATTCTCTTCTCATAAGTGTCATACATTATGTCCACAAAATTTTACATCTTGAGCATGGCCTCGTACATTTATTTGTCATCCTCCATTGTTTCACGTTCAATTTTTGTTTACATTCGCAATTCACATCAGCAAGAAGACTACTCTGATACCACTTGATCTGGGTTTGTCAGCTTCCGGATTTACCCATGATCTTTTACTTCTATGATGTGGTTATAAATGCACTAAAAATAGCATTAAAAGAAAACATATGCATGCTTTAAGCAAGAGGAAAAAAGACAACAATCAACAACATAAGAACATGAGATGTTGATAACGGAGTTCACCCAGTCTGGGCTACGTCTCTGGACCTGGTGTCAAAATGGGGTAGGCCACTTCAGATAGTGCTATAAATGGTGATGATGTACATGGACTATGTTTTCTATCATACAAGGATATATGCCCTCAACATGAGTGGCTTGTCTCTCCACGAGAGGTTCTGATACAGGAACTCTCACTTACAATAGGCCTCCTATCAATATGACATAATCTCACACAAGGTGATGATGAGGATCCCTTCAACAGGGTTACATAGGGATCATAACAATCTGTGGCAAATACATCTCACATGAGGTAGAAACATATATCCCGCAATATATGTCAACCAAGGATCTAAACAACATATTACATCTCACAGAAAATGATAAAAGAGGCACATGACATCAATAATTCATATACCTCAACCCCTGAAGTTGGCTGAAGAAGTGAATGCTCAGTTGTTAAATCTAGTTGCACCATCGAATTTGTGGCGTATAAAGGCATAAAATCGATTTTCCACAGTTGGGAATCTGACACTGTCACTCCAATCTGGAAAATGGCTAAAAATGGGAAGCTCTTTTATTGAAACGGACATTTCCATTGGATTCATGTTGCCGAGAGATGTAAAATCGACATAAAATTTGTCAAAAACTTACTCCAGCAAGTTCTGCACCTCAAGGAATATTTCTGATGCCCCCCAATATTCCCTAGGCAAGGTTCTGCCCCTCTGACTGCTCATGGTTATGCACCTGTAAATAAATAAAGATTAAATGTTTAAAAGTGCACTGGTCCTCCACGTTTTGCCTCCAATTTTCTCACAACTCCATTGGCCTCCCTGTTCCCTCATTTCTCATGTGTTCTCCATCATTCTCCATGGTTTCCTTGAACCATTTGAATGGCATTTTATAACAAAGTGTGAGGGTGAATAAGACAAAGTGTGAGTTTGGCACATTTTTTTGCATAATCATTTTAAGATACTTTTTGTTGAGAGGTTTTTGGTTCAAATCCCATTGACTCCCAATATTGTTTTAAATCCCAATTTTATTTTTAATATAGTTTTTTCAAACTATATAATATATGGAATTTGTATGTCCATATTGTAACGACTCACAAAAACATGAGAATAAGACAAAAAATGGAGGTTGCACCATCCAATGCCACTTGGGCCTAATTTGAGGTGCCCTTTGGCACCATGTGATTGGGCCATGTGGAAAACCCTCATTAGTCCACATCATATGGCACCTATACCACCTACTTGCATGTGTCAACTTGTGGTGCTGCCACATCACCTTTTTGTGGGTCCACCTGTTTTTTTTACTAGGCTACCACATTAGATTTTTGGGTCCCACTAGGCCTACCACATGTCATCCATATGGCCTTCCACACGGCATAATGTTGAATTTGACTTGTTTTTTTATGTTTGGTACAAACCTCAAACTGCAATAACTTTCTCATACAAACTCGGATTTGAGTGTCGTTCACGCCATTGGAATCGAGGTGACGAGCACTAATCTTGTCTTGGTTCGAAATCATTATGACCCCTTTGAATTTCGACCATTTCTGAGCCCTCTTTGTCTCCTGAGGGTTACTAGAGCCACTTGGATAAATCCTCCCCATTGAGGCACTTTTGTTCCACTAAAAGCATGAAAACATTCTACAGATGGTTTATACCTCGTCTTCACCATAAGTGTCCTGAAAGGTCACTCTTCATTCTCCCTCACCTTTGTTCTTCGGAGCCATAAGTGATGAGTCGACACCTGCATCCTCTGCAAAATTGTAGTACATTATTCTTAAAAATTGCATGCTCAATTACATGACCAACTATGACCTAATCATCCCATACTTGGCATGAGTTTATAACTCATACTCTATGGTTAAGTTTATAGCAAAATTGTATCAATACCTCAGTTATCAATAAAAGGCCAAAACATCATTGAAAATAAAAATTGAAGGAAAACACATCATCACTTTTACATTTTAAATTTCAACACATGATTTACAAAATAAGGCCAAAAAAAGCTAACACATCTAGAAAAACCATCTCTCACTTATCAAAGTGAATGGGTTATCTTCTTGTTGTGGATTTTCTTGTCGAACAAATGTTTCACCCGGTTCATGCATGGACACTTTTTCCTTGAGACGTTGCTCTGGATGAAGCCTCCAACACGTGGCTCTTTGATGGCCACCTCTGTCGCAATGACTGGAATGGGTCTTCTTCCTCTAGACTTGCTTTACCTTCTTCTTTCCCTAGTGTGGAGAAGGCATTTTCACGCCTCATCCTCATTCGTGCTGCCATTCTCTTCCATCACTCGGAAAACACATGGTTATGTAGTCCAAAAAAACTACATGTTTTTTGATGCCATGATTTATGTTCATTGTTAGCAACACGCTTGTAATCAATATGAACCATTAGGGAAATTTTAAGGTCTAAAATGGGCCTCCTAAGGAAAATGTACAATCAAAATTCACTTTATGAGAACCAATCACATTTTAGGGGATGACATCATCCCTAATGGTTAAGCTGGAATTGCTTGAGTTAAAGGTACTTACTTGTCACATTCTTAATGGTGGATAAAAACTCATGGTTAACCATGGTAGTGCTTTAAGTACTTTTAAATTCAAAATAAAATACTCATAATAAATGTCATTTCACATTTTTTGAATAAAAATATATTATTGTCATTTCATATTTCTTGAAAGAAACAATGCATGTCCCTATACATTTATTATATTATATTATATTATATTATATTATTTTTATATAGAATATTAATTACATGTTATTATACAATTTCAATAATATAAATTTTAATTTATAGCATATAATATAATTAAGAATTTATAAATATATATTATATTTTATTTTAAGTTATTTAATTACAAAGGACAAATGCATTAGTTGTTCAATGATAATTACTTTTTATTGAAAAACTCATTCTTATTTATAGACACATCTATACAATTTTTTTATTAATTATATTTTGGTACAACTTTTGAATTGAATTTAACTATGGTTACATGGATTGTGGTGCAAAAAATGAATTGCAAATTCATAAATATTATTTTATTGGTTTAGCTATTATTTTATTATTTCCTTAGGAGGCCTATTTTAACCTCAAAATTCCTCTAATATTATTAGAATACTGAGACTTGTTATACATTTTTTGTTGGTATCTGGTGCAATAATTGTGATAAGATATTTCCTCGGCTCTTTCTCTAAAGTGTGTGTCATCATAGGATGATGGTGAAGTGTTCCTATCATTCTCTTTCCCCAATGGTTTCAACCATGCTTTGGAAGATTTTGTTACCTTTAAGCATTGTCCTTTGGTGTATCTCAAACCTGTGAATTGAGGTCTTTGCACAACCTCCAATGGTTGAGTTATGCCTTGGCTATTGACACCAATTCCTCCTCCTTTGTACCCCATTTTGGTAAGGAGTATCATGCCAGTTCCTGTAATGGGTATCTCCACGTTTCCAATAAAAATAATAGCATGTGAATGCAAGACTAAAGTGCAGTCAGCATTGTTTACCTCAATTGTTGATTCAGACATGGGTGATGATTGCTTCTTTAAGCCTTCATTGCGCTTCAACTTCTCCAATGCCTCTTCTGTGGCTCGCAACTGAAACTGCAATCTCTGCTTCTCTTCGTTCTCTTCTCATAGTAGCCTCCTTAATTCAGCAATCTCTTCCCGAAGACTCTATTTGATATCCTCATTCGAATGATGACAAGACGATGAAGGTGGCAAAGAAGATGAATAAGCACTAGAAGATGTGGATGAAGCATCGTTCTATGATATTTCTTTATCCTCTTCCTATATTCTCTTCTCATAAGCATCATACATTATTTCCACCAATTTGGACATCCTGAGCATGGCCTCGTACATGTCTTTATCATCCTCCATTGATGCACGTTCAATCGTTGTTTACGCTCACAATTCGCATCAGCAATAAGACCGCTTTGATACCACTTGATCCGGGTCTGTCACCTTCTGGATTTACCCATTATCTTTTACTTCTATGATGTGGTTATAATTGCACTAAAAAGAGCATTAAAATAAAACGTATGCATGCTTTAAGCAAGAGGAAACAAGAAAACAATCAACAACATAAGAACACGAGACGTTGATAACGGATTTCACCCAGTGTGGGCTACATCTCTGGGCCTAGTGTCAAAAAGGGGTAGGCTGCTTCAGATAGTGCTATAAATGGTGATGATGTACATGGACAAGGTTTTCTGTCATACAAGGAGATATTCCCTCAACATGAGTGGCTTGTCT
The DNA here is from genome assembly GCA_034641835.2 of Pinus albicaulis. Lineage (NCBI taxonomy): Eukaryota > Viridiplantae > Streptophyta > Pinopsida > Pinales > Pinaceae > Pinus > Pinus albicaulis. The sequence goes on from CM076583.1 coordinate 685,733,107, forward strand.
CTCCACGAGACGTTTCGCTACAAGAAATGTCACTTACAATAGGCCTCCTATCAACATCACATAATCTCACACAAGGTGACGATGAGGATCCCTTCAACAAGGTTACATAGGAATCATAAAAATCCATGGTGAATACATCTCACATGAGGTAGAAACATAGATCCCACAACATACATCAAGCAAGGATATAAACAACATATTACATTGCACATAAAATGATAAAAGAGGCACATGACATCAATACTACATATAAATCAACCCCTAAAGGTTGTTGAAGAAGTGGATGCTCAATTATTGAATCTAGATGCACCATCGAATTTGCAGCGTCGAGAGGCATCAAATCGATTGTCCACACTTGGGAATCTGACACTGTCACTCCAATCTGGAAAATGACCAAAAAATTGGAAGCTCTGCTACTGAAACGGACATTGTCATTAGATTCCTGTCGCCGAGAGGTGTAAAATCGACATAAAATTTGTCAAAAACTGACTCCAAAAAGTTTTGCACCTCAGGGAATCTTTCTGATGCCCCTCAAGATTTTCTGGGAAAGATTCCACCCCTCTGGTCGCTCATGGTTTCACACCTACAAATAAATAAATATTAAATGTTGAAAAGTGCGTTGGTCCTCCACGTTTTGCCTCCACTTTTCTCATAGCTCCATTGGCCTTACTGTGCCCTCATCTCTCATGTATTCTCCATGATTCTCCATGGTTTCCTTGAACCATTTGAATGGAATTTTATAACAAAGTCTGAGGGTGAATAAGACAAAGTGTGAGGTTGGCATAATCAAATTAAGATACTTGTTGTTGAGAGGTTTTGGGTTCAAATCCCATTGACTCATAATATTGTTTTTAAGCCCAGTTTTAGTTTTAATATAGTTTTTTCAAACTATATAATATATGGAATTTGTATGTCCATATTGTAAAGACTCCCAAAAACATGAGAATAAGAAAAAAAATGGAGGTTGCACCATTCAAGGCCACTTGGGCCTAATTTGAGGTGTGATTTGGCACCATGTGATTGGGCCATGTGGCAAACCCTCATTGGTCCACATCATATGGCACCTCTACCACCTACTTGCCATGTGTTGACTTGTGGTGCTGCCACATCACCATTTTATGGGTCCACGTGTTTTGTTGACTAGGCTGCAACATTATCTTTTTGGGTCCCACTAGGACTACCACATGTCATCCATACTGTTACACACTATTTTTTCACCATCCCTACAATCCCCATCCCGAACATTAGAGGACCATTTCAGTGACCCCTATGTACTGTCATACATTGCCATAAATTTCATTGCATCCCTTGGCATGTCAAGATCATAATATTTTTTTATCATACCTCAAGAAGGCATTCAAAAGCATATGATTTTGGGTAAGCGCTGGTAGGAAATTATAGCCTCACGCCCATGAAGAAATTAACACTGGGCCCCGCGCCCTTTGGCGCTTTGTCTCAGAAGGGCACCCGCGCCGAGATGATTTTGGAAAGTTTTTTAAAATAGAAACGAAGCTTCCATGCTTACCAGCTTCATGAACAGAGTTATCATGGTTTTTTCGACTGAATCAAGTCGATTTTATCCCTTTAGCTTGTTATTTCTTACAATTGTGCAACTCCCCAAAGGGATAGACCTCTCCTCCACCTTATGTGGAATCCCAAACCTCCTCCTCTTCTCCTATAAATTTTTCCTCCTCACATTGATTCAGCTAGCTGAATAGTCATTAGTATAGCTGGTGTATTGAAGAAAGCAGAGAAGAATCCATTGTTTAGAGAGAGTTTAAGCCCATTGCTTCATTGAGTCGAATATCGAATGAATGCTTGAGACACTTCTGACTGAACCCATTGAAGGAGATCTGCAGCGTTAAGGCATAAGAATGTAAACTTATTTTTCTCTATCAATAATACATGACTGGTTTTTGGTTCCAACTTTGTTTCTATTTATATGCAAAGTGTTTAGCTCTCCTTGACTAGCTGAATAACTGTAGATGAATATATATGTTTGTATGTTGTCATCGTTTGTTTGATCTTTGTGGAGATGCATGAACATCACCACCAACACGGAGCACAAGGCGTGAAGAAAAAGATCGAAGGATCATTTTTGTGTGCCATGACAAAATCATTGGACCGAGGTAGGATATATGTTACAGTCCATATTTCATTTATAAGCTAGGAATTCAGGAGTCCAGCATGTTCCTTTGTTGTTAGAGCCATCCTAGGGCTACAAGGATCACCTCTTTCCACAGAGGGGGTTTTCTTGCTCAACAATTTAGCGACCATACTGGGGAATCAGTGTGTCTACCATCTATCGTTGATTCATTTTGGAAATTTTCTTGTTTGTACGACTTTGGTCGTATTGCCATTTCTCTACTTTGTTTTTCTTATCTGACTGTTTCAAGCCATCTCACCTATTCTTAGAGTGATAAGTCTGGTCCTTTCTTAGTTTCCTTTTCTCCTTTCTTGGGTTTCCTTACTCGGCGTTTTTGTTTTCATTATAGTCGTGCCAATTAGCGCGGGTTGCCTATGTTACGGTTGCGATTTCCCCTGTTCAGCGCGGACTACGGTTGAACAGTCGGGCCAAATCCTGTAGGTTTGGATTTATGCCTCTTTCTTGATTTTTTCAATGCCTCTTACCCTCTAGATTGGTTTTTCCTCCCTGGATTAGTCCACTTGGATTGTTTTTTACTTCCCTATCTCGTTCTTTTCAATTGATTTTCTCTCATCTGATCAGTGCGGCTTGTCATCCTATAGTTTCTAGGGGTCTTTGATTGCTATTTAGGCCACATGTTCATTGAGCTTTTGAGTTGTATATGAGCCAGTTTAGTCTTTCAGTTTTTTAGCCTGTTGTCTGATTGCTTGGTCTTTTCTTTCAATTCTGCATGTTGTAGGATTGTCGAATTGTCATCTTGGTGTCTGTTTGACCCTCTGTCTATCACCCTGAGCATAGATCACATTGCTCATTGAGTCGATTTGAAATTCCTTTCTCTGTGTGAAGGAATGTTTGTCTAGTTTTGAGTGTGTTTTATATTCACTCTGGATTGGTCTTCTTGTGTTTTGATCATTTCATCCAAGTTGCTCAAATCTAGTGTTTGTTCTGTCCTTTTAGTGTAACAGTGCATTATTTCTTCTCATTCATATAAAATAACAAATTTTTCATTCTTTATTTCTATTTGAAAATGAAAAGTACTCTTTTGCATTAGTAGCTTTCTCATTAAAAAGTGAACAACAAGAGAAAATCCTTTCATTTTCTTCTTTGGTTGCGTTAGTAGCATTAGGAAAAGTCCTTCTTGAATTCGACTGATTGCTGCTTTGTTGTGCACTTCTATCCTTCTCTTAGCTAGATGTTCATCGAATCAGAATGATGTTCTTTCTCATGTAGTTGTGCATTATAGATTTGAGACTAAATTCGATAAGGCCTTGAAACTGAAACATAATTTCAAGATAAACTTTAAAATGAAATCAATCATCCTAAGGAAGCATTGAAACTTAACGCTCACATTTAGATGTCTAAGCTAGTGACATGTTTTGGCGTCGTTAAACCTAGTAGTTGTAGTTCGCCATCTGGCATTAGACAACACTAGCATGGACTTGTGCTCCCCGTACCGTCGAGTATATAAAGGGAGACCCTAATAGGTTGCAATCCTTTATCCATAGAAATTTGATTCTTTCGCCCTGTAACCATGATACACCAAACACAGCATTCAGGGAGACTGCCTACACATACGTTAAGTCCTTGGTCATTTCTTTTTCATTTGATCACCAAGGTGTATATTGCAGTTCATAGGATTTTGGTACACCCTCTTTCTTAGAGTTCATGAGTAGTCATTTTGATCTTTCTATCACTCTTAAAAATTTGAAAATATCATCGAGCACTTTTTTTTTCGAGTTCCTCCAAAATGAAAGTGACTAGAGTCACCTTTTGTCCTTTTCTCGACTCTTAAAATATGAAAAGGCAGAGTTTTGTTTCAGTGTCATAAAATTGATTACCCACGATCATAAAAATATTTTCTCGGTCGGTTCATGAGTAATTCATTAGTGGTTGTTCTTAAAAGCCTCAAATTTATTATCTCTTTTCTCTCATGTTTTTTAGACAAATTCATGGTGGTGGAACCACCAGTTTCGCCATCCCCTTCATTACCTCGTAGTGAAGAATCTCCCCTCAAAGTTTCTTCGGAGATACCTCAGGTCTGTTTGGACTCTAGTCTACTGGTGTGCCATTATTCTGAGTGTTCAAACTCATGCCACTCGATATCCTCCTGAGGAACCATTTGATATCAATTGGAAACCTCCAGACGCTTGGGAATTTTTGAGGGAAGATCCCCCGCTACCGCCTGCATCTCCATTAACGCAAGCCTTACCGGCCACTTCTCGTCGCCTTTTCACCGACAGCATGTCTTCGTCCTATATGGATGCCACAAGTCCTATTAGTAGTGAGAAGACTTATGTTTCTACGGGAGAATATCAATTCCCTCTGGAGAATTTTCCTTATGTCGAGGGTCAACCTTCCTCATAGCCTTCATCACTCCCAGCTAGTTATCGTTCTTTGAGTCAGATGATTTCTGGTGCTACATCTTTGTATCAGAATCCCATATGGTCGGGTACATCGGCTCCTTTTGAGAGGTCGTTTGTGTCGAGTCTATCACCTTCGACTCCCATCATGTTGACAATGGTTACATCTGTCCCAACCCAGCCCACTATTTGTGTGGCTTCATTTACACCTTCTATTAGTGTGATTTTGTCATTACCACCAAATTATGTTGTTAATGGGACACTTCTTATTTCTTTCGTGATATGTGTTGGACCCATTGTGAGTGGATCACAGCCTCACGTATTGGGAGTCCATCAACCTATTGGTAGTACACCTATCTGCTCTAATCCTATTCTTGGAGGTTTGACATACGACCAGTATATGATGGCCATTCAACAACAGAATTACTTCCCCCAGGGTGCTTAGCAGGATCAATCTCCCATCAATCCTCCGCATTAATACGATGAGCATGGAAATCACATATATTTACATGGGCTTCACCTGGAGGGTTTGTTGTATGTTCAAACCTGTCGAATACCGGTTAACCCTAACCATTTTACGTACCTACAGGGAAAACCCTATGGTCCACAAGGACAACCCTTTCAGGGACAACCTTCAGTCCAACAAGGACAACCCTACCGTCCTGCTAGTCAACCTTATGTTCAGCAAGGAGAAACTTATGCTCCTCACGGGAAAACCTATCCATCTCAAGGACAACCTTTTGTGCAACTAAACCAGCCTTACGTTCAGCAAGGCCCATCTCTTGTACAACAAGTCCAACCCTCTATTAGTCAGTCGGGCAAACCTGGTCTTCAGAGGCAACCTGGATCATCTCAACCATCAAGTCAACATGTACCCTAGGGGCAACCTGGTGGATCTCAACTGCCAGTCCAACCTGCACCCCAGGGATAGCCTGTCCAACCTCAGTATCCAGGTTAGCCTACACCCAAGGGGAAACCTGTGCAGCCTAAGGGCCCACCTTTCATTCCTCAAGGCCAACCGATGGTTTCCCAAGGTCAACCTCAATGGTACAAGGTCCACCCCAAGGCATTACTTACATTCCACAACAAAATCCATATGTTGCTCAAACCAGACCTCAATGGTTTGCTCAGAATCAATATCATGGTCCTCAACCGGTGTATAGGTATATTTATCAAAATTATAACCCCTATGGAAAAAATCCTCTGGGACAAAACATATGGGGTCAAAATTTCTCCCAACCTAGTTGGAATCTCAATACTAGTCTCTATCAAAGGCCTGCAATGCCTTACAATCCAAAATTTCCTTTCTTTGCTACGCTAGACCTGCCTGATGTGTCAAAGTTGATGAATGATCCCATCCTTCATAATCCATATTGGCCCCTAGTTCCACCAAGATCCCTGGAGATTGTCCCAAATTTGAAGGCAAGTTCAAAGAAGACCCCTAGCTGCATGTTATGACATACCATCTATGGTGCTCCTCTAACTCTTGGGTTGATGATTCGATTAGTTTACATATTTTCCAAAGGACTCTCCCTGGTGTTGCTGGAAAGTGGTACATTGAGCTCTCCCAGAGAATCTTTCAATATTTCAACTCTCTTTCCATGGCATTTCTCACACACTTTCAGTTACCAGTTCGTTATGAAACTGGGATGCACCTCCTAACATCCTTGAAACAAGATCAGGCCACTCATATCTCTGATCATACTCATGGATGGAGGCAGCGTCATCGTTCAATCAAGTTTTAGATTCCTAATCAACTTCTGGCTGATTGGTTCACTACCTCTTTTATCAATCTGATTTCTAAGGACATCGCTATGGGGGCATGTGTTACTAAGGAACAAGTCGTCGCTTGTGCCCAGTACCTTGATCTCGTGTACTGTCAATCTGGCACTCTGTATGAACTCTTACTTGATGCTCCACAACATGGAACTACCAAAGCACTGGCGACACCATTCGTCGACAGTATCATTGGTTCTATGTCTCAGACTTCTCATAAGTCTTCTCCTAACTCTGTGAAGCAAAAATCTACTTCTTCCACTGATACTGCTTCTCAGCCACCTCCTAATCCTGGTAAGAATGTGGAAGTGAATTCCATCTAGTCCACCCCGACGGATAAAGCTTCCAAAGGTAAGAAAAAGGGTAAAGGTAAGGCCAAAGCCGATACCCCGAAAGAGTATTCTCCTAAACCCAATGTTGATGATGGTTCGAAACGTAAACCGAAGTACCCTTGTCTGATATGTGACAGTGAGCATTACACCAAGGACTGTGCACGACAGGCCGAGGTGAGTCGACTACTCAAAGGCACTCAAAGCACTCTATTTGTTCTTAAAGAAAAATTCCCATCGTAGCAGACTCGGATGGTGGAGCAACCTTAGTCCTGCGCCCCTTTTGGCTCTCAAGTTTTCATAATGAATGGTGTTGCACCCATATCTATTTCTACCAGATCGAAGGATTATACTGAACCATTTTAGACAGCAGGGAAAGAGATCCTTGATGGACCTCCTCTCCCGCCTTCTTATGGCCCTCTTCACATTGAAAGGCCCAGTCCTAAGCCCGTTGTACAGCTGCCTTCTAGAAGCGAACTCCGTAACTATTCCTATAACCTGAATGCTCGTGTTGCTCAGCATTACAGTATTGTTGAGGATTTGGCTCAGGCGCCATCTTCTATGTCTGTTTTGGAATTACTTCAGAGCTTTCTGTCATAATGAAAGACTTTGCTATCCACTATCGAGGGGTGGACCTCGCCGATTCAAGCCTTATCACTTTCGATTTGGAAAATTTTGTTCCACGTCTCACTTACCAGCTTGCACTAATTATCCAAGTTAGGATTAATGGTAATAATATCCATCGAGCGGTCATGGATGAAGGTTCATATACTTGCATCATGTCCATTGCATACTGGAAAGTCATTGGCTCTCTAGCCCTTAATCAGTCACCAAACGCTTTAGAAGCTTTTGACGAAAGGGAATCTCGCCCTCTTGGTGTTCTCGCCAGCTTACCTATAACGTTGGAATGAAAAACGGTTAATCTTGAGGTTGAAGTCATTGAGGCTAAACTCAATTATAATCTTCTTGTCAGTCGCAGTTGGACTCATGCCATGCTATGCATTCTATCCACTCTCTTTCATGTTCTTCGATTTCCACACAAAGGGAATATCATCACTATCAATCAGTTATCCCTTTTCACTTCCACGTCCTTCGAGAGAAATGTTCCATATGTAGATCGTATTCCTACGCCTAATGAGAGCATAGGGCCAGGACTTTTCAAAGATCCTGCTCTTATGGGTCTTTTTTCTCTTCCTCCGCCCAACACTGCTTAGGTTAACATGATTTCCACGTATTATAATTTGTGGATCATCCCTTCGCCTAGGTAGGTTGATTCGTCTGGTGACGTTATGTCGTTAAGCCCAATATAAATTGATTACTACGAAGTTATCTCGGCTTCGGCTCCTCCTCCCTCTGATCATACTCCTTTAAGTGTGTCTCTCGATACGTATTCTCAATCCCCTTGGCTCAGCGCTTTGGATTCTTTTGATCCCTTGAATGAGATGTTCCCCACTGATGAGGTCATCATGGAAACCATGTCTCTAGAGGATCTTCCCTGGGATGATTTCATCATCGTTCCTCCTTTATGCCTGGCCCTGGGGCCATGTCTACTTTTCTTGATAATTTCGCTTCCCAAGTTCCTTCTCATCCGCTTCAAACACCCATCTTGACACATGAATTTTTTGCGGAAGGTAACATGGGAAACATTACGCAAATGATGTCTATTGAAATCTTTGTTAAACAGGGGGTTATCGAGAACATCCACATTGGGGTGACCTATTCTCCTAATGAGATCGAGGTCTATACTAGTCTCTTCCGAGAGTTTCGAGACGTTTTTGCTTGGTCCTACGAAGAAATGCCCGACATTGATCCGAGTATAGTAGTGCATGAGATCCCTACTTATCCTGATGCGAAGCCTATTCGGTAACGTCTCCGTCCCGTGCACCCTAGAAAGGCAACTGCCATAAAGGGAGAATTTGAAAAGATTCTTAATGTTTGGTTCATTTATCTGATCCCCTTGACGTAATGGGTCTCTAACGTCGTTCCTGTGGATAAAAAGCAAGGTACTATTTGGGTCTATGTGGATTACCGTGACATCAATTGCGCTTGTCCTAAGGATAACTATCCCACTCCTCTCATCGACCAGATCATCGACGAATTTGTTGGGAGTGAGATATTTTCCCTTATGGATGGGTTCTCTGGTTACAACCATATCAATTTTATACCAGCTGATCAACACAAGACCGCCTTCATCTATCCATGGGGCACCTTCACATACAAGAATCTCCCTTTTGGCCTTAAGAAGGTTGGTGCTACCTTCCAACGAGCAATTTCATACGCTTTCCATGATATTAAGAACATTGTTCAACCTTACCTAGATGACCTTCTAGCTCATTTTGCTAAGCGTAAGGTCAACTCCTACAACATTTGGCTCAATCTGCATAAATGTGTCTTCTGTGTCAATTATGGTCAACTCCTTGGGTTTATCATTTCTAAAAACGGAATTCATCTCGACCTTCTTAAGGTCAAAGCTATTGTTAATCTCCTCTCCCCTTCCTCTTTACATCAGTTGCATATTTTGCAAGGGAAAGCTAATTTCCTGCATTTTTTTATACCGAACTATGCTGACATCACCAAAGGATTCACACGATTTCTTAAGCAAGGCGTCCCCCTCCTCTAGGATTATATTGCCCAAAAATATTTCGATGCACTTAAGACATTATTATCAATGCTCCTCTTTTGTGTCCACCCAATTATCATCGCAACTATTCCCTCTATTTGGCTATCGCATTTAGCACTATTTCCATGGGTCTGGTACAGGACAATGACGATGGTGATGAGCACGTCATTTATTATTTGAGCCACAATCTTCTTGATACCGAAATGCACTACGCACATGTCGAGAAATTGGTGCTGGTCTTTGTTCAAGCCGTCCAACATTCTCGCCATTATATTTTACTTTGCACAGTAATCGTGATTTCTGATTGCAACCCCATGACCTATATATTAATTCACCAATTACTGGGGGGAAGATACTCAAAGTGGATAGTTATCCTCCAAGAGTTTGATTTGGATTTCACTACCGCAAAATCGAAGAAATCATTGGTTTTTGTTGATTTGATCTGCTCTTTACCTTTTGTATCTACTCCCTCTGGTTCTGAGGAATGCATTCCAGATGACACTCTTTTTCTGATTAGCACCCTCAATCCATAGTACGGTGATATCATCGTTTATCTCCAGACTCCACCTTCCAGTCTGAGTTGACGAAGGATTCTCATCGACATATCCATCATCATTCACAACCTTATCGCATAGTCGGAGATACTCTATATTGCATTGAAGTTGATTCTATTCTTCGCTAGTGTTTAACCCTCGAGTAAGCTGAAAAAGTCCTCAATGACTATCATTATGGTGCATGTGGCGGTCACATGTATGGGTATGCTACTGCTCAAAAAATCCTTTGTGCTGGATATTTCTGACCTTCCATTTTCAAAGATTATATTGTTGATGTCCGTAAATGTCACGAATGCTATATTTACCAGCACAAGATGCATGTGCTGCCCGCCCACCTCCATCCCATCATTACCGTTGGTCCCTTTGCGAAGTGGGTCATCAATTTTATGACGTGTAACCCTCACTCGGCCGAAGGGCATGCTTATATTATCGTAGCCATGGACTACTTCACTAAATGGGCGAAAGCAATGCCTACACTCATAGTTGACGGTAAGACGGCTGCATAATTTATTTTCAATCATGTGATTACCAGGTTTGGTGTCCCTCAAGCCATTGTCACTGATCACAGCTCTCATTTTCTCCATTACATGATGGCTGAGTTGACTACTAAGTTGTGTCTGCATCACGACAGCTCAACGTCCAACTACCCCCAGGCCAATGGCTAGGTTGAAGCTTTGAACAAGGTTCTAGTCAGCATGCTTCAGCGTACGATTGGGATGCACAAGTCCAGTTGGAATCTCATGTTGTTTTTAGCTCTCTGGGCTTACCGAACCTCGGTGAAGGATGCAACTGTATTCACGCCATTCCAGCTTGTTTATGGTATGGAAGCTACTCTTCCGATTGAATGCGAAATTCCTTCTCTCAAGATAGTTGTTGAATTACTACCTAATACCTCGTCGGAGGAAGAACTTCTTCTATATTTGGAGAGTTTAGTTGAAACTCGCCGCTTTCCTGCCCTAGTCATAGAAGCACAGAAAAATCGAGTCAAAGCTCATTTTGACTAGACATTTTCCCCTCGTACCTTTGTAGAAAGAGACTTAGTCCTCTTGTATGACCAAGCTCGTGATAAGTTGGGGGAAGGAAAATTTGAACCCAAGTGGCATGGGCCCTATATTGTGAAGCATGTTTTACAGAATGGGGCCTATGAGCTAATTGACTATGTTGGTTATCCTTTGAATCAGCCCAGAAATGGGTTGTACCTCAAAAAATATTATGCATGAGTCTCTCGTGCATGTCCTTTTATACATAAGTGTGTTTTTTATTTTTGTACATTTTTTGGCTTGGTGAGCTTTGCGAAAAAAAATTCCTGCTTATTATGTCGTTGCTTACTGTGCAGATGTCCATCACTCCTTAGGTTGGTTTCGTGGATGGTGCTTCCCGTAGTACCCGGAATCTGTCTTCTGCAGCCTGGATGATCTATGATCCTAGCGGTGAGTTGGTAGACCTTCAAGGTATTTATCTAGGATGAACAACCAACAATTTCATTGAATACAATGTCATCATTGAACTCTTAACCGAAGCCATTGCTCTTGACATTCATGAATTAATTGTGAACCTAGACTCTCAACTTGTTGTTCTCCAGCTCAATGGGCATTACTCTGTTAGAAACCCTTAGATTTTAAGGTTGTATTTGCGTGTTCATTTATTAGAAAGGAATTTTGATTATATCACATATCAGCATATTCCTAGAAGGATGAATATGTTAACTGATACAGTAGCCAATATTGCATTAGCTAAACATTTGCGCAATTTGTAAAAGCATCATCATCACATAGTAATATTTAGATAGGAAAATAAGAATACATATATCTATATATATATATATATATATATATATATATATATATATATATATACATATATCTATATATATATATATATATATATATATATATATATATATATCGATTGTTTGCATCCATGTGCATCATAAGTTCAAAAAATATATGTGTTTTTGTTACATATCGAGACATCATGTCTCTCAAAAAATATCCAGAAATAAAACCTAGGCGTCTAATCAGCATGGTGCTCATGATAGCATGTCATTGCATGCACGACCTGCCTCATTAATCAGTGGATGTGGTTAGGCACCCCTGCAGTGTGCCTCTGATATGCACGAGGAACATCCTCGAATCTCACGTAATCTGTGATCTCGCTTGTGAGTCCCTCCAAGTTGCACGCAGTCTCTTCTTCCTCGCTTCCCTCACCTTGAGGGGCCGCCTCGAAATTGCATGGGACCCTCCGTGCTATGGGGGACATCCCTGCAGGTCTCTCTGGGCAAACATCTACAAATCATGGATAACTGTTAGAACACATATAAACAAAAAAATCATAAATACTCGTTAAAATAAAAAATAATTTTTTACCCAAAGCCTCATCCCAGTCCTCTCCTTCCGGGAATGGAAGGTCTGGATCACCCATGAAATCGGTTCCATTGTACTGCCAGTCCTCTACGATAATGAGCTGTCAGCAGAGCCATTTGAATAATTCCAGCGTCCATGACATATGTTGACCACCTCTTGATCAAGGCATCAACTCTGCCCAATAGACCATATGTGGCTCTCGTGTTGGTGGTGTAGGTACTATCACCTCCTGGCATTGGAATATTGGCAACCGTTCTAGGATGAATGGTATTAAGATGGACCTGTATCCAAATTGTTTCGGCTTGCCATTCTTGCACTTCGTTAATTGTCGCTTCAATTTGATCGTTATGGCTTCCACCCAATTGTAAATGGTTGGAGACATGCAATCAATGGAAAGTTGAAGTTGTGTCTTTGTAGCTTCATGAGGGGCTTGAGATACATCAGCCTAAGTTATAGTGTGCAGCACTACCCATAATTCCAAATTGGGTATTATCTGAATATCCACCTTGCCACTCTTTGATCCTTTCTTTACTCCTAGGCAGACTCTGTCTATTAGCATGCGCATGCTCTCACCAAGGGGCCAAGTACCTGTCAGGATCGGTTTTTCTCCCCTCCGTGACAATCTAGTGATGAAATAAATTTCAGAGACTTCTATCTCCAACTCTTGGTAATGAATCAGAAATCTTTCTCGATCAGTGTCCCACACACTGATAAAATATTGTAATAGTTACAATTGAGCTCGGAGACACGGTGTTAGGAAGAATTTCAAGAGCCCACAATTTCTCAGGGCATCCATAGATGCATCTTTTTCCATGGCTTTTACATCTTCCTCCCCGTTTTCTCATTATTTCCACTCGATGACCATTTTGGCTATTGATTTCAATGCAAAACCATAATTGAGGCTCCCATTAGCCACAATATTGACACTTGAATCATTTAAATTGGGATTTTTTGGAGAAATTTTGTGCGTTTATTGGCCACGATGATTGGCGCTGTTGTTTTACAAATAGCAGCACCAATTGGCACATCCCCTTTGAAATCTTGCAGGGTTGGGCGCAACTCCTTGCTTGGAACCCGCGCTGACTGCCATGACCAATCCATGACAAAAATTCCCCCAAAACACATCAAAGCTAAAATGCAGGAAATGAAAAATGGATTAAAATGCAGTAGAAGATGAAAGATCTTACCTGGAGAAAGCGGATTTGGAAATGACCTCTTGGATTTCCTGTTGTCAGCTTCGCAAGATCATAGTTAAAATGGTAAAATGATCACAAGAAAGTGAAAAGGTGAAAAGTAAATTGTTTTTACTATTCCCATTATTTTATAACCTTTTCAAAACCCTTATTAGGTTTTTGGCATTTTTTTCAATTATTTTATTATTTTATCTCGAAAAATGGGTTTTACGTTTATTTCTTGTGCAGTAACAGGTCCTAAACATGAAGACAATGAAGAAACGAGTTGTATTTTATTACTTTTTCGAACTCGGTAAAAACATGAAAAAGTCACCCCTGGATTCATCTTTCAACTCTTTTCTGACTCTCAAAAATTGAAAATATCACTAAGACTCTTGTCATTTTGAACTCATTAAAGGATGTGAAACATCTTCTGCCCAGTATAAGTTTACCCCTTTTTCGGGCTGGGAAAAGGAATACCTTAGTCGATCATGGCTAAGAGATTCTCCTAGAGATTGTTTTCTACCTTTTCGGATCTCTGGGACCATCTACGAAAAGGGAACTGCTGGAGTTTTCTTTTTCGCTTCTTTTCAAACTCTCTAAACATGAAAAGACATCGAGTAACCCCTTTGTCGGACTCGTTAAAAACTAATGACATCGGAAATCGTCACCATGACATTACCGAGTTACTCCATCCTAGGGCTCGTAAAAAGTACTAGGATGGATTTTTCTGAAGGAAAAACTTATATGACAAGCATATACTATCCCTTCAAGCTTGTTTCCAAAAATAATTGTGGTACTCACCAGAAATGGTGGGGGGAAATCGAACCAGTTCTCAATCGTGTCAGCAGTATGTCACTCTTGAACATGACACTTTTCTGAAATTCATGTCGGATTGGGGACATCCCACATTCGTCATTTTTCCTCCATGGGTTTGGGTTATATGTTTTGACCTCTCATCTGCTCTTTGCTATGCCACCATGACCTTAGATCCTTTGATGTCAAATACTTCCAAATTCCCGATTCGTGTCACCAATATGTTCAAGAGAAGTTCCTTCTGCAGTTTCCTACCCTTGATACTATGTTTAGTCCTGATTCACTATCATCTTATTACTCTGTGCTCACATTCTGTGGATTGTACTAGTTGTACCTTGAGAAAAAATTTCATTATTGGTGGTTTCTCTCGCGTTTGTTAACAACTTTCATCATTGGCTGGTAATCAGGTGATTTTCTTGCATGTTCGACTTCATCTCATTTATTCAAATGCTTGAATTTGTACGTTTTTGGGTCAAGATGGAGCGCAAGACCCTTGGTTTTGTCTGATGTGTTATCACAAAATTGGACCTAATAGGCTGCTTAATCAGTCAACTTCATGTAACTATTTCAAACCTAATATTTTGACTGAGGCTTAGCCTCCTCAACCTGAGAGGACTCTCTCAAGGATTAATGATTTGGATAAAAATATATATGGCTAACTCTATTTAGGTAATAAACAGATAAATGATAGATGTAGGTTGAGAATCACATCAGCATTTACACATTGGGCTTATGGAGTCAAAGCTATTCAGTAATCCAGCAAATCTTCTTAACATGGAAGTTGAGGCATATTAGAGTTTTAGTCAATAGATAAACACATATGGAACTGTAAAAAAAACAGTCAGTTTATTTATATAGGAAGTCAGAGCATCTAAAGATGAATTCTGAGAAATATAGATAAACACCACTGCAATAGGATAATAAAAGAGATGCAAATAGAACAGGAACACACTAAAACTCCTTCTGAATCTCAATCTAGTTAAGCAGAAAATATATGTATTAGCTGAAAACCAGTCAATTACAATAAGCACAGTTTTGCCAAAAATGTCCAACCCCTGCTAATTCGACCTTCTGACTTCATTAGGGGAATTTTGAGGTCTAAAATGGACCTCCTAAGGAAAATGTACAATCAAAATTCACTTTATGAGAACCAATCACATTTTATGGGATGACATCTTCCCTAATGGTTGAGGTGGCATTGCTTGAGTTAAAGGTACTTACTTGTCACATTCTCAATGGTGGATAAAAACTCATGGTTAACTATGGTAGTGCTCTAAGTACTTTTAAATTCAATGTAAAGTACTCATAATAAATGTCATTTGACACTTTTTGAATAAAAATATATTATTGTCATTTCATATTTCTTGAAAGAAACAATGCATATCCCTATACATTTATTATATTATATTATTTTATTTTATTTATTTTATTTTTATATAGTATATTAATTACATGTTATTATACAATTTAAATAATATAAATTTTAATTAATAGCATATAATATAATTAAGAATTTATAAATTTATATTTATATTTTATTTAAGTTATTTAAGTACAAAGGACAAATGCATTAGTTGTTCAATGATAATGACTTTTTCTTGAAAAACTCATTCTTATTTATAGTCACATTAATACTATTTTTTTATTAATTTTATTTTGGTACAAATTTTGAATTGAATTTAACTATGGTTACATGGATTGTGGTGCAAAAATTGAATTGCAAATTCATAAATATTATTTTATTGGTTTATCTATTATTTTATTATTTCCTTAGGAGGCCCATTTTAGACCTCAAAATTCCCGTAATGTTAATAGACCTCTTACAACATGAAATGATCTGCTTGTAGGCTAGATACATCAAATTTCTGACTCCTTCCACCTTGCATAACTATAAGACATGGAATTTATTACAAAAAGACAACTAATCAGTTTAAATAGTCCTATTCCAAAAAGGACTCAAACTACTTATTTCCATCTATAACAAATTTATCTATTCAAATTTACATCATTGCCAAGTGTATCATCACATGGTCGAATCTGGATGATGGGCTTCAACTCTTCATGACCATATTGCTGACCTCCACCAAAAAAGGAAACAGTCCCCTGTTTTATAGGCATAGAGTCTTGTACATTCTTTGAACATTTTGACCATCATGTACTCTTTATTTCGAGGTCCTTAGCTGTTTGAAGTTGATTTAACACATCCAAATCTCCTCCCTAGGCTTCAGTTGTCCATCACCGCCTCAAGAGTTGTTCAAAAGAGCTGTAATGTACTGCGCTACGAAAACACAATAGTTTCGTAGCGCCTTTGTAACATTGCCATTTTAACGCTTACTCTTCAAATTTTTGACTTCTTTGCTCCAATATTGTCTTAATTTCCTTTTAATAAATCCTTGATATAAAATTCAATTCTTAATTCATTCTTTTACCCTTCAAAATCTGCTAGAAATGAGCAAGAAAAGCTGCTACAGCAGTTTTGTAGCGATTTTCTGCTTTTTTACACTCTCTGCACTACGAAACTGCTAAGTGTGCAATTTTGTCAAAAAAATTTCAAAAATGAAAACTGTAGTTATGCCAAAAACCTGAAATACACCTGTCTGCAACATTTAAAAACCATATTAACTGTAAAAACACAGTCATTATAATTTACTTGAGGTTCCTTCTTCATTTGCACTTGATTTAGCTATTGGCTCTTTAATGACTTTTGTTTTAATACCTCTGCTCTTTAACTCATCTTGAATCAACTTCAGCTGCTGCTCTAAGTCCTCCACTTGATATTTAAGTCTTCTGTTAGTAGCTCTCAAGTGAGTATTTATTATTCTGACAAACTTGGCTTCCTTTATTGCTGGAACTGTCCACTTGAAAAACTGCTCTGCACTACTTGGAGTTTCAGAAATAGAATCAGTTTGTCCTTCCCACAGTGCCTTCATTATTTTAAACTGTGCTTTCTCAACACTATGCTTTCTAGCCCTTTTTCTCATGACAACAATTTCCTGGTTTGCCAACCTCAATTTTTCCTTAAGATGTTGAAACTCGGTTTTCTCTGTCATTTCTTCTTTTCCCCTCTTTGTTTTGTTGGTTGTATGCTTCAATGTAGGTGATGAGAGATCAACAACTTATTTATGAGCTTTAGGTGTCTTAGTGGGTTTATGAACTTCCTTGCTGTGTTCCTTCAGTTTCATAGCATGCCTAGTCATAGGATTTCTTGCTTGAAAGATGAAAGTTGCATCTTCCCCAATGAACTCTAGCTTTTTGGCAGACTTGGTATTTTGTAGTTTATGGTCATCTTTCCCAATGAACTCAGCTTGAACAAAATGGTGTCTTTTCTATGTCAATAGCATGAAGAATGTCCTCTAGATTTCCCTTTGCTACTGGGTTGTCCTCTGTAGCAACTGTCTTTCCTTTTGATGCCATTGCTTGGCTTCTAGTTACTCTTTTGATTTCCTTCTTACCTATCACTGCTTTATTTTTCATCTTGAAAACCTTTCTTGCCATGTAATTTTTATACCCCCGATGAAAAATGTACAATCGTAAATTCACTTTATGAGAACCAATCACATTTTAGGGGATGACGTTCATAGTCATCAATAATTTTTCGATATCAAGGATGACAAGTTGAGGAAGCCAATATTTTAAAGCACATTCAGCGAAATATCAGAGTTCCTAGAAATCTCACCACCTTCCATCATCCCAAGGCTACCCAATCGATTCCAATTATGTTCATATTTTACCCTCTCAAAATTTACCCTGCTGCAAAGGAGACTTCAAAATTCTGGGTATGTTTGCCTCATTTTCACCACCTCACTTACACTCCCATTTTTCCCATTTTCCCCTCTAAAAACCCCTCATATTTCCCTCATTCATCATATTTCTTCTAAAAAGGCCTTAAACAATGTGAAAAGTCCTTTTTACATTTTTTTAGCCTAACCTTTAACCCTACCAGGCCTCTTAAAAACCTTACAAAACTTTGTGTTTTGTGTTAAAAACCCACTTTTGTGAGATAGGCCTTTAAGCCCCTTTTCGGCTTAAAAAACCCAGCCCCCTTACCATGCAACCCTCACCCTGACCATTCCTCTATCTTCCTAAAAACCCCTTCATTTTTGGCCTTGGGTCCCTTTTTCCCACAAAACCGAGGCTTCCGCCTCTTCCTAGCCCCTTTCCCTATTTTTTATTCTACACCTCCACCCCTTTTATTTTTATAACCCCCAAACCTTATTAAAACCCCCTTTTAACCTTTGAAAAGATTAACGTGGGCCCGTTTCTCCCTTTCTTCCCATCTTCACCCTCACCCTCTATCCTCTCATCCGGACCGTTGATCCTGGGCCCTGATCCAATGGCCACCGCACTTCCGCCCTTCATCTCATCTCCTAACTCAACCCCACTACCCGAAAAACTTGCATATGTCACCAAGCCGGGCCCCACCTTCCACTTTATCCTGCTGCCAAAGCTGCCTCCTGCCACCTGTCTCTTGGCCCCGCTCCATAAACCTGCATGCCAACCCCTCAAGCATTTTGTACTGTCGATCTCATCTCTTGAGATCTGATGACTCAAACTCTTATCACGCGGGATTTTGTGCCAAGGCTTAACACCCTCAACCTGTGTGAAAACAGTTTTTTTTCCCTGGACACACATCCAACGCTGAGTGGTATTTCTCACCCTCCGCTCAAAACCATTTACCACCCATCTCCTACGCGATAAACCACCCCATTTTTCTGAAACCACTTTCTTCCCCCCACACCCAAAAATGAATTTTCCTCATTTTTTTGCCTATTTTCCACATACGGAACTTCTCCTCTGCATCCTCTCTCCCTCTGCAAATCCCCCCTCTGACACCTCAGAACCCTGAAAAATACAGTATAAATCCAATTTCACAGGTTTTCGATTAATGTTTGTTTGACTGTTTGCAGGTTTTTAATGGCGGAAACAAACCATATGCCCTCCCACTGCTGTTTTTTGAAAGAGACCCCTTGGTGATGACTCAAGGGGCTCTAAAAAACAAATTATGAAGATCAGGGTTTTCCTCAGGGTTTGATTGATGGTGAATCATGATCATCGATCAATCAATAACCCTCATACCATGGAGAAATCCTCCCTACACACAAAGGACAACACAAAGGAAGCATCAAGAAGGAATGAAGAATCAGTAAGTATTGAAAAGGGCTAATTACGCATCAAAGGGTAAAAATGTATCATGAGCCCTTAAAACAAGCATTAAATGGTGTTTCAGCATAAGGACAAGAGGATAAAAGAATAAAACATTATCTAAAATCAAGGTTTGAAGACCTAATACCGAGCGATGATTAAAAAAAATACGTATACCCAAAGAACGAACCTCGAATAACTCAAAAAAGAAGCATTTACTCCTCCAAAAGATCAAACTACCACCTATAGCATGTTTCCTTTCCATAAAGGCATTTGGGCAGTTATTACACAGTCAGAAGATATTTTTATCTATCAAGGTAGTTATTGTAAAAGTTATTATAAGCCTTAAAAGTCAAACTTTTTACCTCTTCTTTAAAAATTAAGACAGATTTATTAAAACAGAGAAGTAGCTACTGATATTCCTGCCTTATGCCTTGCATGGTAATCAAGGTCAGGAATGCATTTACTCTGTAATTAATGACACTCAAGCCCTATCTTGAACTCCACCTCCTCATTTGCAGCATAAATACTGCATTTGAACTCATTGTATTGTTGGCATTTGATGACTCTTTGAAGTAATATATAGTCTCTTGGAAGTTGAAGGAAAATTGATGTCTTGGATCTTGTGGATACCCTGATTTGTTTGTTTATGGAGGAGGCTAGATCACTGGATCCCTGAGCTTGGCTGTTGGTGAATTCTTTCTATCTGTTATTTTTATTTCCCGTTTTCATTATGTTCTCATATTTATTTATTGCAGTAGAGTAAAGGTTTTAGGCTAAGAAATGTCTTTTGAAATCACCTTAATTATGTTTTCTCTTCACTGTTTTAATGTTTTCTCCTGCAAGGTCTGATTGGAGGATTCTTAATTTCCCTCTAGTTCCATCTAGCTTTTTATTTTAGAGATAATTCAATAGAGTATAACCAAAGAGTTTCTCTTTTGGTAAGTCCATGTTCCTTTGAGTACGGCTTGAGAGGTTATTTTTAAGGAATGATTTCAATAGAGTGAAACCAGGAAATTTAGTGGTGAGTCCATGCTCCTTTGAGTACAACTTGAGAATTGTTTCTGAAACTTATTTAAAGTATGCTTAGTAGATTCTAAACCAGGGAATTCTATGGTGTGCCTTGTCCTTTGGACTGCCTCAAAAGGTTGCTTTAAAGATCCCTAGAGAGTTAGTCAAAAGCAGATTAGATTATTTTTGTTTGATCTTAGACTATTCCTATTGTTATCTTATATGTTTTCTTTATCTGAAAGTAGTCTTTTGATTGCTGGATTGTTGTCTGAAAGGTTTGCTTATTAAAATTTTGTCCAAAGAAGTCTATGGTTAGCCCTATCCTTTGGCTTACTTCAAAATAGATGCCTTGAAATATTTCTCTTGTTAAAGTAGATGATAAAGAAATCGTAGTTTCCCTTTGTCCTAATTTTCATTCTTATCCTTAATGTTCATCTCATTATTCCAAAAAATTTGAAGATCCACTGGCCAAGTTAGATTTTCCCTATGATACTCCCTGATCCTTCTATAAACTTATTATGACTTCCATTTGACTCCATTGCCCAATGACTTAGAGATTTCCCATTCTATCTATGCTCTTTTATCATTATGTCCAACCAAAACAATCAAAGAAACTTTGCACTTAATAACTAGCCTAAAATCAACCCTTAAAAGAAAAAAAGCACATTTCCTTTGCAAACAACCTTAGAGATCCCTCTCTAAGTCTAGGAAGGCTAGGTCCTAGAACTCTAAAGACTGGTTCCATGTTGCCTTGTCATTTGGTAAGCCAAACTGCCAAATCACAGGACCCCAACATTATGGCGATCACGGTGGGACCTTCTGAGTCATTGAAAAACTAAGTACTCCTTAAGACTCCAGAAACCATTATCAATCATACTAAAACTCATAAAACCCCAAAAACATTCTTATATTGGTTTTATTACTCATTCGGTGGTGGACCATAACTCATTTTACCTTCAAAAAAGCTAAAATTTTCCACCTGGCGACTCCACTAACCCCGGTAGACTTATTTATCCACTAGTTCTTTTAGATTCCTTTATTATTGCATAAAATCAGTCCTAAAGAGGTTTATAAGCCTAGTTCCATATTTTAGTAGGGTAATAAAACACCAAGAGAGGTTAAAACATTTGAAAAACAGTCCTTAGAGCTTTCAGCCTC
Organism: Pinus albicaulis; assembly: GCA_034641835.2. NCBI lineage: Eukaryota > Viridiplantae > Streptophyta > Pinopsida > Pinales > Pinaceae > Pinus > Pinus albicaulis. Next base: position 685,754,554 of record CM076583.1, read on the forward strand.
TCTACATTTTTGAACCTCCTCCAATAGTTGATGATCTAGAAAATATTTTGTGGCAAACTTCTAAAGCTGGAAATTTAACTACTGATAGGATCATCCAAAGAACAAGATATGTCCCTGAAAACCTTACAGTCTTGAAAGAGCCTCACTTTGACTTGTCTCATACAAAAAAATTATTTAGAACCAATTCACATAGTGATATTGACTAATCTGACCTTGAACCCATAGATTTGCAGCAGAACTTTAGCAGAGAAGCATCTCCTTCAACTCCTCCTGATTTTCAACTTCTCCACCACTTAGGTTCTTTCCATAGAAAATATTCCCATAATCAGTTTGCTGGTCCAAGCACTTCCACCACTCCCATCCACACATCCATTGTTCAAAACACTCCATTCCATCCCACTTTCACTCCCACAAATCCACCTCTTGTAAATCCCCCACTTACTCCCACCATGGCATCATGGTATGCCCCATTAGAGTTACCTCAACCTTTGATTCCTTTACCAAATGATTATCAATCTAGAATTCCCCATTTCATTGGAACTAAATCTGCTACTGCCCAACAGCATGTAGATAAAATGGATGATGCCTTTGATTACATGGAAATATAAGAAGAGACCATTAAGGTGAGAATCTTTGCCCAAAGTTTAGGAGGAGAAGCCAAGAAATGGTTTAAAATATTAATTCCTAATAGCATAAATGATCTCCCTTCTTTGTACCATACATTCATAAACAAATGGGAAATTAAAAAGAACCCTCTCCAAATCCTTTCAGAATATAGCAACCTTAAAAGAAATATTGGGGAAAGTGTCCAAGATTATTGCACTAGATTCAATAGTGTTTACAACACACTTCCCCCAAACATGAAACCTCCACTAGGCTTGGCCTTAGCTAAATTTCCTAAAGGCTTTGATCCATACATGGCCTACTAGCTAAGAGAAAGAGACCCCTTGACTTTAGAAGATATGCAGAGGGGAACCATAAATGTAGAGGCAAATCTGATTGAGAAAAGAGCTAGGTTGAAATCAGAGAAAAGACTTACATATAAGATGAAACAATGGCATCAACCTCATCATCTGATGCCAAAATTGACAACTTAGTAAGGGTAATGGAAAGAATGCTTGAGAAAATAAACTTAAATGATAGAGTGCCTCCAAGAGAAAACTAAATCAAATCCCAAAACAGAAATAGAAATCCAAATTTTATAGAGACCCTATTCAAGATAGACAAAGAGATAATTACCAGAAAATTAGGCCTCCCTTTCAACAAAACTATGTAGACCAGGAAGAAGAAAGGGAAACTGAAAGATTAGAAGAAAATCATGTAAATCTGATAGGATCTAACAGTGAGACAGATGTCTTCTCAATGAAGAAGAACAAGGTTTCTTCTCCTCAGAACAAATTGAAAATAATCATCAGGATTCTGAAGATTACCATTTGGGGTTTGAAAATGCAATAATGGGGGTACACAAACAATATGATCTTAGAAGCAAAAGGAAACCAGAAATTTCCAATGATGAAAACATAAGTACTACTGTTAAGAAAAATTTAGAAAATTCTCCTAAAAAGACAACAAACACAATTAATTCTTTGACTAAGAAAATTGACTCAATTAAGGACAAACCAATCAACAAAGTGTTGACCCAAAATGCCCTAATACTTCTGCTAGTGGCCCTGAGAAATATATCCTAAATAACAGTCCTAATAAAACTCAGCAAATCAGATTGCTAAAAGGACTATTCTTGACAAAACATATGTAAATATGTCAAAAACATTAGTCCCTTTCAGCCTTGAGGGTGAGATTGCCAAGATTAAAATTAGCATACCCTTAGCTGAACTAGTAACCTAGGATGTATATAAAAACCAATTTTTGAAAGCTTTGAACATAGGCAATGATACTTATACATTAAACTTGACAGATGATAAACCAGAACTGTTGTTTGGTCCTGAAGTAGAAGGAAAATACCAAGGAACCATTCCTCCATTTTATGTCAGCTTAAATATACATGATAATATTTCACACAATGCCATGCTAGATTTTGGTGCCTCTCACAACCTTATGCCAAAAGTGGTGATGGAGAGATTAGGCCTAGAAAGTACTAAACCTTACAAGGACCTGTATTCCTTTGATTCAAGTAGAGTCAAATGTTTAGGCCTGATCAAGGGTGTATGTTCAATCTGGCACAAATTCCTGCTAAGGGTCTAGTTATGGACATAGTTGTTGTTGACATTCCCCCAAAATATGGCATGCTTCTATCTAGATCGTGGGCATAAAAACTTCAAGGAAGCCTTCAAATGGACATGTCTTATGCCACCATACCATTTTTTAACCAAACCAGAAGATTATACAGAAAATCTCATATGAAATTTATGGTAAGCAAGATAGATAGGCCAAACAACACTCCTGTTTATTCCATCCACTCAGATTTAGACTTCTTTATCTTGTACAATGAAAATGAAATCAGCCAACAAAAAGAGGAAAATGGGACAAAGTTAAAATCACCTAAACAGTCAAATCAGTCCTCAAAGGAAGAAACTGACCGCCTTAACCTTAGCAGCCCTGAACAGCAAAATGACAATGAGAATGAGTATGAGATAGAAAAACTATGGAAGATGAGCTTTGATGGCTCTTGTAGCAAAACAAGTTCTGTAGCTAGTGTATGGATACACAACACAAACCAAGGACATTCTTATAAACTTGATTTCCAATGCACCAATAACATTGCAGAATATGAAGCTCTCTTAATTGGCCTACATTTTCTCAAATATTTAGGGGCCAAGAAATTATCAGTCCAAAGATATTTAGAGCTGATTATAAGGCAAATAAAAGGGGAGTATTCAGCCAAAAACCCAAGATTAAGAGAATATATAAATGTTGCCCTTGAGCTCTTAAAGACCTTTGAAAAATATGAACTCATTTTCATCCATAGAGCTCAAAACAACCTTGCAAATGAACTTTATTTTGCTGCCAACAATTGCCAAATACCACAGATAAATTAACCATTCAATGTCAAAGTGAAAAATAGGCCCACAGTCCCTGACAATGAATACTATTGGCAAGTGTTTGAAAGTGATAAACACATTGATAATTTTCTGCAATCTGAAAATGATTTTGCTGAATTAACACCTATCTTAAGCCTTGAAGAAGAATGTTTTGATAAAAAATAAGTCCATAAAATAGAGTTGTCCTCTACTGCTGATATAAACCAATGTGAATATCTTAATACAGTAGAATTGTTAAACAAAACAGACCAAAAGGAACTTGAAGTTTTACAATGTAAAAATGATTCAATACCAAGAGGTCTTACACCATTAGAGGAGTTGTTTGAGTTTAATGATGTAGCTAAAAAACCAAAGATGGAGCCTACAGAAAACAATGTAGAAGAACATAACATAGGCAACATAGATGAACCCAAAATGATCAAGTTATCTAGAACTCTCCCTACTCATATCAAACAAGAATATATTGAACTTTTCAAAGAGTTTGGAGATGTGTTTGCATGGGGGTACAAAGCTCTGAAATCATATGATACTAGCATCATTCAACACAAAATTCCTCTTAAGGAAAATCAGAAACCTTTCAAACATAAACTAAGAAGGATAAACCCTATTTTATTGCCTTCATTTGAGAAAGAGATCAAAAAGATGTATGATGTTGGGATCATAGTTCCCCTTAGATACTCACAGTGGGTGTCCAACCTTGTGTTTGTTAGGAAGAAGAGGGACCACATAGCCTTTATAAATCAGAACAGAGCCTCCCTAAAAGATAATTATCCCTTGCCTAAAATGGACCACATACTCCAAAAGGTGGTTGGATCTAAAAGAATATCATTGTTGGATGGTTTTTCAAGCTACAACCAAGTGCTAGTACTCCCAAGTGACCAACAAAAAACTGCTTTTTCCACACCTTGGGGTACATTCATGTATGTTAAAATGCCATTTGGTTTGATGAATGCAGGGGCCACATTACAAAGGGCCATGGACATAGCTTTTTCAGAAGACATAAGCTATTTCATAATCATTTACCTTGATGACATTATTTTTTTCTCCAAAACTGAAAAAGAACATTTGAGAAATGTAGAAAATATGGCTTATCTTTGAATACCAAAAAGAAACTCTTTGGTCTCCAAGAAGGAAAGCTTCTTGGCCACATAATTTCTGAAGAGGGAATCAAAATAGACCCTAAAAGGATTGAAGGCACATTGAAAATCAACCATCCTAGAAACCTCAAAGAATTGCAATCTTTCATTGGAAAGATCATTTTTTTGAGAAGGTTCATTCCCAACCTTGTTGAAATTTTGAGGAATATCACAAACATGCTCAAAAAGGAAACAGGGGTTAAGTGGACCTTAGAATCTAAACAGTCATTTGAACTAGTAAAACAAGCTCTCACTCAAACACCAATTCTTATTAGTCCTGATTTCACTAAATATTTATACATTTTCTACTTTGCCTCTGAACACACTATTGTTGCAATCTTGTTTCAAAATAACAACATGGGCCAAGAACAACCAATATCCTTTTTCAGTAGAGCCTTAAGAGATGCTCCACTCAAATATAAAATCATGGAGAAACAAGCCTTAGCCTTGATAAAAGCATTGAAAGACTTCCAAGTCTACATTTTACACTCACATATCATTGCTTTTGTCCCACATACTATTGTTAAAGATATTCTAAATCAAGACCCTGATGGTAAGGGGGGAAAATGGATTGAAATTATCTTATAATATGATTTAGAAATAAGGCCTACCAAGCTAATTAAAGGACAGGGATTAGCAAAACTCATGGCAGAATCAAATTTCCAATCATTAGACATGAATATGGTTGATGTTTTAGAAGAACAGGAAGAATTCATAGCTCCTTACATTGAAGAAATGTTTCTGAATTCATTTTGGTATGCTGATATCATTTATGTGCTCCTCTATCTTAATACTCCTCCTTCTCTATCAAAGACTAAAGCTAGATTCTTGAAAAAAAAATCTTTAAATTACTGCATTTTAGATGTAGTGTTATATTGCAAAAATGATGTTGGCATATTGCTTAAATGTTTGCTTGAGGATGATGCAGGAAAAATCATGCATGAGTTGCATGAGGGAGAATGTGGAGGCCACCTTTACTAGAAGACCACAACCAACAAGATTCTTAGATCTGGCTACTATTGGCCCACCCTTTTCCCAGATACTCAAAAACTAGTCATGACTTGCCATAAATGTCAAATTTTTGATGGAAATAGAAAAATCCTACATTTACCTTTGCATCCCATTAGTGTAGAGGCTCCCTTCCAGCAATGGGGTTTAGAATTTATTGGAGAAATTCACCCAACCTCATCTGCCCAACATAAGTGGATCCTTACTGCCACAAATTACTTTACCAAGTGGATAGAAGCCATACTCTCTAGGAATGTTATTTACTCTGTCATTATCAAGTTCCTTGAAACCAACATACTATCCAGATTTGGTTTTCCTAGGAAAATTATTATAGATAATGATGCTGCTTTCAAATCCAAAAGAATGGTTGATTTATGCTACAAATATCATATCACATTAGGCCATTCCACAGCTTACTACCCCCAGGGAAATGGATTAGTTGAATCCTCCAACAAAATTCTGGTCAACATTATTAAGAAACTGTTGGATCAGAATCAGAAATCATGGCATAGTAAGTTGGTTCATGCATTATGGGCTGATAGGCTAACCACCAAGAAATCAATAAATATGTCCCCCTATCAGTTGGTATATGGCCTAGATGTAGTTTTCCCTATATCTTTAGGAGTTCCAGTCATGAAACTTCTCCAAGAAGTGAAAGCATAATAAAATTACATGCAGAGAAGACTAAATCAAACTTTTCATTTACAACAGATAAGAGAAGAAGCATACAAAAGGACATAGGCATTTCAAGAAAACATCAAGAAGATCTTTGACAGAAGGACCAAATCAAATAACTTCCAAGTTGGAGACACAGTTTTGAGATGGGATTCAAGGAGAGAAGATAAAGGTAAACATGACAAGTTTTAGAATTTGTGGAAAGGGCCTTATATCATTCACTCAATTAGGGGTCATAATGCTTTCTTCTTACAACGGCTGAATGGAGAAGAACTATTTGGAGGTCCTGTCAATGGTAGGATGCTCAAACATTATTTCTGTCAATAACCCTAGATTCGAAGTTTTCACTCATTATACATAACATAGCATGAGAAAAATCAAAGAAAATACAAAAACAATGAAAGAAAAGAAAAGGAAAAAGAGGGAAAATCAAAAGAGGTACAGCCCCATACCCAAAAAACAGTACTACTAAAAGTGTGCAAGTCTAAATGCCACTGCTGATTCAAAATGATATATTGTTCAGTCATCTAGCCTAATCATGGCTGAACATACTTTAAATTTATGTTGATAAGTTAGTAGAAACAAATATTGTCAAGATTATTCTAGACTTGACATATCAAGAATGATAGATTAGGGAAATGCAAAGATCCTGGTTCCACATGCTCAAAATAGAACCAAAGAGATAGGTGAGGATATATTCCAAATAAAAAATCACAACCTTATCTTTATAAATTTACTTTTATGAAAATAATGTTTGTGTGAAGCTTGTTTCAATGCCATGACCAAAGTTAATCAGACTGTCTAATCCTGTTTTGAAACATGTTTTAAATTTCATGTCAATAGCTAGAGAATCAAGACTGCCAAACAGGTTAGTCTTGGCAGTCAAGTAGCTTAGGTAGAAAATAAAAGAGTTCAACATTTTAATCTGAGTTCTTGGAAGAAATAAGGATAGGATTAGATAGTTCATTTCTGTTTTCAAAAATAAAATGTCAAGAGTTTCCAATTCAAATGCACTTAAAGAAGAAGAAAAAAATGTTAGGACAAGTAGGATTGGGTAGGTAGAAATTTTGTTGAAAGGAATCATATAGTGTATATTGATAAGATGGAAGCTTTAAAGAAATATCAGCAAGCAAGAAAGAAGGGAAATTTTCCCAATGGATAAGGCACTGGGCTGCTGAAACTCAGAGATTTCATAAACTGAGGTTCTGGGCACCTTGAAAGGAAAGCTGCTCTCCCCAAGTGGAGCCACTGTTAGTCATCAATAATTTTTCTGATATCAAAGGATGACTAAGTTATAAAGCCTAGATTTCTAGAAACAATATTCGAAGGAACATTGTGAGTTCTAGAAATCTCACTGCCTTCATCATCCTACACCTAACTGATTCCACTATAAGCCTATCTTTTACCCTCTCAAAACTTACCCTGCTGCAAAGAAGACTTCAAAATTCTAGGCCTATTTGCCTCATTTCACCACCTCACTTACACTCCCATTTTTCCATTTTCCCCTCTAAAAACCCTTCATATTTCCCTCATTCATCATTTTTCTTCTAAGAAGGCCTTAAACAATGTAAAAAGTCCTTTTTACATTGTTTTAGCCTAACCTCTAACCCTATCGGGCCTCTAAAAAACCTTACAAAACTCTACAATTTTGTGTTAAAAACCCACTTTTGTGAGATAGGCTTTTAAGCCCCTTTTCGGCTTAAAAAACCTAGCCCCCTTACCATACAACCCTCACCCCAACCAATCCGCTATCTTCCTAAAAAAACCCCTTCATTTTTGGCCCTCGGTCCCTTTTTCCCATAAAACTGAGGCCTCCTCCTCTTCTTAGCCCCTTTCCCTATTCTTTATTTTACACCTCCGCCCCTTTTATTTTTATAACCCCCAAACCTTATTAAACCTCCCCTTTTTAACCTTTTAAAATATTAACGTGGGCCCATTTCTCCCTTTCTTCCCATCTTCACCTAGCCCTCTATCCTCTCATCCGAACTGTTGATCCCGAGGCCTGGGCCCTGATCCAATGGCCACCGCACTTTCACCCTTCATCTCATCTCCTAACTCAACCCCGCTACTCGATAAACTTGCATACGTCACCAAGCGAGGCCCCACCTTCCACTTTATCTTGCTGCCAAAGTCGTCGCCTGCCACCTGTCTCTGGGCCCCACTCCATAAACCTGCACGCCAACCCCTCAAGCATTTCGCACCGTCGATCTCATCTCTAAACGCCCTCAACCTGCGCGAAAAAAGTTGTTTCGCCCTGGACATGCGTCCAACGCTGAGTGGTATTATGCGCCCTCCGCTCAAAACCATTTACCACCCATCTCCTACGCGATAAACCACCCTGGTTTTCTTAAATCTCTTTCTTCCCCTCGTGCCCATAAATCAATTTTCCTCATTTTTTCGCCTATTTTCAGTGTACGGAACTTCCCCTCTGCATCTTCTCTCCCTCTGAAAATCACCCCAGACTCCTCAGAACCCTGAAAAATGAAGTTTAATCCAAATCCGCAGGTTTTTTATTAATGTTTGTTTGAGTGTTTGCAGGTTTTTAATGGCGGAAACAAACCAGATGCCTCCCACTGTTGTTTTTTGAAAGAGACCCCTTGGTGACAACTCAAGGGGCTCTAAAAAACAAATTATAAAGATCAGGGTTTTCCTCAGGGTTTGATTGATGGTGAATCATGATCATCGATCAATCAATAACCCTCATACCATGGAGAAATCCTCCCTGCACACAAAGGAAAAATACAAAGGAAGCACCAGTAAAGGAATGAAGAACAGAAGTATTAAAAAGGGCTAATTACAGATCAAAGGGTAAAATAGAAGATTAGCCCTTAAAAACAGTGATTAAAGGATAAAGGCCAAAGCATAAGGACAGAGGATAAAAGAATAAAACAGATTATCTAAAATCAAGGTTTTAATACCTAATTACTGAGTTTATGATTAAAACAAAGACAGATACCCAAAGACAACCTCGAATAACTCAACAAAGAAGCAGTTACTCCTCCAAAATATCAAACTGCCACCTATAGCATGTTTCCTTTCCATAAAGGCATTTGGGCAGTTATTACACAGTCAGAAGATATTTTTATCTATAAGGGCAGTTATTGTAAAATTTATTATAACCCTTAAAAGTCAAACTTCTTACCTCTTCTTCTTTAAAAATTAAGACAGAGTTATTAAAACATAGAAGTAGCTACTGATATTCATGCCTTATGCCTTGCATGGTTTTCAAGGTCAAGAAAGCATTTACTCTGTAATTAATGACACTCAAGCCCTATCTTGAACTCCACCTCCTCATTTGCAGCATAAATACTGCATTTGAACTCATTGTATTGTTGGCATTTGATGACTCTTTGAAGTAATACATAGTCTCTTGGAAGTTTAAGGAAAATTGATGTCTTGGATCTTGTGGATGCCCTGATTTGTTTGTTGATGGAGGAGGCTAGATTACTGGATCCCTGAGCTTGGTTTTTGGTGAAGTATTTTTATCTATTATTTTTATTTCCTGTTTTCATTATGTTCTCATCTTTCTTTGTTACAGTAGAGTAAAGGTTTTAGGCTAAGAAATGTCTTTTGAAAGCACCTTAGTTCTATTTTCTCTTCACTGTTTTAATGTTTTCTCCTGCAAGGTCTGATTGGAGGATTCTTAATTTCCCTCTAGTTCCATCTAGCTTTTTATTTTAGAGATAATTCAATAGAGCATAACCAAGGAGTTTCCCTTTTGGTAAGTATGGCTTCAGAGGTTATTTTTAAGGAATGATTTCAATAGAGTGAAACCAGGAAATTTAGTGCTGAGGCCATGCTCCTTTGAGTACAACTTGAGAATTGTTTCTGAAACTTCTTTAAAGTATTTTTAGTAGATTCTAAACCAGGGAAGTCTATGGTGTGCCCTATCCTCTGGACTACCTCAAAAGGTTTCTTTAAAGATCCCTAGAGAGTTAGTCAAAAGAATATTAGATTATTTTTGTTTGATCTTAGACTACTTTTATTGTTATCGTATATGTTTTATTTATCTGAAAGTATTCTTTTGATTGCTGGATTGTTGTCTGAAAGTTTTTCTTATTAAAAGTTTTTCCAAAGAATTCTATGGTTAGCCCTGTCCTTTGGCTTACTTCAAAACAGATGCCTTGAAATATTTCTCTTGTTAAAGTAGATGATAAAGAAATCTTAGTTGCCCTTTGTCCTACTTTTCATTCTTATCCTTAATTTTCATCTCATTATTCCAAAAATTTTGAAGATCCACTGGCCAAGTTATATTTTCCCTATGATACTCCCATATCCCTCTATAAACTTATTATGACTTCCATTTGACTCCATTGCCCAATGACTTAGAGATTTCCCATTCTACCTATGCTCTTTGATCATTATGTCCAACCAAAACAATTAAGCAAACTTTGCACTTAATAACTAGCCTAAAATCAACCCTTAAAAGAAAACAAGCACATATCCTTTGCAAACAACCTGAGAGATCCCTCTTTGAGTCTAGGAAGCCTAGTTCCATGTTTCCTTTTCATTTGGTAAGCCAATCTACCAAATCACAGGACCCCAACAACATCATCCCATATGATTGAGGTGGAATTGGTTGAGTTAAAGGTACTTACTTGTCACATTCTCAATGGTGGATAAAAACACATGGTTAACCATGGTAGTGCTCTAAATACTTTTAAAGTCAAATTAAAATACTCATAATAAATGTCATTTCACACTTTTTGAATAAAAATATATTATTGTCATTTCATGTATCTTGAAAGAAACAATGCATATCCCTATATTATATTATATTATATTATATTATTTTTATACAGTATATTAATTACATGTTATTATACAATTTAAATAATATAAATTTTAATTAATAGCATATAATATAATTAGGAATTTATAAATTTATATTTATATTTTATTTTAAGTTATTTAAGTACATAAGACAAATGCATTAGTTGTTCAATGATAATGACTTTTTCTTGAAAAGATCATTCTTATTTATAGTCACATCAATACAATTTTTTTATTAATTTTATTTTGGTACAACTTTTGAATTGAATTTAACTTGGGTTACATGGATTGTGGTGCAAAAAGTGAATTGGAAATTCATAAATATTATTTTATTGGTTTAGCTGTTATTTTATTATTTCCTTAGGAGGCCCATTTTAGACCTCAAAATTCCCCTAATGGACCTCTGTTTTGCAGGTGATGGAATTGGTGTATCAAGCATTTGTATCTGCTCTACCCTTTTCTCAGTTTGTTTCCTTGACTTCAGTTTTACAGATTCTTTTGGTTTTACAGCCACAGGTTGACTTGGTTCTACTGCTGGTGGTGATGGAACTCCTTTAGCTTTAGGGTTTCTTGCAGGGGTTAGGGTTTCCAACTCAAAACCATTCATAAACAAGAAAGATGACCAATCCCTTCCTATCTTCATCTTTGCAATACTCCTATGCAGATAAAAAGGAAAATCGAGTGAAATCTTACCAGTGAAATGTAGAAGCAGCTTGAAATGATATGACTAAACCTTGTGATATATGCCTTCACATGTGAAATAATTCTAAATGTTGAGCAGCAGCTTTGATTAATTATCTTTGATGCAACCTCTAGGGATAACATTATTAAGATCCAAGTCTGTGTGCTCAGGCTTCATAAATTATTTACACTACTACATATCAAATTTGAAGCTTTTAAACCAAGTTTCTGTAACAGCAGCAATGGTATTTGGTGTAATAGATACACTTCGCATCCCAACCTTATTAGTTGTTCCATTAAAATTCATGGAAAATTCTTTGGATACCTTTGTGTGAGAGCCCTACAACTTTTCACAAAACCATAAGCAGCCTACTTTTCTGAATGCCTCCATCACTGTTGGGTCTTCAGTTATTGACCTCATATCTTCGGCTTCATGCCTTAAGCACTATCCTCCTCTGTGTATTTTCTTTTCGTCTGCCATATTTTTCAGAAAACCTATCAGCCACGCTTGATAAATTGTATCAGCCTCACTTGAATATATGTAAAAGAAACCTCTCTTGATAAATTTGTATCAGCCTCGCTTGATATGGGTGTAGAAAACCTTTGTATGAACCAGCCACAGGTTTGGTTTAACACTTCAGAGCTCACACATTTCGAATGGAGGCAAAAGGAAAATGAGAATGACCAATTAGGAAATATTTTGAAATTTAAAATGTCATCTCATAACTGAATGATGCCTCATTCATAACCTATAATGACAGTGACGACAACATACGTGGGTGAGTAAATCAAATTTCATCATTACCTGACTCATCATACCACTAAATTACCTTTTCCCAATGGTTTCTGATATTTTCCAGCTCATCTGACAAGACAGTTATAAATCCATGCTTTCGTAGCGCCTACAGTGTAATTTTTCATGTCTGCACTATGAAACTATCAGCGTTTTCGTAGTGCAAAACAACTTTTTTCAACAGGTGGTGCTATGAAAACAGGTTTTTTTGGCTAATTGAACAGTTTTGACCCGAATCTTTAAGAAATGACCCACAAATGAAAATAATGAATATTTGACATGAAAGAAGTTTAAAAAGGACTTCATTTTAACCTAAGGATGAGCTTTAAATTATAAAAATCTAAAACCTACACTTGACCAAACCTAAATTGACTTCTAAACCCAATTTTGAACCATGAAACTTTGGAACCTTGTCACAATGGTGTGCAAAAAAAAATTTTTTTTTGGGTGATAACATTGGCTCCACTTGGGATAGTGTGCCCCTATGGTACACTAAGAACCAGTAGTTCTAGTGCTTCTATCCATTTTCTTTCCAAAATAGAAAAATTTTGAAATTTCCAAGCTTCCTCCTCAAGCTATAATGGCCTTCACCTCGGGCTCAAGCTTGCTGATTTAGCTTGTCATTATTAGCAGAATAAACTCATAAAATGGAATATGTACAATGATATGAATGATCAATATATTTTTAGGAAGAGTAATGTTTTAAGAACCTGCCATTGACAGGTCCTCCAGCATATGATTTTCCATCCATCTCCTGTAGTATGTAAGTATTGTTTCCATGAAAAGAAGCTATCTTGAAAGGACCTTTCCACAAATTCTCAAACTTACCATTTTTGCCTTTCTCTTCAATTATGGCCTCCCATTTCAGCACTTCATCCTGAATTTGAAAACTTTCTTCCTTGATCTTCTTATCAAATGTCCTCTTGATTCTGTTTTAAGATTGTTGATTGTTGTTATAAACTTCATCCCTCTTCTCTTACAAAGCTATTAACTGATTAATTATTCTCTAAACTGCATTAGGGTCCTCTTCTAACCCCTGAATCAGCTTCATTACAGGTACCCCTAGATATGTAGGAAAAATGGCCTCAGCCCCATATACCAACTCATATGGTGAAGTTCCAATTGAAATTTTTGTGCATATCCTATCATCCCATAAGGCATACTTCAGCTTCAAATTCCAAGCCTTCTTATTTTCCTGCAACACCTTTTTAATGATCCTCATAATGCTCTTGTTAGAAGATTCAGTAATACCATTCCCTTGCAGATAATATGCAGTGGAATGCCCAAGAGTAATATGATGTTAATGACAGAAATTGATCAGCTTCTTAGACTTAAATGCCTATGAATTTTCAGTTATGATCTTCATGGGGCAACCAAACCTAGACAAGATATTATTTTCCAAAAAAGAAAAAAATAACAGAATCATTTTCTTGCCTAGTTGGGATTGCTTCAATCCATTTGGTGAAGTAATCAGTCGTTGTGAGAATCCAGCGATGCCGACCTGATGATGATGGATGAATCTCTCCAATAAAATCTAGCCCCCACTGCTGAAATGGCGCTTCCACATAGATAGGCATTAAAGGTAAAGGTACAAGCTTCTTCTTACCATCGAAAATCTGGGATTCATGGTAGGCAACAATCTTTCTGTAAACATCCTTAAACATTGTAGTCCAATAATACCCTGCTCTAATAATTTTGTTCACTGTGGCCTTCCAATAATGGTGACCTCCACAATCTCCTTTTTGGAACTCCTCAATCACTTTATCAGCCTCCTCTTCCAGCAAAAAATTCAGCAAAATACCACCAGTATCCTTCCAAAACAAATTTATGTCAAAAATGAAATATCTCAAGGATTTTAACCTTACAAATCTTTCCTTAGACTTTGTTAGCTCAGTAGGTGCTTTATGATGTTGTAGGAAAAAAACTATCTCCTTGTACCAATCTGAAGTGATGTATTTTTCTTCAATAGGGACTAGTTCTTCTTCCTCATCTGAAATTTCTGATATTTCTGCAATTAAATTTATGTCAAGACAGTCAAAGTTTGACTGTGCCGTCAGCTTTGCTAAGCCTTGTCCTTTGACCAATTTTGTTGGCTTAATCTCTATATCATACTCCAACAATTTAGCAATCCACTTTCCCCTCTTACCATTCGGCTTGAGTGAGGATGTCTTTCACAACAATATTAGGAACAAAAGCCACAATATGAGAATGCAGAATATAAATTATGAAATCTTTGATAGCCTTCACCAAGGCATAGGCTTGCTTCTCTAAGATATTATACTTCATCTCAGAGTTATCTAATTTCCTACTAAAGAAGGAAATAGTGTGCTCAATACCTTGTTGTCCCTTTTGCAACAAAACTCCAGAAATAGTACTTTCTGATGCGAAAGTAAAAACTAGAAATTCTTTTGAGAAATCCGGACTGATCAATACTGGTGCTTGTGTGAGTGCCCTTTTGATCTCCTCAAATGAGTTCTTTGCTTCTGTTTTCCACTTAATGTCAACTCCCTTCTTCAACATCCTTGTTATGTCCTTCACTATCTCAGCAAAATTAGGAATAAATTGCCTTACAAATTTACCTTTCCAAGGAAAGATTGAATCTCTTTCCTGGTTCTTGGAAAATCCACCTTCTGAATTGCATTGACCCTGTTTGGATCAATCTTAATCCCATATTTGGAAATGATGTGTCCAAGTAATTTACCTGAAGTTAAAGAGAAATTAATTTTTGTGGGATTTAGAGAGATGCCAAACCTTTTACATTTCAGCAAAATTATTTCTAGGTGTTTCAAGTGATCTTCTTCCCTCCTTGAGAAGACTGTTATGTCATCAAAATTAACAACCACTATCTTGTCCTTCTCTTCAGAAAAATCAATATCCATTGCTCTCTGAAAAGTAGCTCCCGCATTCATGAGACCAAATGGCATCTTGGTGTACATGAAAGTGCCCCATGGTGTAGTAAAGGTTGTTTTTCCTTGATCATCGGGACGTACAAGGATCTGATTATAACCTGAAAAACCATCAAGCATAGACATTCTTTGAGAACCAACAATATTTTGCAAAATTTGGTCCATCTTTGGGAGAGGATAATTGTCCTTCAGAGAGGCTTTATTCAAATTTCTGAAGTCAATACATATTCTGATTTCTCCACTCTTTTTCCTAACGGGAACCAAGTTTGCAAGCCAATTTGAAAACCTAATTGGGACAATGATTTTGGCATCAAAGATTTTTTTGACCTCCTTCTCATTCAATGGCATGAGAAGTGGATTAAAACTCCTCAATATCTACTTGAAAGGCCTTTCATTTTCTTTGATGGGAATAGTATGTTGAATAATAGTGGGGTCATACTCTTTAAAATCAGCATAATTCCAAGCAAAAACATCTATGAATCTCTTCATCATTTCAATATACTTAAACTTCATATCAACTAAAAGAAACTTTGAAAGTTTAATCATTTTGGGCATAGCTACTGTACCAAGGTTACAGCTTTCAACTTCTTCATCATCAGCTTGTATCTTAGGGGATTTAAAAACATAATTCTGATCAAAAAAAAATTCAAGAGGTATGAGTCCCTTTAGTATGGAATTGTTCTTTAGTTGCAAAACTTCATAATTCCCTTTAGATTCAGCAAGCATATTTTGCTAATCTACTTGTATATTTTCAAACTCTTCTTTCAGCTCAATAAATTTCTTCACTTGTTGGTCATCCTCAAAAACTTTCCATTGAGTAATATTATCAGGGATAGTTGGTCTATGGTGAACTTCAACTTCATATTTTTCAGTGGGATGCATAGGAATAATTAAAAGACTTGCAGAGACAGCAAGAGAATCAGCAATGGAGTTTCGATCTCTAGTTTTTACCATGAATGAATAAGATTGGAAGTTTTCCAACATGTCCAAAACTAAGTTTCTATATGCCCTCATCTTTATATCCTTTTTTTGATAAACACCTTCAACTTGTTTAATGACTAATTCTAAATCTCCAATAACAGAAATGTTTTGAGCATTCGTTCCTTTCAAAACTTCTAAGCCCAAAATCAAGGATTCATACTGAACCATATTATTCGTGCAATCAAAGTTCAATTTGTAGGAAAATAACTTACTCTCATCGCTTGGACTTGTGATCCAAATCCTTCCTCCCACTCCTTCTCTTCCTGCTAATCCATCAAAATGCATTGACCACCAACCTTCCGCCTCCTTATCACTGACTTGTTGATATTTTGTTTGTTGATTTTAGGATTGCTGAATTTCAGATCTCTGATTTTATGTTTTCTTCTCATCCTTTGCTTCATTAGTCAACTCATTGAAAAAAATAGCAGATCCAAGTTCAGTATCAAAGGCATAAATTGGAAAAATTTTGGGTTTGTCTTTAATACTCACCATATAGGACATTCTTGTCTCTCGATACAATCTTCTTTTCTCGCCAAAAATAGGAATGGTGGCATAAGTAAGGTCCATCTGCATTGTACCTTTGATTTTCGTTGCCCATGACCTTGATAATAGCATACCAAACTTTGGTGGAATGTCTGCTACCACAATTTCCATGACCACAGTCTTAGCAGGAACTTGGGTCAGACCAACAACAACATCCTTAATTAAACCAATGCATTGAAATCTTTTCGAATCAAAAGAAAACAAGTCCTTATATGATCTAGTTATTTCTAACCCCATCATTTCCATTATTATTTTGGGCATAAGATTGTGAGAGTCCCCTGAATCCAACATAACATTATGTAATGTCATGTCATGAATACTAAGGCTTACATAAAAAGGAGGCACCTCCTCATTCTGTTCATCTTCCAATCTTGGACCCAAGTATATGGTTGGGTGATCCTCTTGCACATTTCAGATATCAGCAGCTCCTAGTTGTGAATTCAACATTTTAACAATCTTTCTTCTATACTCATTGACTTTGAGAATCTCACCAAAAGGTACTGGAATTTTGATCTTAGAAATTTCATTTTCCAAACTGAAAACATAAACAGATTTTTAAGCTTCTTTGATAGGAGGAAGAGCTGGTGTATCTTTCTTACCTTTAGTGACCTTAGGAGCATCTTTCTTACCATCAGCAACCTTAGGTGTATCTTTCTTAGGCTATGTTTTGTTTGCAATAATAGGCAAATTTATATTTCTGAGATTGTATTGTTTTTGCATCTCAAAAATGGCATGTTGATACCCCTTTAGATAATTTGATGTTTCCTCTCCATGATTACTTTGGTCTGATTGATAATGTTCTTCTTTAATCAATAAAATTCTAGAAATTTCTTCATCAAAACAGTGAATAGACTCTTCAGGAATTCCAGGTTCATCTTCTTCATAAACTAAGTTAGGTTGGAAAAGAAGTCTCACTGGAGGATCAGGATGCTGATTTATGTTTTCTCTTGGTCTCTATTGATTCTGAGGTCTCCTGAACCGAGGGTTTCTAAACTGAGGTTCATGTTGTGCAAGAAGGGCAAAGGTATTCCCAAGGGCTAATCTATCCATCAACTTTTCCATTGTTTTTATCATTGAATCAAACTTATCATCAGAAGTAGAGGTAGAAGGCTTCTCTTCTTCTTTTAACTTAGTCTTACCCATTTTTGACTTTTTGGCTGCTATCATGTTAACCTCCACCTTCACTGCATCATTTTTCATTTCAGCTAGTGTAAGGGATTCTCTCTCTCTCAACAGTATAGAAAAGTCATAATCAAAAGCTTCGGTATATCTCATCTGAGCTAAGGCTTGTGGAGGTTTTAAATGGGCAGGAATAGATTCATAAACCTCTTTGAGGGCTTGTACTAGATTAGTTATATTTCCCCATTTTCTCAAAAAGGTATCTTCAAACTCATTCCAATATGAATACTTCCAAGAGTAAGGGCTTTGAACCACTTCCTAACTTCACCAGTAAAATTCTGAGTAAAAAATCTCAACCTAACATCTTCATGATCAACCTCCTCCCTGTCTATAAAATCATTAAATTGGTATACATGTTCCTCTGTTGTAATCTCTTCATCACTTCCCCAAGTTTTCATTCTAGCAGCATATTTGATAGGGAGGTCATGTAAGACAGCTGGAAGAACAAGAGGGGCATATCTAGCAAGTGCAGCAGGTGGAGGAGGTACATTTGCAGCCATGGTAAAAGGGACTATGGCAGCTTTTGGGATAGCAGTAGTAGAGGATGAAGAACTATTATGATGAGGACTATTTGGTCTTTGTTTTCCACTAACAATTAAACTCCAATCAGGAAGAGGTAAACCAGCTTTACTTTTCAACAAGACTTCAAAAGGGTCAAGCTCTTTCAACTTATTTAAATACTCTCTTTCCAACAACAACTCAGAAGTAACAGCTTCCCAAAACTCCTCTTTGTCTTCCTGTGTTACGAGGGCTGAGGTATCAATTCCTCTCTTATGAAAGTCTAAGAAGATTTCAGTTAATTATTTTTCACTTTCAGACCTAAACAATATTTCCTAGATTTTATCATCAACTCTTTTATCTTCAGGACTTCTTAATATTTTAGAGGACAAGGATTACGAATGTGATGGAGTACCTAATATTTCTGAAATTATTTGACTGCCTCTAGAAATAGTGTTTGGATTGTCCAAGATGGTAGGTGTATCTAGGTCAGGATTACTCCTTGTGTATCTCCTTCTCGAAGCCACCTTTGATCATATAAATTTTGAATGGAGTCACCAAGGTAGATGCAGCCTCGAAAAGCTTCCTGAGATCCTGCAACTTTCAGAAGTTCAGCTTCAAAATTTCAGGAAAGTATAATCTTCAGGCTCCCGGCAGATGCACCAAAATGTTATCACAAAATTGGACCTGATAGGTTGCTTGATCAGTCAAATTCATGTAACTATTTCAAACCTAATCTTTTGACTGAGGCTTAGCCTCCTCAGCCTGAGAGGGCTCTCTCAAGGATTAATTATTTGGATAAAAATATAGATGGCTAACTCTATTTAGGTAATAAACAGATAAATGATAAATGTAGGTTGAGAATCACATCATCATGTACACATTGGACTTATGGAGTCAAATCTATTCAGTAATCCAGCAAATCTACTTAACATGGAAGTTGAGGCATATAAGAGTTTTAGTCAATAGATAAACACATATGGAACTGTAAAAAACACAGTCAGTTTATTTATATAGGAAGTCAGAGCATTTAAAGATGAATTCTTAGTAATATAGATAAACACCACTGTAATAGGATAATAAAAGAGATGCAAATAGAACAGGAACACACTAAAAATCCTTCTGAATCTCAAGTTGGTTAAGCAGAAAATCTCTGTATTAGCTGAAAACCAGTCAATTACAATAAGCACAGTTTTGCCAAAAATGTCCAACCCCTGCTAATTTTACCTTCTGGCCTTTAATAGACCTCTTACAACATGAGATGATTTGCCTCTAGGCTAGATACATCGAATTTCTGACTCCTTCCACCTTGCATAACCATAAGACATGGAATTTATTACAAAAAGACACCTAATATGTTTAAACAGTCCTATTCCAGAAAGGACTCAAACTACTTATTGCTATCTATGACAAATTTATCTATTCAAATTTACATCATTTCCAATTGTATCATCACATGGTCGAATCTAGATGATGGGCTTCAACTCTTCATGACCATATTGCTGACCTCCACCAAAAAAGGAAACAGTCCCCTGTTTTATAGGCATAGAGTCTTGTGCATTCTTTGAACATTTTGACCATCATGTACTCTTTATTTTGAGGTCCTTAACTGCTTGAAGTTCATTTAACACATCCCAAAACCCCTCCCTAGGCTTCAGTTGTCCAAAACCGCCTCCAAAGTTGTTCAAAATATTTTTAATGTACTGCGCTACGAAAACAAAACAGTTTCGTAGCCTTTGTAACATTGCCATTTTAACGCTTATTCTTCAAATTTTTGACTTCTTTCCTCCAAGATTGTCTTAATTACCTTTTAATACATCCTTAATAGCAATTTCAGTTCTTAATTCATTCTTTTACCCTTCAAAATATGCTAGAAATGAGCAAGAAAAGCTGCTACAGCAATTTCGTAGTGCTTTTCTGCTTTTTTACACTGTCTGCGCTACGTAACTGGTGAGTGTGCAGTTTTGTCAAAAAATTTCAAAAACAAAAACTGTATTTATGTCAAAACCCTGAAATACACCTATCTGCAACATTTAAAAGCCATATTAACTGTAAAAACACAGTCATTATAGCTTACTTGAGGTTTCTTCTTCATTTGCACTTGATTTAGCTATTGGCTCTTTAATGACTGTTATTTTAATACCTCTACTATTTAACTCATCCTGAATCAACTTCAGCTGCTACTCTAAGTGTTCCACTTGATCTTTAAGTCTTCTGTTAGTAGTTCTCAAGTGATTATTTATTATTCTAACAAACGTGGCTTCCTTTATTGCTGGAACTGTCCATTTGAAAAACTGCTCTGCACTACTAGGAGTTTTAGAAATAGAATCAGTTTGTCCTTTCCACAGTGCCTTCATCCTTTTAAACTATGCTTTATCGGCACCATGCTTTCTATCCCTCTTTCTCATGACAGCAATTTCCTGATTTTCCAACCTCAATTTTTCCTTAAGATGCTGAAACTCTGTTTTCTCTGTCATTTCTTCTTTTCCCCTCTTTGTTTTGTTGGCTGTATGTTTCACTGTAGGTGATTAGAGATCAAAAAATTCTTTAGGATCTTTAGGTGTCTCAGTGGGTTTTTGAACTTCCTTGCTACCTTCCTTCAGTTTCCTAGCATGCCTAGTCATAGGCTTTCTTGCTTGAAATATGAAAGTTGCATCTTCCCCAATGAACTCTAGCTTTTTGGAAGACTTGGCCTTTTTCAGTTTATGCTCATCTTCCCCAATGAAATCAGCTTGAACAATGGGTGTCTCTTCTATGTCAATAGCATGAATAATTTCCTCTAGATTTCTCTTTTCTACTGGGTTGTCCTCTGTAGCAACTGTCCTTCCTTTTGATGCCACTGCTTGACTTCTAGTTACTCTTTGATTTCCTGCTTACTGACAACATGTTTCTGTTTTGCATCTTTGACAACCTTTGACCTCTGTTTTGCAGGTGATGGAGTTGGTGTATCAAGCATTTGTATCTGCTCTGCTCTTTTCTCAGTTTGTTTCCTTGGCTTCAGTTTTACAGATTCTTTTGGTTTTACAGCCACAGGTTAACTTGGTTCTGCTGCTGGTGGTGATGGAACTCGTTTAGCTTTAGGGTTTCTTGTAGGGGTTAGGGTTTCCAACTCAAAACCATTTATAAACAAGAAAGATGACCAATCCCTTCCTATCTTTTGAATTTCATCTAAAATAAATAACTTCATTAAACCATGATGAAACAAGGATGTTTCACTCCCTTCAGACTTCGCTTGCACCTTATCAGACATATTTGCAATACTCCTATGCAGATAAAAAGACAAATCGAGTGAAATCTTACCAGTGAAATGCAGAAGCAGCTTGAAATGATATGAGTAAACCTTGTGATATCTTCCTTCACATGTGAAATAATTCTGAATGTTGAGCAGCAGCTTTGAGTAATTATCTTTGATGCAGCCTCTAGGGATAGCTTTATTAAGATCCAAGTCTGTGTGCTCAGGCTTCATAAATTATTTACACTGCTCCATATCAAATTTGAAGCTTTTAAACCAAGTTTCTTTACCTCTTGGTATCTTTGTAACATCAGCAATGGTCTTTGGTTTAATAGATACACTTAGCATCCCAACCTTAGTAGTTGTTCCATTAAAATTCATGGAAAATTATTTCGATACCTTTGTGAGAGAGCCTTGCAACTTTTCACAAAATCGTAAGAAGCCTACTTTTATGAATGCCTCCATCACTGTTGGGTCTTCAGTTATTGACCTCATGTCTTCGGGTTCATGCCTTAAGCACTATCCTCCTCTATGTATTTTCTTGTCTTCTGCCATAGTTTTCAAAAAACCTATCAGCCTCGCTTGATAAATTGTATCAGCCTCGCTTGAATATATGTAAAAGCAGCTTCGCTTGATAAATTTGTATCAGCCTCGCTTGATATGGGTGTATAAAACCTTTGTATGAACCGGCCACATGTTTTGTTTAACACTTTAGAGCTCAGAAATTTCAAATTTAGGCAAAAGGAAAACGATAATGAACAATTAATAAATATTTTGAAATTTAAAATGTCATCTCATAACTGAATGATGCCTCATTCATAACCTATAATAACAATGATGATAGCATATGTAGGTGAGTACATCAAATTTCATCATTACCTGACTCAGCATACCACTAACTTACCCTTTCCCAATGGTTTCTGACATTTTCCAGCTCATCTAACAAGACAGTTATAAATCCGCACTTTCATAGCACCTGCAGTGTAATTTTTCATGTTTGCGTTATGAAACTATCAGCGTTTTCGTAGCGCAAAAAAACATTTTTCAACGGGTGGCGCTACGAAAACAGGGTTTTTTGGCTAATTGAACAGTTTTGACCCGAAACTTTAGGAAATTACCCACAAATGAAAATAATGAATATTTGACATGAAAGAAGTTTAAAAAGGACTTCATTTGAACCTAAGGATGAGCTTTAAACTATAAAAATCTTAAACCTACCCTTGACCCAACCTAAATTGACTTCTAAACCCAATTTTGAACCATGAAACTTTGGAACCTGTCACAATGATGTGCAAAAAAAAATTATTTTTTTGGGTGATAACATGATGAAATCCAGGATGCGGGATGATTTGGTTTATCATGACTATATGCATAACTCCGATGATTGGATGGCTGCGACTATACTTGAGTCTATTTGTTGATCCTTTTCATTTGATGGCTATGTCCATACCTTGGATCTTGTTATATGTACTCTATTATGGATGGCTGCGCCCATACCACATATTCATGTATCATAGATATCAATTGCACTTGTTCTTGCAAGTCTTCTGACGTCGAAGTTTTGGTTTGGGCATGTTCTCATAAATCATTTCACCCCTCCCTCTCTCTTTGACTTCATGCTTTAGGGGGCATCTGTTACACAGTATTTTTTCACCGTCCCTTCAATCCCCATCCCAAACATTAGAGGACATTTCAGTGACCCCTGTGTACTATCATACATTACCATAAATGTCATTGCATCCCTTCTCATGTCAAGATCATAATATGTGTTGATCATTCCTCAACTAGACCTTAAAAAGCATATGATTTTGGGTCGGCGCTGGTAGGAAGTTATGGCCTCACGCCCATGAAGAAATTAACACTGGGCCCCACACCCTTTGGCGCTCTGTCTCAGAATGGCACCCGCACCGAGCTGCTTTTGGAAAGTTTTTTAAAATAGAAACGAAGCTTCCATGCTTAACAGCTTCATGAGTGGAGTCATGATGGTTTTTTCGACTGAATCAAGTCAATTTTCTCCCTTTGGCTTGTTAGTTCCTACAATTGTGCAACTCCCCAAAGGGATAGACCTCTCCTCCACCTTATGTGGAATCCCAAACCTCCTCCTCTTCTCCTATAAATTCTTCCTCCTCACATTGATTCAGCTAGCTGAACAAACATTAGTATAGATGGTGTGTTGAAGAAAGCAGAGAAGAATCCATTGTTGAGAGAGAGTTTAAGCCCATTGCCTCATTGAGTCGAATGCCAAATGAATGCTTGAGACGTGCCTGACTGAACCCGTAGAATGAGATTTGCAACGTCAAGGCATAAGGCTGTAAACTTCTTTTCCTCTATCAATAATACATGACTAGTTTTCTGGTTCCATCTTTTTTTCTATTTATATGCAAAGTTTTTAGCTCTCCTTGACTAGTTGAATAGTTGTAGATGAATATATATGTTTGTATGTTGTCATCGTTTGTTTGATCTTTGTGCAGACGCGTGAACATCGCCACCAACACGGAACACAAGGTGTTAATGCAAATATCGAAGGACCACTGCTATGTGCTACGACAAAATCATTAGACTGAGGTAGGATATCTGTTCCGGTCCATATTTCATTTATAAGCTAGGAATCCAGCATGTTCCTTGTTGCTAGACCTGCCCTAGGGCTAGAGGGATCGCCTCTGTCCGCATAGGGGATTTGCCTGCTCAACACATATGGCTTGCCACGTGGCTGAATGTTGACTTTGACTTGTTTTTTTGTTGTTTGGTATAAACTTCAAACTGCAATAACTTTCTCATACATACTCATATTTGAGTTTTGTTCACGCCATTGGAATTGGGGCGAAGAGCACTAATATTATCCTGGTTCAAAATCATTCTGACCATTTTGAATTTTTACCATTTCTAATGCCTCTTGGTCTACTGGGGTGTCTGGAGCCAGCTGGATCATTGGATACACACCTAGATCCCTAGGTTTGTGTTAGAGCTAAAGCTTGATGGTACCTAGAGTGGTGTAATATTCCAAAAAATTAGCCTTCAAGATAAATGGAATATTATAGTTGTTTTATCACTAGGTAGGTGAATAAGTGGGTGGGGAGACCCCTAAGTCTCTTGAGCAACAATAAAAACACTAAAAGGGTGAAAGGATACCTTTGTAGCAGCTAAATAAATCTCCTCCATGTGTGAACAGGGTTTGGATCATGTTGATTCAGTCAACTTTGACCAAGTCAACAGTGCCGTTAAGGAGGAGTAGAGATTAATTAGAGAATAACGCAGTTTTCGAGGGAGGTGAACCTCATGAAGGAAATGACCTAATTGAGTGGGGCCAAGGACATGCAAGCTCACATTCTACTATAGAAGAGAATGGCAGCCATTTGAGATCATGCTTGAGATTATTATTTTTATAGTGGTCTGCTTATACTATTACTTCCTCTTGTTGTTTAGCAGGGTTGTTGTGTTGTTTAGCACTGGGTGTTCCCGAGCGGGAATCCCACCTCTTCCCTTGAGAGGCCTCTCGCGAGAGTATTGCAATGTATTGCTCCACATTCAGGCTTGAGGACAAGCATCAGTCTTTAGCTACAATGTTATTTCTGCAGAGAATAGTGTTTTGTTGCAGGATGTTGCAGTGGAGGATTGATAACACCACTTCCGGGTCTATTTCTCAGTAGAGGGATATTTCCTTCTCTTGAGAGATCAGCTAGGAGGATTTTTGGGCTCATTTCACATCTTGGAACTTTTCAAAAGTATCCCTCATCTCCTACAATGTAGTCCCTTGCAGGAACTATGTCATTTTTCATAGAGTTGCAGCAGAAGGGTTTAAGCCCTTGTTTTTGAGCTAGTTTCCTAGGGAAAGGGCCAACCCTTCTCCTGGAAAGCTAGAGGAAGGGATTCTCATCCCTTTATTGTATTATTCAGCCATGTATATGTAATTTTTTAGTAATACTGTGTTATTTCAGAGCTGAATATTCAGATCTTCTCTTTGTACTCAAGCTTTCCAGAAACACTTATCGAGTTATTTCTATAATGTATACAGGAGGCCAGATCTCTGTTTTTCTTAGCATATTGTTCAATAGAACTCCAGATATATGATTATCTATCATAATGTTGCAGTAACCCTCACATAATAATGCTATCATGTGCTTCAGAAATTCTGCATAGCTTAAGTCATGGGGTTTGGGCATTTTTAAGCCATTTTGAGGCTGGGAGATCTGTTTAACTTAGTAAAAGGGATTTGTTTCTGATCCCCTTTTATATATGAGGGCCATAATACATATGCTAAGGAATATAAGTGTTATTTCCCCTTGTTACAGTGTAATTTTCTGGGAATAATTTTTTTATGGTCTAAATGCTGCATTTTCCCTCACTTGGGATGATGTAGAGGAGATCCTCTTTGTTGTTTTTTTATTCATTTTATGGCTATATGATTCTCAAAAAAAATTATGAGTTAATTTCTCCCTACTATTCCAGAATTTTGTTTAAGTTTTGATGCATCCCCATTTTTTGATATTACAGTGGTGTCAGAGCATAATCTTGGCTCAGCCTGTGGATCTCAGCCATTATGATATTAAGAGAAGAAGGAGAAGAGAAGATGTACAGAAAAGAGAGGAATCCATTATGTGGAGGAAGGAAGGATGATAGGCTCTCAAACATTCTTCCTAAATCTATGCAGAGCATTAAAGAAGATCTCAAGAAAATGAGAAGGGAGATGGAATCTCCAGAGGAGTTTGGATCTAGAGCGAAATATAGATTTTCACATGACAGGTGTGAGCATGCAGCTACACCCTATTATGCACAGTGTATTCAAATGCCTAGATCTACCCTGAGAGAATTGAAAGAAGAGGAAACGCCAAGGAGGGAAACTCTAGCAATTTTCTGCAAGAGTATGAGTCTCAAACTGAGAAGTTTAGAGATCATATCACTTTCCAAGAGTTTTGCAAGATCAAAGTGAAGAGGAGTGGGCAGCATGACTTGGATATATTTTCTCTATCTACTTTTGATGGATCACCAACATGTTCAGCCAAAGCATGGGTGGAGGAGCTACACACCTATTTGCAGTACCACCAAGTTTTTGAAGATGAAGCCATTAGAGTTGCAGTGCTACACTTTGAAGGTAAGGCCTATGCTTGGTGGATATTTGAGTCATTTTCATTAAAAAATACCAATATTTCTTCTTATGTGAGGTTCACTAAGACATTAGTGGATAGGTTTGATGGAAAATATTCTAGAACATTCTTGGTGAAACCAAACAAACCAAGACAAACAGAACTTTTGCATGGGTTGAAAGGGCGTATAAACTCAAATCCAATTCAGAAAAATGTTGAAGAGGCTCACATATTGCATAACACCTTTTTGGAGGCAAGATCTATATCTCATACTCTTGAGGGCATGGAGATCTTATTTTCCAAAAGATCCTCTTATTAAGTAGAGGACTCCCATTCATATTGAAAAGGGAGAGAAGGATGGGGGCAAAAGCGTTGTCACATCTAGAGCATATCTAGTCCCTCATGCAGAGGAAGGAGGAGCACATGCTCCAACATGAGGAATGATTGTATCATTGCAAGAAATTCCCCAGGATCTCACATATGGAGGAAAAAGAAAAATCAATGAGCAACATGATTGTGAGACATTGCAGATGAAAGGAGAAGGTAGGGAGGAAGGTCAGCATCACTTGATGAGGAGCATACACCCCTATCTATTTCAAATATTTGGTGCAAAGAAGAGGTAGACTAATTTTCGCTATGAGGGCAAGGGAAAGGTTGCCCATCCATATGTACAGTCTACTCTTGACATTGATGTCTCATTACATGGAGGCATTCCACCCGGGAGGCCACCAGATATGCATTTGGTAAGAGACATCTTGCCATTTGGTTCAGCCCTCTTAGACTCCAGATAGGTGAAGGCTTTGGAGGAGTCTAGTACAGCGAAAAGAGTTTGGGATAGACTCAAGGAGGAGGGAGACATTCTCCCATTTTCAACATTACCCACTCTCACTACATATATTGCGCTGACAGAAGTTACTGCAGTGATGGAGGATGGCACCTTCATGGTGCAAAGGAGCTGCTCCATGGATCTGTAGAAACAGAGGGTACTTTCTTTGAGGAAGGAATCCTCCATACATTGGAGTAGATGGGGGCCACTCATGCTTACATTGGCCAAGATGGGGAGATTCTTTTTGGATGGGAGCTTCTCTTGGGAGGCCAACTTCCAAAGGTCAACACTTCTATTTGAGCATGAGCAGTTGCATGATGGGCATGGCAACACTTTAGAGGATGACTTTGGCATGAGGTTTTTCAAAGGAGAAGACAACAGCATGTGGGGAGCTTCACATTTCATTTCTTCAGTGTTGTCTCTTGGGAGTATTGATCCATATTGGAGGTCTCAACTCTTGGTAGAGTACTCCAAGGATCTCGGTGCCTACATGATCCTTGATAACCTGAAGGGAGATGATAGATACATGGTGGTTGGAGAGGTCATCTATTCTTATGGAAGATTCTTCTTGACTAGAGCTTATGAGCTCAAGAGGAAGCTGCTACATGCAGCACATGAGAAATTCCTTCCCATGCACTTTGATGCATATCTTTCTTTGGCAGAGGAGTTCATTTGGGAGGGCATCCAGCATGATATATTTCAGCATATGGAGAGATGCATAGCCCGGATGGTGATATATAGGATGTCACAGCCACTTCCCTACTCTTTGGAGGTGAGGGAGAATTCCCAGTTGAGCCATGTCAGCTCAATGTTTCAAGTACATGGTGGAGAAGGTATAATTTCACATTATGTTTTTTACTTCTTTACTTTATATGAGTAGCATGTTGTACCAAGGAGGAATGTCCCTTATTGCATATTATATGATGATGTACTTGAATCCACTTGCAACATTGATATTGGCTATTTTATTGGTGGTTTGTGGGCGAAGCCACATAATTCTTGGTGTGCACCATTGACGCCACATTGTACTTTCATGCTTATACCTTATAATATTATTGTGGCAGCAAACAAGTGGCTGGGAGAGCACTTTTTATTACTTTTTTTGATGCAGGAAAGGGATGCACTGCGCTGGTTCCATGTGTGGAACTATGATCCACTCTTCGGTTGTCATATGGTAGCTTGTTTTCATTGGTCCTTGCTTCCATGTATTGTTGATATTCTTATGTTCATGGGGAGATTTTTTTGGAGAGTGCTAGATGAGTTGAAGATGCCCATTGGAAGTATGATTCTCCCTACTTTACATGATACATGTTTCAGGAGAAGCAATGGGAAACCCATGATTGCCAAACTACATCTCTTTTCTCCATGTGGGAAGAGCCATTTGGGGAGTTTTAGTTTTTGGAGGAGGCACTTCATGGCTCATTTGTTTGGTGGGGTAGCTTGGACCATTCTTGGAGGCCATGAAATTTCAGCCCAAGATCAGCAACAGCCCCATACTTACCATAAATGCAGAGAGAAACCACTTGGGTGGGAGGATCTAATCTCTCCATGCAGCCCCAACACATTGTATGAACCAGGGGTTGAGGATCTCTTTGATGAGCTATCTAGAATGGCTCATTTCATTTGGATGATAGCATGGGTGTGGGAGTCACTCATTGGGATTGAGATTCCCCATGTTTTTCATCACTCCTACCTTGAGGAGGCCATCATACAGCAAGGAGGTTTCCACTTACACCTTCCACCTTTCTATGATGTGGGCCATGTGGTTTTTCATACTTGGGAGGAAACATCAAAGGGAAAATTTGTTGAAAATTATTTTGAGCAGTGGTGGGGACTATTGATGAGGAGGCCACAAGAGGAGGAGGGGAGGAAATTTTCTCTCCTCATACAGTTGCTTGAGGACAAGAAAAATTTTGGAGGTGAGGACTGTAATATTTCAAAAAAATTAGCCTTCAAGCTAAATGGAATATTATAGTTGTTTTATCACTAGGTAGGTGAATAAGTGAGTGGGGAGGCCCCTAAGTCTCTTGAGCAACAATAAAAACACTTCAAGGGTGAAAGGAGACCTTTGTAGCAGCTAAATAAAGCTCCTCCATGTGTGAACAGGGTTTATTATTGTGTGAACAGATGAGGTATTGTGTGATGTTGCTCCTCTTGATGTAGCTGATGTATTATTGGGCCAACCATACCTGTGGAGGCGGCATATTGTGTATGAGTCTAGGCCTCGTTCTGTTGTTATTTTTTGGCTTGAGGGGTCCTGACCCAGGTTCGGATTTAAGGTTTGCCAAAAAAACCCTATACTATTGGCCCTTCGGCAATGACCTACTTGCGCAGGTTAAGGTCTCACCCGAAGTAGTATGGGAGGGTGCTAGAACCAAGTTTCCACACCCTGAGGGAAAGAGGGTTAATTGAGGTAGCTTTGTTGAGATCTATCAGGTTTGCACAGAATCAGTCCTATTGCAGGGCCTTTAACAGTATAGAAGTGAAGCACATAAACCCATAGACATCATATAAACATAAAAAAAGTGACTACTATTAAGCAGGTATCAGTAATACCTTTGCATCAGCATGTGCATCAATAATTATCATAACATAATTTACGTATTAACACAAACGTAGCTAATTCATATAACACAGAGATACTCTAGCAGGTTTCGCACTCATTAACATTCAAAAACCCAATTACAGACCCAAGTCACAACCCGCGAACATAGCCAGCGTGATTCGCACATAGTAGGACTAAGGATCTCCCTGCACACAACCAGCAGGAGTCCTTACCCAATACCACCCAAAACATATCTTAACAGTTCGCAATTAGCATCAATCATACTTAGTCTCTCTCTAGACTCAATCTATCCATAGCTTTATATTATCATAGCTTGCACTATCCTGTGGTTCTCAAAACGTGGTTTGCGGACTCTTGGTCTATCCTTTGACCCATTACAATATATTGGGGGAATTGAACCGCCCCAAATCCCCTGTGCTAGACTAATTACTACAAAATTTATATCAAAAATGCAGCTAGGGGGCCCCATTCCAACAGGCCCCCAACATAATCTTGTGACTCATCCCGAGTCATAGCAGCCGTGGGGTTTGCATCTTCACCTGGAGTTGCTTGATGGCATCAACCAGAGGGGGAAAAACACCTTCGCTCTATGCGGCAGCGTTCTGTGCAATTTCCACCAAATTTTGCGAAGTTGGGCCTTCTGCAGCAATGGTAATACTCTCCAGGGTTTGATTCAGCTATTTGATCGCGACATCCAAAACCTGGGATAACTTGGGCTCCATCTGCCCAGGGCTTGAGGTGGTCACTAAGGACCTTCTTCTTGTGGTGGAGCCCCTCAAGGTCATCTTTGACTGCTTGAATGGATCAAAGATGTTCCAGGTGTTGGGTTTGGATCAAAGTGGGCATTGTAACCTCCATTTTCTTGAATTATTCTTCCTTCTGGCACAGCTCTTAGGTAAACTCGCGCAGAAGAGGGTCGCGTTGTACTGTAGACCATAACTGCATAGCTGTCTCAAAAAATTCGGTTCTCTAGAAAATCTGCACTGTAATGGTATTTTTAGCTTCTGTGACTAACACTGTTCTCTGGGAGCGCGCCTCGAGAGGGGTCTCCGGCTGCAACTTATCTTGTAGCGCAGCAATTTTCTGCTCCATCTCGACTTTAACATTCTAGATTTCGGTCTGAGAAGCTTTCTTGGCTACGATTAGTCCTTCAATCTTGGCCTTCAGGGTGGCATAGGCCGGAATGTCCTCTCGCACATCTTCACAGAGTCTACTGATCAAACATTCCAACTCTGTCTGTTGCACGGTGGCAAGGATGCATGCGGCCTGTGCCTGGGAAGCCTTGGTACTATTTTCTACGATGGTCTGCTCTGCCCGGCAGTCTCTGTGATGGATTTCCTCGAAGAGGGATTTATGCAGAGCCTGCAGCAGCTCACCCTAAAGCTGGACCAGGTCCAGATGGATTTCCGTGCAAGCCTAGACTTTCGCGCACAAGCTAGACGGACTCAGAGTGAATGTTGCACCTGGCAGGGGGTAGAGTCGTCTCTCAGTTGTGGAGATCAATGTAGTGCTGGTGGTGGGTTGGCTCGCTTGAGGTTGCCTCGCTTGAACCACGCTCGTCTGCAAGGTATCGGCTTTGAGCTGAAGGGCGTTGAGCTCAAACTTTAATGCGGCAACTGGGGCCTTTTGTTGCTCTTCCAAGGCAACCCACTTTTCCTCCGAAGCAATGGTGACCGCATATGCGATTTTCTCCAAATCCTCCTCGGTCAAAGTAACCTTGATCTCCCTACCAGGCCTCATAGCCCGTTGCTTCGTTCATCGACCCTTGGGGGGCTTAGTTATTTGTTTCATGCCACGCGGGGATCCTGCGCCCTGTCCATCTAGGCCCTTAGTTCCCATGTCCTATTGTGACTCCTACTCCATGCCCTGCGTCGTATCTAGTGGAACCTTTGTCCCGGTGGTGCCTTCTGGGCCATAGCCTTCTGATTCCTTTGCCGTATCAGGCGGGGTGGTGGTCTTCGGAGCTGCACTTGTACCAGCAGTTTCTGGAGTGATAGGGTCGTCTAACTTGAATCCCAATTTTAATTGCAGCAGCCAAGTGGCGATGAGCCGATCAATTTCCTCGTCGGCGACCATGTGGGGGAGCAACATCCAAGTTGGATCCTTACGGCCCCGAATCTGCACGTTGTGCAACGTAACCTAAAATTTTGCGATGCTCTTATACTTTTCGTACACCGTCGGAGACATGTATGGCCGAGAATGAATTTTTGATGCTAGCGCGCCATCAAACAGTACCCAAAATACCTTGTCTTCCTCAATACGCTTCGCATCCTTTGAATCCTACAGGTTTTTGTATCGTGCCCCTTCACACATATCCGATTCGAGCTCAGGGAGGACTGATCCTTCAAGGTCTTCCCATGTGACCAAGGAAATTAGGAGTAGCAGTCAAGAGTAACAAAATTCCTTCCCGTGGTCCTGTGCCTCGTGCACATTTTCCAAAAACTCGGTGCAAAGGAACTGCGACTAGTTAAAGCAGACCCCCTTTTCGCAGTGGCCAGCAAGTTGAATTACATAGGTGGGGACAGTCGTTGAATAGAATTTGTGCATCATTTTTCAAGCCAACAGTAAGGTACCCATGCGCACTCCAGGTTCAGAGATGGTTTTGACCAGGAACCCCCTTTTGTTTCATTCTATATGATAGTCTTTCTACACCTTGTCGGTGATCTACTACTTGTACTTCTTGCCGACACATGCCATGGGATTTGACCCTTGCATGGGGAGACCAGTAATGCGGTGAATTAGGGTGGCGTTGATGGGAATGCAGTCTTGGATCCACAATCTGTCATCATGGACCAGGGCTAGCAGTTGTCATTAGGGGAAATTTGAGGTCTAAAATGGGCCTCCTAAGAAAAATGTACAACAAAAATAAACTTTATAAGAACCAATAGGATTCAAGTTGATGATGTCAACCATGGGGGATGATTCACCATTTTTTAAGTTAAAAGGTAAAAATATTAAAAAATAATAAAATAATAAAACTACTTTTTCAACTCGTATTTTCAACTTATCTCCCAAATTTTTTACTCAAATTTCAAGTGGGAGTACTCGTTGGATGCAAAATTTAATTCCTCATCCAAGGATTACCCATGTTACATACTTTTTATGGACTCTGCTACACGAAAAATGAGAAATACAAATAAAAAACTTGATTACAATCACGTTTTTCATGTATTTCTCATTTTTCGTGTAGTAGGACCCATCGAAAGTATGCAACATGGGTACTCTTTGGATGAGGAATTAAATTTTACATCCAACGAGTACTCCCGCTCAAAATTTGAGTAAAAACTTTTGGAGATAAGTTGAAAATATGAGTTGAAAAAGTAGTTTTTTCATTTTTCCCTCTAAACTTTGATGATGTCATCAAATCTTATTTGATTTTTTCCACTATTATTTTATAATTTCCTTAGGAGGCCCCTTTTAGACCTCAAAATTCCCCTAATGTGCACAACTAGGTCGGTGATATTGTATCGACCAAAGTGGGGTATCCGCAACAAATTTAATAACCCTAAACCTACTAACCCGCGTGCCCACGACATTGGAACTACCTTTAGCACATTATCATCCAGTACTCTTTCGAGGTATAACTCAGGTGCCAATTCTGTGAAGGCGTCCAGGTTGGCAAGGTCGTGATTGTCGAACTTAACGGAGGGGAGATTTCCAAACACTTCTCCAATTATGGGGACTTCATCCGGAACCAGCAGCATCTACAGATAGAGTGAACAACATCGAGATTCTTGGGCGTGCGCACCGAGGGTCTTCTAGCTCAAACATAGGGCGGTATCCAAGTCAGCGGGGCTGCCAGCAAATCTTCTTCCTGAGTAGACAAAGGTCGCTTTGCAAGGTTAGGCAAGCATTCCTTAGGCACCTTCCGGGGGGATTGCACATTCCGAGGGGACGTGTGTGGCTTCACTGCAGTCCATTTCGTAGTTCTCCCCTACCCCTACTCCTAGTTTTTTTCCTTATTCTTATCCTTTCCCACCTTCTTCCCCTTGGTCGACGTGGACATGACCTCTTCAAATTCAGGAGTTACTTCCAATACTTCATCAAAATCTATCTCGACTGAGGCTGTGGCCTGCGATGATTCAGCGAGGTTGGTCGCAGTCATTCTTGCTCGGAAGATGAACTCAGGGTTCTTGATATCAGAGGGGGTAGCGTGCCTAGACATGAACATAGTACAGTGTTTACTGAAAATTGTGAAGCACAAGAATTTCGGGAAGCAAGGAACCCAATTCTGATCTACCCTCCTCTTTTTATAGCTTCGGATGGTTAACAACGTTCTGATGAAACTTAGCTGGAACTTACCATCAAATAAATCGTAAAAAATCCTCCAAAATTGTCGTATTAATTACCAATTTCCCGCTCCCTTTAACTGTAAAATTTTCTTTTTACCCAGCTTTACTATTCCAACAGCTAGTTTTCGCAGCTGTGTATTACCCCTACGCGCCAAGCGCACCCTTTCGTGCCTCTTGACTTGCGAACGACCCCTATGCGTACACCACGCTTGCCTTCGTTTTTCCGCTTGCTTACATGCAGCCATCCTAATACAGCTAATCTGGCCATATAGTAATCTGGTATGTGTCGAGTTGGACCTGTATGGTTTTAGATGGCTACCATTAACGTATCCCAACAGGGGGTCCCCGCGCAGCGTAGCCAATCTCACCACACCGCCATCCATAATCTCTGTTACTACATAAGGTCCCAACCAATGTTGTCGGAATTTCCCTAGGTGGCGTGCAAATTGGTTTTCATATAGTAGTACTAGCTCATCTTCTTTAAAAAACTTCTGTCAGATATGCCTATCATGCCAGGATTTTTCCCGGGTCTTCTGAACTTGTTGATGAAAGTTAGCAATGAACCGATCCTCCTCCAAGGCGACTAGTTGTGCTAAGTGTTCCTCCATTATATCGGGCTCCGCCATGTTTGTAAAGGTTGTGATTTGTAGGCTAGGGATGATATACTCCATGGGCATAATGGCCTCCTTCCCATAAGCCATCTGAAATGGTGTTTTCCCAGTCAACTTCTTGCACGTGGTCCGGTAGGCCCATAGTACTGACAGGATGCGCACGTCCCAATCACTTTGATCAACATTACAGACCTTGGTAAGCGCTTGTTCTAAAATTTTATTAAAATCTTCCACTGTTCCATTTTCCTGCGGGTGATACGGAGTACTCTTCGCATGGTGGATCCAGAATTCCTCAGTCAAAGCTTGAATTGTTTCGTTAATGAAATTCGTACCTCTATCATTCTTCAAGATCTTCGGGCAGCCGAACCTGGTTAAAATATTCTCAAAAATAAAGTATGCAGCGGTATCTGCAGTGCAATCCTTCACAGCTTGCGCTTCCACCCATCTGGTTACTTAGTCGGTTGCAGTGAGGATGTATTGGGCACCTGTCTTCTTACCTGGTGGGTTGATGGGTCTGATAAATTCTATAGCCCATTTATCAAATGCCTGAAGGGCCATCTGTGGTTGTAAGGGCATCTCATCTCGGCGCGACGATCTTCCTATTAAGTTGGCATGCATCGTAGGCTTTACAATAAGTGTGGGATTCGCTATGCAGTTTTGGCCACACATCCCAGCTCTTAACACCTTCTGCGCAGTTGCTTTTCCTGCATAGTGACATCCTGCAACGCCTTCGTGGGCTTCTACTAAAATGGCTTGTCTTTCATGCTCCAACACATTTCTGCGCAGTACCTCATCAGCTCCCAGCTTATACAATTGGCCAGCAATTATGGTAAAGTCAGTTGCGCGGGTTACCAATTATTTTTTTTGTTGTACCGAGTAGTCTGCAGTTGTTTCCCATGTAGTTAAGAATTGGATAATATCGGCAAAGTGCTTATCAACCACCTTAATAGAAAATATCTGCGCATCAAGAAATATTTCTTCTCGGTTGGTTGGCTCTTCACCACTCTCGATTCGGGACAAGTGGTCTGGTCCTGCATTTAGTCTCCTATAGGATTCACAATTCTCTCGAAGTCATATTCCTGAAACAGTAGTAACCATCAGCAAACCTTCCCTCCCAACACAGGCATATTGACTAGGTACTTAAAAGCTGAGTGATCTGTGAACATCTTGAAGTGCCCTTTCTGTAGGGTGTACACCATTTCCAGTCCCTCGCGTTCAGTAGTAGAGTAATTACGTTCCGCGCTAGAAATTTTTCTACTAGAAAATGCAAACTAGTGGTCAATGTCCCCTTCCCCGGGCTACGTAAGGATATCTCCTTGGGTGATACCTGAGGTGTCCACATGGACATGAAAAACCTTTGCCCAGTCAAGAAATATGAGGATGGGTGCAAAGACCATATTTTCTTTGAGAAGCTCAAAATTCTTCTGACACTCCACGCCCCAGAAAAAAGATACATTCTTCTTTAGTAGCTTCTCCATTGGTGTCGTGATCAGTGTGTACCCTTGAATAAACTTTTGAAAGTAGCCCGTGTGCCTAAGGATGGAGCGTAGTTATTTCTTAGTTGTGGGGACTGCTAAATTGATGATAACTGCAACCTTGGTTGGGTCAACCATCAATCCCTGTCGATAGACCACGTGTCCTAACAAGATCCCGAAAGGTACACATAATATGCACTTCTTAATGTTTAGGGAAATCTGGTGCTTTTTGCAGGCATCCAGAATCATGTGCAAGTTTGATACATGCTTCTTTACTAATCCAAACACTGTCCAATCGTCAAATTATACTTCCAGAAACTTGTGAATGAATTCCTTGAACAGTGCTACCACCACCCGCGAAAAGATGGCAGGGGCATTTTTGAGCCTGAAGGGCATGACAGTGTACTAGAAGGATCCCCATTCTGTTGCGAAAGTAGTTTTGTTGCGATCTTCAGGTAGCCCGAAAACCCATCAGTGAACGAGTATGCTTCCTGACCTCCCACACTGTCAAGAATTTCATCAAAGAATGATGTAGGGAATGGATCATGGACACAAGCACTGTTCAACTTGCAGAAGTCGACGCAGATTCTTATTTCCCATTTAGTCTTCTTTTCTTAGACCACCATAGGGCTTACCCAATCCGACTGTTCCATTGGTTCGATGATACCTGCTTATTTTTGGGGTTCAATCGGAAAGGTCGCTGCTTGATAGGACATGCATCTGGTTTTAAGGTGATTCGCATGACACCTAGGTCCCCTAAGATACCCTTGAGTTCTAAAAATTTTGTAGGAAACAGATCCTAATATTCAGTGAGAAGTTCCGCGACTTTTCCAATGGTATCATCATCCCAGTAATCTTCAATTCTAGCCATCTTGGGTTGTTCTTCTGTTCCAATGTTAACTTCCCTTAATTTAAGAGGCTTAGTCACATCTACTGCTTGCAATGGGGGTCCAGAAACTACGCGTTCGCCCTCAGACTCTAGGATCGTGATATTTCGCAGGTCCTCGTCACATTCCTCCATTCATAGATTCTGCAGTTGGAAATATCTTGCATCTGCGCATCCCAAGCTGGTTCCCCACACTCTATACAAGGGCATGATTCATCAAATACTAGAGCATCTATGTCTTGTAGAGATTCTTCTAATTTCTCAGTTCCACTTATCAACCCGAACGTCCCCAAAAAATCTTCCCTCGTGGTGTCCCAGTGGCGGGTGCGCTGATGTATCTCTACATTCAAATACCATGTGGCGGGGATTGGTCCCAAGGCATGGATAAACATGTGGACCCATTCGTCCCAAGTCCTTTCACACCATGCCTCCATCCATACGGACAAGTGCTTGTGTGGGTCCCCGCGGCCGAGGAAAATCTCCATGGGTAGGTTGACCGAGGGTTCGTAGGATCATCATTCTGCGACATTCCTCCCAATCCTGGAAGGTTCCCTTATGATTTTCCCACCACCGCATAGGGGTCGCATGCATAGCTAGGTTAAGCGCCCACATTCTCGTTCCCTTGGGACTTCTGCTTCGAATGCTCTAATAAAATCCCTAACACTTCCAGAATCATCAAAATAAGGCAGCTCTCTTACCTCTAAGGAGATACACCGGAAGCTCTTTGTGATTTTAATACATTGTAGCACAGATACGTCATGCAACCGGTTCTGCCAATTTTCCATCTCTCCATCTGAGTCAGAGAATCATTCGTTGTCTTTCTCCTAGCAGAGCACGCCATTAGCCGTGGGGTTAATCCAACCCTCATCCCGGGTAGTCAATTTGTAGATATGATCAACGTCGTCTTCTTCACGCACTAGTTCTATATACCACTCACCCTCTGCCAGGTCTAGAGGGACTATTACTCGCGTGCCCTCGTTCTCAAAAACCATGCTTATTTTCTTCAATTTGATAATACCTCCCATGTCTATAGACTAGTCAAGTCCTAGGAGCGTAGGGTAAGGCTCTGCATCCTCTACAATTTGAATTACCTCAAAATCCAAGCATACCTTAACTCCCGTGCTATCTACCATAATCTTTGATAATATTCCTAATGGTATGATCTTCTGTTGGTTAGCCATGCGCAGCAATATAGTAGACCATTCCAGCTTGGGTTCTCCCATCCTTTGTCAAGTCTTTTTGGGAAAGACATTTGCATCGGATCCTAAATCCAGGATGACCAAATCCATTTCATAATCGCCAATCTGTACAGTTTTCCGCATTTCCCGACCAATGCGTTTCTTATGCCTATAAATTTTGTGGACATCTTTAACTTCCGTTGGAGGGTCAACCTTTTCTGCGCAGCTGTCTATCAATGCTTGAAGGTTTTATACTGCCTTTTGGTTGCATAGAAACTTCATACATGCCTGCAGGAATGGCTTAACTTCTTCATCCACTTTTAGATTCGTTGGGGCCCTCGAGGTAGATGCCTCATCTTTGGCAAAGTCCTTTCTAGCTTCCAGGAAGGTTTCCTTCTCCTTCTGTAGGTCCAAGCTTTCATTTTTGTTAGCGTATTTTCTGATAAGCGGTTCAGCTGCAGCTCTTTCCTCGACTCCTCTAGTTGCCATGCCACTGCGCGTAATTACATTAATATTGGGTCCTTCCTAGCGTGGTTCTTCCTTAACCCTTTGTACATTTTTGTTGGTGTTTTTTGTTTCTCCTGAATCTTTGCTAGTAGTATAGGACATTCTTCAATCACGTGATCCAACTGCCTGCAATATCTGCAAGATTGGCATGCAGGGTTCGAACAGTCCCTTGTGAAGTGTCCTACCTCTCCACAACTATAGTAGATCAATTGTCCTCTTCCCCGACCTATGCTTCCACTTCTCCCCCCTCCCCGGCCTCTGGCAAGGGAGCCTCCTCGTCTAAAGGGATATAATGGTGATGAAGGGTCAGCCTGTACCCTATACAGGTTTCCTCTATCTATCATTAAATAATATGTCTGGAAGTTGTGCTCGTCATGTCCCATAGATAAGCAGAATCTGCACCATTTTTGCTTCAATTCTGGGACATAGGCACCAAGTCGAGGGCAGTGGTTGGTATCATGTAATCCAGTAACTCGGCAGTCGGCGCACCATAATGTGGGGGTGCTTGGTCCTGCAGCTTCTTTGGGGCGTAATGGGTTGGGCCCTCCCACCTAAATGTAGTCTAACAACAGAGGGCATTGATCCTTGGTGTGGCCCGACACCCTACACCTTATGCACCAAATGTCTGAGCTAGCTTCTTTTCCCTGCTTATTTCGAAAATTCTATATTTCTAGGTGCATTGCCTCCAACTGGCCCTGGATCTGCTGCACCCCAAACTGGGTATCGTCCCTTGGCGCCGCTTCTAACTTCATGGCAACTTCCAGGGATTTCTCTTGCATATCAATCGTCTGCTAACCCATAGGCCCGCGCAGGTGTGGTAATAGCATGTAAATGAACCATTCCTTGTGTTATCAATCCTCATACTTAAATTCTCCATCCATGATAACTTTCTTCAGCCGCTGATCAGTCTCCCATACAAACTCAGTAGGTCCCTGCTTAAAATATTTCAAGTCAATCACAAGTTGAGCGTAGGACTTAGGCTTTCAAAACTGTTGTTTTAAGGCATCCTTAATCTCGTGTATTGATGGATCTGCATGCTGGCCAACGTACCCCATGAACCAATCCAAGGCCCTTCCTTCAAAGACCAGGGATAGCTGCGCCCTTTTTACAGCATCACTAGCAACATTCTGCACAGTCCATACCAATTCCTCTACGAACCAAAATCGGTCCTTGTCCTCATCCCCCACACCCTTAAAGATGGGTAGATTCATGTGTGTAGCCATGTTGTCTTCCGCTGGTGGTAGAGGGGTAGGAAATTTCTTTCCCTTGCGTTGGTTTGACGGTGGTGTAACCGGGGGCTAGTTTATGCATGTGTAGGCGGCTCTCTTAAGGGATTATAGACGGATCTATCCCCTTCTCAATTGATTCTGTCATATTTACCACTTCGTGTCGTACTTTCACTCTGATAGGAGGTCATTCACTTGGTGTGGCTGCACAAAATACCCTTTTCACAGATAGGGGGCCCCATTCCAACATTATTACTTAGGGAAATAAATTGTACAGGATACCAGAGGTAGTACCGCCTCCTGCCATCTCCTTGACTATTGAAAAACAATGCAGTAAGATTGTTTCCCAAACCAGGAAATTTATTTTCCTTACAACTCGTTCACAGGGAAAGAAGAATATTGTGGCCATAGCCTCGAAACAAGGCTCCCCTGCACGGTTGCAGCAAATGGAAAAAGTCGTGGAGGAATACGAGGACATTTTCTCCTAACCCTCAGAGGTTCCTCTACACTGTCAAGACAAGCACTCCATCGATCTGACCCCCCGTGCATCACCGCCTAATATTTCCATACCTCATGCGATTAAATAAACAGAATCTACACATGTACTATCTGAGGAAACCAAATTTATTGAACGCATCCAAAACATCCGCCAGCAGGTCCACGACATCTTGGGAAAATCCAATACCAAGTTCAGCAGAATTTGCCTCTCATGGAGGAACTTAATGAAAT
Organism: Pinus albicaulis; assembly: GCA_034641835.2. Classification (NCBI taxonomy): domain Eukaryota; kingdom Viridiplantae; phylum Streptophyta; class Pinopsida; order Pinales; family Pinaceae; genus Pinus; species Pinus albicaulis. The sequence continues at coordinate 685,795,335 of CM076583.1, forward strand.
GGGGAACATTGCTTCCTAAGGAGGGAGGAATGATCAAGGTGGATATTGGTGGCCACCCACCTATTCCATTTGGACTCGCAGCATCAGTTCTTTCATTTTTTCAGTTTCAGCACAACTTACTCTTTTTAGCAGGTTTTCTAGTCTGGAACTTCTAGAGCCGTTTGGAGGCCCTAATGATATAAGTGAATATTGTTGGCCACCAAAATATTCCATTTGAACCCCCACCATCAGTTCTTTCATTTTTTCAGTTTCGGCACAACTTACTATTTTTAACAGTTTTTAGGGTCCGGAACTTCCGGAGCCGTATTGAGGTTCTAAACGATGTTTTTTGGGAAACCCGGAAGCAACATGGGTTTGTGGACCAATGTTGCTCACATAAAAAGTTGTAATCCTCAGATAGATATTTCTAACGAGGTATGGTGCGCATCAAACGGAGATTGTATGCAAAATTTACGTCCCTGAGAAGTAAAAACACCAATTTACCCAAACAGGGCCCATAGTTTTGGCGCTTCATCTCCTAGGGTTAGGTTTTTGGATGTTTATGGTTTTCCATTGTTTCTTGTAGAAATTATATAACTTGTGTGTTATATATCCAAGATTCTCCTGATCACACACTATTTTAACTTCATGCACAATACAGAATCTATTCCACCATTGATCATCACATGCAGAAATTAAATCAATTGCAATGCACACATGAAACCATAAAAATTCACACACATTAACACAGTGATTTAATGGGAAAGCCTGAAGTTAAAAACCCCAACTATCTGTATATAATATGTTTCATAGATATCATGTAACAATCCTCATACAAAGCTGAACATATCAAGCTCTCAGTACAATACAATCGCTACACACTAATTAGGCCCGATCTTGCAAATCCATGCACCGATCTCTGCCACCTGCTAGCCTACCTATACTGCACAATCCCTGCTGAAGAATGGCTCTGAATGAACTCGTATCCACCTGGCTTGCACTGTGCAATCCTCATTGGCATCTCTACTGAGTGTTGGATGCAATCAATGCATCACTATAGTCACAACTGATAGTCACACTTGCTCTTTCACCTACCTCTCCACTGGTCTCCACTGAAACTGTCCATGCACTGTAGTTAACTGATGTATTATTCAATTGATTAATGAGTTAATATTTAGTGAATTAATTATTAATTAATTCACACCACTCTCACTAGTGTATCAATCAGTTAGACTAGATACAACTAGCTCAATTGTGTCTAACTGAGTTAAACTGAACACAACTCCACCAACTACTTCTACAACTCCACCAAACCCTGTCACATGAGTTCTAACTAAAGTCCCGATGCAATAGCTCCGTTAAACCCTCGGTAATAGCGTAATTCCTTCTATCAGCTCCTGTGCCACATCTGTGCACTTAACTGAAGTACTCCAAGAGAATAAGATAATGTTTAGAGTCCAAATATTATTAAGATCTAATAATATTCGACATAGCTATTTTTAGACTAGCAATCTAAAAATAGATTCCGCCCAATATGTCTAAAAATAGAAGTCCATCTATTTTTTCCGACTTGACCAACCATCCACAAATAGCATCCTGCAACTCATAGAACATGATCCATATGTCTAAAAATAGACATAGTCTAAAAATAGACTTTGCGCCAAAAATAGTCTGCGGGCCCACTTAGTGAAGGCGACTTCTTTCCACTAAGCTCATCATCTTGTTGCAATCTCAACACTCCCTCTCAACAAGATAAGGATTATCTGCCACCCCTATCCTGCCTCTGTGGTATTCGAATTTGCTCCTAGTGAGCGCCTTTGTCAAGATATCAGCATTCTGATCCTCCGTAGGAATGTATGAAAGTAACATGATCTTTCGCTGCACACAATCTCTGATATGATGATACCGGATGTCAATGTGTTTAGATCTATCATGAAATACCGGATTAACCGAGAGTTTGATGCAACTCTGATTATCACAATATATCACAGTAGGATCTAAGTGTGAACCGAACAACCCGACCAGGATCTTCCTCATCCATATAGCCTCGCATGCAGCCAAACTTGCTGCCATGTACTCGGCCTCCGCTGAACCGAGTGCCATAGATATCTATTTCTTGTTGTACCAAGAAACTGTTGTAGACCCAATACTGAAAATCCCTCCATATGTTCTCTTTCTGTCCATTGGGCTCCCTGCCCAATCTGCATCCGTGAATCCATGCAGCTTCACCTCATCCAACTGTTTGTACCATAGTCCATATCCTGATGTGCCCCTAAGATACCTTAGGACATGCTTGCCTGCCTTCCAAAAGAGCTTGGTAGGCTTAACCATAGCTTGTGAAAGCTAGTTAATAGCGTAGCATATGTCCGGTCGTGTATTGACTAGATACATGAGCGAACCAACCAACTATCGATAAACAATGGCATCCACTACCTCTGCCAATGTAGCATCCTCTTTCCTCCAACCACCAGGAAGAGGAGTGTCGATAGGCTTGTAGCCTTGAATGTTGAAATTCTCCAGTATCTCCCGGGCATACTTGCCTTGAGACACAAATATTCCACCCTTCCGCTGCCAAATTTCCAATCCCAGGAAATAATGAAGGAGGCCCAAGTCCTTCATCTCAAACTCCTTTGCAACATCAGCATTGCATGAGTGTATCAACAGTTCATCACCTGTTAGTATCAAATCATCTACATAAAGTAAAATGATCAGCAACCTACCCTTAACCACAATATGGTACAGGTTAGGATCTGCCTCACTCTTGGTAAAACCAAGTCCTTTGAAATAACTGTCTATCCGTGTGTACCAAGCACGAGGTGCTTGTTTCAGCCCATACAACGCTCTTTTGAGCCTACACACATGTGACTCGCTACTGAATATTTCGAATCCTTTAGGCTTCTCTATGTACACCTCCTCCTCAATGACTCCGTTGAGGAACGTAGTCTTCACATCCATCTGATGAATGTGCCAACCCATCTACGCTGAGAGAGAAAGTATGGTCTGTATGGAAGAATACCTTGCGACAGGTGCAAAGGTTTCTTCATAGTCGATCCCCTCGATCTGTGAGAAGCCCCAAGCAACAAATCTTGCCTTGTACTTCTCGACGCTCCCGTCAGCAGCTTGCTTCACTTTGTAGATCCACCTCAAACCTACCACTGATTTCCCTTCCGGCCTTGGGACAATCTCCCATGTACTGTTTTTGACAATTGAATCATACTCTTCCACCATGGCATCTACCCATGTAGGGTCCTCCACAGCTTCCTTGAAAGAAGATGGTTCTGTCACGATACACTTGCTCATCAGAGCCATGTATCCAGTAAATCGGTCAGGTGACTTTCTATGTCTGCGCTGTGATGTAGGTGCTCCTACATTCTGTGCTGCATCAAGATTCAGTCGCTCAGCTTCTGTAGTGCGCTTCCACCCTCTGATGTTTGGAACTGCATGAGTGGTTTCTTCCACTCCATGAACCTCCTCTTGTGGTTGATCCACATCCTGAGGCTCATCTTTAGGAACTAGTAGCTCCTCATCTGCATGCAAGTGTAGCTCCCTCTCAAGTGACAACTTCATGGCTTTCTCCTCATGAAATTTTATATCCCGTCGCACAACAGTCTTCCGACTGTCTGGAAAATACACACGATAATTGTGGGGTGTTTCTGTGTACCCCATAAATATCCCAACCTCTGCGGTCAGCTCCAGCTTCTTCCTGACATCCTTTTTCACATGAATGTAAACAGGTGAGCCAAAAATCTTCAAATGAGAAATATCAGGCTTCTTACCAGAAAACGCCTCTTCGGGTGTACTCATGCCAAGTACTCTATGAGGACAACGGTTTTGCATTAAACCGCAGCGTGTTGCATGCTTCAGCCCACAAATGCGAAGGCCCCGATCATGCAACATCGCCCGTGCAACACCCACAATCGGCTCGTTCTTTCTCTCCGCGACCCCATTCCGATGTGGGTTATGAGGTGCTATGAGCTCTCTTCGAAGTCCTTCTGTGCTGCAAAAGTCCTTGAATTTGACAGAGATGAATTCACCACCATTGTCGCTCCTAAGAGCCTTCACCCGCTTCCCCGATTCTTTCTCAACCAGTGCCTTGAACTCACAGAACTTTGAGTATGTCTCGCTCTTCTTCTGCATGAAGAAGATCCAACACTTACGAGAAAAATTATCAACAAATATCACATATTACCTGTGCTTTACTGTCGAAGCTACTGAGAAAGGTCCACACACGTCTGTGTGAATTCTCTCAAGGATCGTCGTGGCGCGAATATCCTTCTCGTGAAAGGTGGCTTTCTCAAATTTTCCCAAAGTAAATCCCTTGCATTGATTTGACTGCGCAAGTGTACCTTTGAAGTCTTTAGAATCTACTGCACTGTGCCGCCATGGTGAAGATGGCCCAATCTCTTGTGCCACAATTCGCCCTCATCCCAGCTCACCACTCCTTCTTTGCTGCCATTGCTTTGCATCCATCTACCTGCAATTGATAAAGGTTATTAACTCGAACCCCTATCCTCCGGGTTTCACCAGTGGCCTTACTATGTAGGAAAGCCTTTCCCTTGCTAAAGACAACATCATATCCCTTGTCTTCCAACATCGCCACAGAGATCAGATTCTTCTTCAATTTTGGAACATGCATGACATCCTTCAATATGAAAGGTTTACCAGACTCCCTCTCAAAGCAAATGGTCCCGATACCAGTCGCATTGTATCTACCATCATCGCCCATCTCGATGTGCACTCTAAGATCCTTCTCATCCAGATCACTGAACAAATCTTTGTCTCCGATCATATGGAAATACGCACCACTATCACGAAGCCACACCGATCCCATCACACTTGAAACCGAGCATGCGATCAGTGAAAAATCCAGCTCAAACTACGAGGCTAAGACCTCTCCAGCTGCAGATCCAACAGCCTGCTTATTTTTCTTCTTATGTGGACAATTAGTGGTGTAATGTCTGTGTTGGTGACAGTGAAAGCACTTCACCTTGGACAAATCCTGCTTCTTTCCTTTCGCACCGGATTGAGAAGGATTTTTCTTTCCCTTCCCTTTCCTTGCTTTGGCAGCCAAAGCGCAATTTTTTTCATCTTCATTCTTCAATGAAGATCCATCCCTAGTACCCCACCTTATCTCCTCCTACACAAGATTCGACCAAAGTCGCTCCCATCCTGGCAGTTTCTCCCGACCATTGACAGAGTCCTCGTAACTATGCCTACTCTTCGGTTGCCCAAGGAGAGCCAAGCTCACCAAGTCCTCTTCATCTACAATAACCCCCACACTTCCCAGCTCATCCCTGCACTGGAAAAACTTCGTGAGGTACTTGGGTATACTGTCGCCTTTCTCCATTTTTATTTTCCTGAGTTTGTCTTTAAGCACCAACTTCCTCTTATTGCTTTCACTTTGGAACAAGTCTGTCAAAGCTTTCCACATAAAGAATGGAGAAGCTTTACCATGAAGGCTGGACACAATGTGATCCTTCACACCTTCCAACGGAATCCTTCGACATTTTTATGTCTTCTTTTTCCATGCGTCAAGTGCAGCAGCATCGCTAGAAGCAGGCTTTGGAATTTCTGCATCTATGAACTCCTTCAACCCATTATCATCCAGCACCGCCTCCATCTTGTCCTTCCATGAAATATAATTCGAGCTTCCCTCAAGAGCATACTCCAATCACAATCCGTTGAAAGACATTTCAATGAATGCTCAACTTCGACACCAAGAAAACACTGCAACAAATTCGAATTCCACCAGCACAAAACTCAACTGCTTCAATAATTGCAATCTGCTCTGATCAATATCGTTCTGATACCATGTAAAAATTATATAACTTATGTGTTATATATCCAATATTCTCCTTATCACACACTATTTTAACTTCATGCACAATACAGAATCTATTCCACCATTGATCATCACATGCGGAAATTAAATCAATTGCAATGCACACATGAAACCATAAAAATTCACACACATTAACACAGTGATTTAAGAGGAAAGCCTAAAGCTAAAAACCCCAACTATCTGTATATAATATATGTCATATATATCATGTTACAATCCTCATACAAATCTGAAAATATCAAGCTCTCAGTACAATACAATCACTACACACTAATCAGGCCCGATCTTGCAAATCCATGCACCAATCTATGCCACCTGCTAGCCTGCCTCTACTGCGCAATCCCTGCTGAAGAATGGCTCTGAATGAACTTGTATCCACCTGGATTTCACTGCGAAATCCTCATTGGCATCTCTACTGAGTGTTGGATGCAATCAATGCATCACTATAGTCATAACTGATAGTCACACTTGCTCTTTCACCTACCTCTCCACTGGTCTCCACTAAAACTGTCCATGCACTGTAGTTAACTGATGTATTCTTCAGTTGATTAATGAGTTAATATTTAGTGAATTAATTAATAATTAATTCACAACACTCTCGCTAGTGTATCAATCAGTTAGACTAGATACAACTAGCTCAATTGTGTCTAACTGAGTTAAACTGAACACAACTCCACCAAGTACTTCTATAACTCCACCAAACTCTGTCACATGAGTTCTAACTGAAGTCCTCATGCATTAGCTCCAGTAAACCCTTAGGAATAGCGTAATTCCTTCTCTCAACTGTTGTGCCACATCTGTGCACTTAACTGAAGTGCTCCAAGAGAATAAGATAATGTTTAGAGTCCAAATATTATTAAGAGCTAATAATATTCAACATATCTATTTTTAGATTGGAAATCTAAAAATAGATTCCGCCCAATATGTCTAAAAATAGAAATCCATCTATTTTTCCAACTTGACCAACCATCCAGAAATAGCATCCTGCAACTCATAGAATATGATCGACATGTCTAAAAATAGACATAGTCTAAAAATAGACTTTGCGCCAAAAATAGCCTGCGGGCCCACTTAGTGAAGGCGACTCTGTTCACTAAGCTCACCATCTTTTTGAATCTCAACATTTCTCAATAATAAATAGGCCCTCAGGCCTCATTGTAACACAGTTCAGAGGCCTATAGCCGCCACATATCTTCTCAGAGATACGCTACCAACGCCCTAGCTAGTTTATTTACATTATGTCTGTAAGTACATTTTTTTTATTTGATATTAATGAAATGAAATATTATTTTCGATGCATCTCTATGTTTATGTATATTTATGTATTTTATTTCATTCCTTCCTAAATATGAATTAGTAATAATTGGATTCCCTAATGGTATAGCTAGAGTGCACATTGGAGTATCATAGCATCCCTCTACATAGATGGGGCTTGTACCATTACTTGGTTTCCTCTGCACATTGGTGAGAGGGAGGCCACATCTTTTAGATGGATTTTATGTGATAAATAGATAAATGATATGAGACGACATGAGCTACATAGGGGGCAGGATTCATAGGATGTGGGCTAGCTCCATGTATAGGAATTGGTTCTCTCAATCCTTCCCTTGGGTTTGGATGGTTATATATATTGAGTTGGTACCTCATGGAGTGGGGTAAGCATATGGAGTTGATCATAGACTGAAGTGAGGGTGAGCAAGTGTTTTCAAGCAATGGGGAGATTGGAGGCCCAGGTTGGAATTGGGATCCGAGTGGGACTACCTACCATTTACTAGATACGTAGATTGAATATAGGTTCAGTGGCATAGTTGAACCAATGGTCGAGTGCATACATTGGCTAGGGGAGTTTCAGTCAGAACCATTGACCAATCAGTTTGTGAGGGGACTCAATGGGTCATCTGGGAATGTTGGTTGTGCATGGGGGCACGGGATGATTTACGCACTTTGGCAAGAGATGGTCGGAGGAGGTGGTATTGGCAAGCCATTAGACATTGCCTTGTATGGAACTGCGGATTATCCACAGTTATGTGGTGAAAAATGGACACAGAGTAACATAGAAGTGGTGGCATTGCTACGGGTACATATGGAGATTCACCTTTCAGGTCCCTCTAGGAGAATTTGGAGGGAGAATACATGCATTAGAAGGTATTGTGATGCAACGGTGGAGGTGTTGATGTAATTAGGGTGCAGACCAACACTTATTGTCTCATCTTTAGGCCATGGAATCCAATGGGGTGTAGAAGTGTATAGCCTTGAGCAGTGGTTTGCAGGAGTGCTTGGAGATGCATGGTGGTGTGTCGTAGTATGTTGGATTGTGTTGTGGAGTAGCAGAACCGACTCACATCACGTTGAGTACACGCGGAAAGTTTTAGGTACAATGAACCAAATAGGATATGAGACAGTGCATGAAGGTATAGCAGTAATAGGGGGTATCCATTAGTGCATAGTGACAAGTCGCAGTGTACAGTGGAATATCGAGGAGTATAGGGATACTTGGTAGTATGCAGTGGCATATGGTGCAGCACAGCTATCTCTTGGATCATTGCCTCCCAGGACACTGATGGATGGAGACATTAGGCATACCTTTGCGTGTAGTTCACCTAGAATTGACAAGGATGTAGATGATCAACACTTGATTATATCCATGGGGACTCACACGCATGTTCCTCTTCTATATCACTTGCAAGCAGAGATGATTTGGTCGTTGTCCTTCGACACCCTAGGAATGAGTAGTAGGGTGTATGGAGCTCACTTGAGATATTTGGATGGGAATTAGTGCACCAGGTGATCTGAAAGGAGCATATTAGTTCTGTTGTGCTAAGTTTCCTTTCAGTCAATTAAACATGTACAAATTGTCTCCAAAATTTTTCTTAAGGTATGAGAGTTCTAACTATGAAAATTAGATGAATTAGTGAACTTTAATCATGTAAATAAGCCTTAAAAACACTAAAATACAATGCATAACAAAGAAAAACATTCACACATAATTTTTACACAGTAGGCATGATGAAGCAGTTCACCCCTCCTGGGCTACATCTACTGGTCCAGCTCCCCATGGCATGTCCCTCTTTTTCATTATGCTCAAAATTGAAATTACATATGTTTGTATGCCTCTAATGGTTGTTTTCTCTGCACCAATGGCTCAAAAATGCTCAAATTAGTCTAGGTAGACTCTTGTTTCACCAAAATTGGTCGAAAATTGACCTCCCAATGCATTTTTCCCAATGACAGCTAGAAAAGCTCCACTAAATGTGGAGACTAGCAGTTTAACTCCAGATAAATTAATAGCTTACCCCAAATTTGGGGCGCGCTCCAAAACTGGCGAGTGGATAAGGTTTAACATTAATTGTGAGTGGCGGGGTGGTCACATGCCACCCTCGCCGTTACTTCCGCTTACAATTTGAAAAAATCCAGTTATAGAAGTTGGAACTAGGAGTTACGGGTTCCATAACCTATAGTATAAACCGTCAACCCAACCGTTAAAATTCTGCATGTGATCACCATTGCAACTAACCCGCCGGATGTTAGAACCTGGAGTTAAGGTTCCCAACCTTATCCATTAAATGCCACGGTTACATGTGAACACCTCCCATACTACGCTGGTGGTTAAGTTTAATATCATGATTACTATGTGGGCCATGGTTCTGAGTGGATGGTCACTTGAAAGGGGGGGATGGCCCTTCGGGGCTGCCCTCCCAAGCCCTCGATGCAAACATAGTTAAATTTTAAATTATACCAATATCCTATAGGGGAAAGAAACACCCCACAGGCGAAATGGTAAGAGGTCTTTGCGTGCGGAGAGGAGGTCGCAGGTTCGACCCCCGTCGACTCCACAAAATTTTTCACTAACCTTGTGAGGACACGTGGTGGCCTACGGGCTTGCCACGTGTCACTCAATCATTTGTCCACCTATAAACACATCCAATGGTCCAGATCCATTCGTACCATCTACATGCAATGGCCCACGATGAGCCACATGGCGCCACCACATTGGCTCAGAAGAAAATGGAATATTCCCAGAATATTTCGTTGACTGTACCTGCAAGCTGACTGGGCATCCAGTCACCAAAATTTTGTTGTTTGGGAAAACGAATAGAACGCGATATCTTCCTCATACGACATCGGTTTTTCGAATCATTCACAACGCCGGAATCGCAACGACGAGACCTTTCCGATCGCTCAGGTTCAGACCTGTTTCGATCACTTTCATTTTTGAGCATATGACTTGATCTCCTGATCACACCTCCCCGTTGGGAAGCTTTTGGACCCCAAAATAATTTAATCGCCTGTTCATAAGATGAGGGAATAGCTCCCTCACCTTTTCCACTTCCATCCATCTTGCCTTACTTGGTTTGTTGCCCATCAGCCCAATCCGAAGATAATCGACACTTCCTCTTTTAGAATTGTGTGTCCTCCTGTCAAGAATGGCATCTTCCTTGAGCTTGTCCAGAAATTCTGGCGAGAAATATTCTATTGATGGCAGTTGAATGTCACTCCCTTGATCATCAATAAATGGAGGCTCATACAAACATAAATTCTCCACATTGACAATGGAATACATTTTCATATATGAAGGAAATTCAAGTTGAAATGCATTATTACCAACTTGTTTAATAATATTGAATGGACCATAATGAATAGGCTGGAGCTTTTTACCTTCTCCTTGCATCCTTTCTTTGCTTATGTGCAACCATACTTCATCTCCTTCTTGAAACTTGTGATCAACTCTATGTTTTTCATGCCTCTCCTTGTACTTGCCTTGACTCTTCTCAAGTTGTTCTTGAACTTGATGATGAATAATCTGAATTTTCTCAATGAACTTTCGAGCCTTGTCAATATAATTATGCCCATCAATTGCAACATCCTTCTCATAGATGAAGTCCAATGGTGATTTCGGGAAATACCGAAGGAAAGCTTCAAAAGGTGAAGTATTTGTAGAAGAGTGCTTGGCCCGGTTGTAAGCATGTTGAATGTAATGCAGTTGTTCATCCCACAACTTGGGATTCTTGCTGCAATATCCTCTCAATCGATGCACAACGGTCCTATTCACCACCTCGGTTTGGCCATCAATTTGCGGATGAAAAGCAGTACTCTTTTTCAACTTTGTGTCCATGATCTTCCAAAGATTGGACCAAAAATTCCCAACGAACCTGGAATCCCTATCACTAACAATAGAAGTTGGCAAACCAAAATGAACCCATACATGTTGCAAATAAAGTTCAGAAGTAATGGTTTTCTTACATGGCATAAGTATACACATTTTATTGAATCTATCCACAACTACATAAAGATAATCATGTTGTTTTCTTGACATAGGTAGACCTCCAACGAAGTCCATGGAGACACTCTCCCATGGCTTTGATGGTACCGGTAGTGGCGTGTACAACCCAAGATTCCTATTGCTAGGCTTTCTTGTAGCACACATAGAACATCCTCTTATAAAACGTGACACGTTGTCTATCATGTGAGGCCAATAACAATACCTTTATAGATACGCCATTGTTTTTCTTACCCCAAAGTGACCAGCAATAAGAGACGAATGAGCCTCTCTCATGACACTAAGTCTCTCTCCTTGTGGGATGCCCAAATGAAATAGCAAATTTTTATGCAAGTGATAATAATTTTCCTCAACTTGATTCCCTTCACTCAAACTAGCATACACATCTTTAAAATCAGCATCAGATGCATACTGTTCTATGTAACTCTCATGTACAATAGAATCATTTTTAAGCAAAGTAGAAGCACTTATAATAGGCCTTGAAAGCATATCAGCAACTTTATTGAAAATACCTTTCTTGTACCTTATAACCAAGTGAAATAGGCCTTGAAAGCATATTAGCAACTTTATTGAAAATACCTTTCTTGTACCTTATAACCAAGTGAAATTGTTTAAGGAATCCCATTCACTTGAAATGTCGTGATTGTTGCAATTTTGTTTGCGACTACAAGTAATGAAGTAGTTGGTGATCGGTATGAATAATCGTCTCTTACCCATCAAGTATTGTTTCCACTTCTTGAAACTTTGTACCAACGCATACATCTCTTTGTCATATGTTGGATAATTGATTACAACACCATTGAATGTTTCAGAATGAAAAGCGATAGGTTTACCATGCTGCAAAAGTACTGCGCCCATGGCATAATCACTAGCATCAGTCTGTATCTTGAATGGTTGTCTCAAATCCAGTAATGCAAGAACCTGAGTTGAACTGATCTTGTCTTTTAAAGCTTCAAAATATTTTTTTTGTTTTCCTCCCCATTGGAAGCCTTTCTTCACACTTGTCACTGCATGCATTGGAGTTGTTATCGTAGAAAAGTTAGCAATAAATTTTCTCCAATACTGAGCTGCACCTAAAAAAATTCTTACCTTTTTTACTAATTTGGGAGTGGGCCAATTCACAATGGATTCCACTTTAGAAGGATAATTCTCAATACACCTCCTCCTACAATGTGTCCCAAATAAATGAAAGATTTTTTTCCAAATTTGCACTTAGACATATTAAGAAATAATTGCTCTTTCTTCAAAACATGAAGTACCCTCTTTACATGCAAGACATGCTCTTCTCTTGTTTTGTTGAAAATGAGTATATCATCTAATTACACAATCACAAAGCCATCAAGAAATGTATGCAAAACATTATCCATCACACGCATGAAAGTTTTCGGTGCATTACACAAACCAAATGGCTTAACCAACCACTCAAAGAGTCCTTGTTTGGTTTTGAATGCAGTCTTCCATATGTCACTTTCTGAAATTCTTACTTGATGATATCCACTTCGTAAATCTAAATTAGTGAAATACTTTTCTTCTTTCAGCTGATCTAACAAATAATCTATCCTTGGGAGTGGGTATCGATTTTTTACCGTTATCTTGTTCAAAGCTTTTAAATCAACACACATGCGCTAAGTCCCATCTTTCTTCGGAATCAGGACTATAGGTGAACTGCATGGAAAATTTCTTGGCCTTTGTCCAACAAGTCCTTGATTTTCCTCTTTATTTAAGCATTCTCCATTATCGACATGCCATACATGCCGATGTTTGGAAGAGGACAATCTTGTTGAAACTGAATCTCATGTTGAATCTCCCTTTTAGGAGGAAAACCTGTTGGCTCCTGAAACATCTCATGATGTGCATCAACTACTTCATATAACTTAGGATCACAATCTTCAAATGACTCATGATTAAAATCATCTTTAGGCTTAATCATTAGAAGAACAAAATTCTTACTTGAATTCACTAGTCATTTTACCTATCCAACATTTACCATTGCAATATTTGTCTTCTTGCGATGTGCTCTAACAATGTACTCCTTGCCATCTTTGAATAAATGGTATTTGTTCTCATGGCGATGGAAGATATATTTCCTATCATACAATTAAGGAATTCCCAACACAGCACCTGTAATATCAAGCGGAACCACATCTAATTCAACTGTGTCAACAAAATGTGCAGTTATTGCAAAGCGCAATATGCACTTCTTTGAAACTTGTAAATTTACATCCTTACAAATCCACCCAAGTGGATATGGTTTTGGATGTGGAATGGTCTCAATATTAATTTTCTTGACCAAGTCTTCAAATATTAAATTCTCTTGTGAACCACTATCAAACAGTGTATCAATCTTGGTATGTTTGGATATGACCCTCACATGAAATAGTTCAATTATCTCTTCTTCATTTGGAGCTTCTATGTGACAGTTTGAAGTACTAGTACTGGGTTTTGTTTCAGTTTCTTTCCCCTTCATGTTCTTCAATCCCATGGCTGTAATTTTAGTTTCATCACCTAAATATTCTCCTAAGGCATGTTGAGTTGTAGCTTCATTTTTCTACTTCCCCTTGTTATTGTTAAATTTGGGTCTCTTTTCAGGATGTAGTTTCCAACAGTTTTTCTCTTCATGGCCTTCTCTTGAACAATGTTTACAAACCACTTTCTATCCCTCTTTCTTGACAGATGCATTCTTTTTGCCTTTTCCTTTTGAGTTCATCTCTTTTTTTTCGCTTAAAAGGCTTGTTTCTACCCTCTTCAAAAGTATTTTTCCCTCTAGCTTCTAAATGTGTAGCTTGAACACATACCTCATCTAGGCTTGTAGGATTAAACATGAGGATAGTATGTATAAGGTAGCAATGTAAGCCCCCTATTTACTTAAGAAAAGTATCTTGACTTTGCAAATATACCCCTAATAAGAGAGCTCTTCTCCTAAATTCTTGGGCGTAGTCTTGTACATTTTGTCCTTTCAATTGTCTAAAATTTTTCCAATTCATTATAGCTTTCTACATGTGAGCTAATGGATAAAATTGTTGTTTTATTGCAGTAATGAAATCAATCCATGATAGAATAATCTTACCATGTTTTTTTATCTCCTCCTTTTTCTTGGCTTCCCACCAAACAAGAGTTGCACCTTCCATCCTCAATGAAGCTAGTTGGACTTTGGTGTCATCATCATGAAGGTTCTAAATTCTCAAATAAACCTCCAATTACCTAATCCAATTATCAAGATTTTCTACATTGACTTCACCATTAAACATTGGCAATTCAAACTTAACATCAAGTTTTATAAAAGGACTTTTACCCGTGTTCTTTGACTTGTGTGACTTGTGTATTGAAGATGAAGTAGAGGATGATGATGATGAGGGTGAGGATGGTGACTTTCCACTGCCTCCATTTCCTCCATTTCCCTTCTTTTATTTTCCTTCATCATTGTGACCTCCTGATGATCCCTGACCTTCCTTGTGAATTTTGGATCCTTCTCCTTCTAATATTTCATTCCTTTCTTGATAAAGTACTCTCACCATTTCAGTCATGTCAAGGAATGCTTTCCTGAACACTCTTTCTTCCTCTTTGGGATCCACATCTTCATTGGTTTCTTCTTCTCCTGGAGGCATGCTTGATGCAGCTTCTGCTTATCTTGGAGGTGAACTAGGTGGTGGAGAATGTGGCAATCTTGCCCTCCTTTGGTGTGGCTCACTTTGAGAACCTCTTTCTTCCGCCAATTTTCCTTCTCCTCTCTTAAGCTTGAGCCTAGTAAGTATGAAAACCCTTGCAAACAATTAAAAAATCCTTGCACATAAAACACCAGAGATAAAAATCTAGCTTTGATACCAACTTGATATGAAAGGAGTGTATCAGTTTTTCTATGCTAAGTTTCCTTTCAGTTAATTAAACATGTACAAATTGTCTCCATAAGTTTGCTTAAGGTATGAGAGTTTTAACCATGAAAATTAGATGAATTAGTGAACTTTAAGCATGTAAATAAGCCTTAAAAACATTGAACAGCAGTGCATAACAGAGAAAAACATTCACACATAAGTTTTACACAGTAGGCATGATGAAGTAGTTCACCCCTCCTGGGCTACATCTATTGGTCCAACTCCCAATGGCATGTCCCTCTTTGTCATTATGCTCAAAATTGTAAATTATATATGTTTGCATGCATCTAATGGCTATTTTCTCTGCACCAATGGCTCCAGAATGCTAAAATTAGTTTAGGTAGACTCTTGTTTCACCAAAATTGGTTGAAAATTGACCTCCCAATGCATTTTTCCCAATGACAGCTAGAAAAACTCCACTAAATGTGGAGACTGGCAGTTTAACTGCAAATAAATTAATAGTTTACCCAAAATTTGGGGCGCGCTCCAAAACTGGTGGGCGGATAAGGTTTAACATTAATTGTGATTGGCGGGGTGGTCACATGTCACCCCCGCCATTACTTCCGCTTACGGTTTGAACAAATCTTGCCATGGAAGTTGGAACCGGGAGTTACGGATTCCATAACCTGCAGCATAAATCGTCGCCCCAACCGTTAAACTTTCGCATGTGATCACCGTTGCAACTAACCCGCCGGATGTTGGAACCTAGAGTTAAGGTTCCCAACCTTATCTATTAATTGCCACGGTTACATGTGAACACCTCCCATACTTTTTCGGTGGTTAAGTTTAATATCATGGTTACCGTGTGGGTCGTGGTTCCGAGAGGATGGTCACTGAAAGGGGGGGCTAGCCCTTCGAGGCTAACCTCCCAACCCCTCGACAAAAACATAATTAAAGTTTAAATTATACCAACATCCTATAGGGGTAAGAAACACCCCACAGGCAGAATAGTAAGAGGTATTTGCGTGTGGAGATGAGGTCACGAGTTCGACCCCCGTCGACTCCACAAAATTTTGCACTAACCTTGTGAGGACACGTGGCAGCCTGCAGGCTTGCCATGTGTCACTCAATCATTTTCCCACCTATAAACACATGCAACAGTCTAGATCCATTCGTACGATCTACATCCAACAGCCCATAATGTGCCATGTGGCACCACCACATTGGCTCAGAAGGAAATGGAATATTCCTAGAATATTCCACTAACTGTACCTGCAAGTTGACTGGGCATCCAGTCACCAAAATTTTGATGTTTGGGAAAATGAACAGAACACGATATCTTCCTCATACAACATCAGTTTTTCAAACCGTTTTCGGCGCCGGAATCGCAACGATGAGACCTTTCCAGTCGCTCAGGTTCAAACCTATTTCGAGTACTTTTAGTTTTGAGCATATGAATTGATCTCCTGATCACCAGGGGAGAGACTCTTTAGTGGTGGCCTTGGGTCATAGCACGAGCTGACAGGTACAGGTTTGGGGAGTGCATGGCTTGTTGTAGATGTAGTGTATGTTCCAACCTTGAGTTCACACTTAAAGGGATGCATGACACATTTTTGGCGAGGAACTTAGAGGTTTCATAGGAACATATACAGTAGGTCATTGACCTTTCTGATGGGCCCATATTTAGCCTCCAGGAAGTATCAGGGCGCATTTTTAGGAGACAAGATAGCATATCCGATGATGTGGCATAACACACACAGGGTAGTTTCGCGTGTGAAATATTGATTCAGGTTATGTGGATTATATATATTTATTACATACATGGAGAATATATGTGGGGCATGTGGATTTCAGTAGCTGTTGGGACTATGCTGCAACAGATCTAGTTATGGGATCCAAGGATTTAGTGGGACAACAGGCCACTCCATTTTGTGAGGGGAAAGACTATAGTCGAGGGTGATATATATCACTTTGCGGTTGACACATGGAGGATCAATCAGGCCTCCATTATTTGTGAGGTAGGGGTTTCCAATTGCAGCTCAAGAATGGGACTAGAAATGAATGGGTAGATAGTGACATCATAGACATACCTGGGCGGGATGAGATTGGTCTTCGTCGATATTTCGCCACCAAGTTTCATGGGAGGAGGATACAATGTGCCCACAATAGGAAGATAGATCCCTATTGATGCAGCGACAGCATGGTGGCAATCTTTTGAGACTAGCATTGGACCAAGACATCGCAGTACTAGAAAGCTCAATGACCTTTGGGGATGAGCTAGCTACTATAGAGGGAGATCATTTATATCTTCCATTAAGATTTTTTGACTCATTGATGGCATGGGGGACTTCATCAACATGGTAGGTTGGTCAGCAAGAGGATATCAAGGGAAACCCATGTGGGAGAGACTACTCTTGGAATGTAGGAGGTGGACTACTCGGTAGGGAAACTTCATGATGAGTTGGACATAGTCCTACATTATCATGATGCTCTACTTATTGATAGTAGGTAGAGGTTTTCTGGTACCTATACCTTGTCATACAATTAGCACAGCAAGGGGTGCTTCACAATGATAAATATAGCTTGGGATCCATGTATCAAGGGAGTGAAAATATCAGGGATGACTCAATGGCACATTTGGGACCCTGCTATTACTGGTGGTGATAGTGGTGATCAGCAGTCAGAGGGGGTGCTTGTTAGGCATTTCTTGAGGAAAATTAATTTTTTGTGTGGAGGATTTAAATATCCCCAATTTTGATTTTCCACATTAGAGATTATTTTTGGAAGAGGAGGCAATTCTAGCATTGGGACTTAGTAGGGAAAAGGGAAATTTCATCTCTAGTAGAATTTTGGGGGCATAAGAGAGATAAATTTGGCCCAATAAGGGAACTCGTACTCTTAGAGGAGAGAGAAAAGAGGAGGGGGTGTGAATTAGGAGAGAGAAAGAGAGGGGGCCACCAAGGGAGAAAAGGAGGCCAAAAATTATAAATAAGGAGAAGAGACATCCATTTGCATCTTTTGACAACTTAACTTCTAGACACAAGCTTTCTTGAGCTACTCAACTAAGTCAACTGGTGTTGTTTAGCATGAGGTATTCCCAAGCAGGAATTCCACCTCTCCCTTCGGTGAACTCTGAATGTCGCCATAGGAGAGTAGAAAGAAGCCTATCTCAGGACTTATAAAAGAGTTACATAGCAGATCATTTCCAACGGGTGCATATTTTCCTTAGGCGCAGAAGTTGTTTGAAACACCCCGATTTCGATTAGTTATAGATTGCTAGAGTTCCAAACAACTTGTAGGGGTTTTTCCCACACATTGCCAGAGATTTTGTAGCGAATTTTTTGAGTTGTGACAAAGGGATTTTTACGAGCCATTTCTCTCACTATGAATATTGCAGAGGGGTTTTTTGGTTCAACCTACACAAGGGAAGAAGGGAGAAAAAATTGTGGAGAGATAAGGGTTGGAGATAGGAGGTATTTCTTACTGGAGAATTAGATGTATCTGGGAAAATTTTCCTATGGTATATCAGGGGAATAATTCAGTAACATAAAAAATTGTGGGACGTTTTCTTTCCAAATTGGTCAATTTTCACTTGTTGGGGGTCACCCATGGTCAATGGATTCATCCCAAACCCTTTCTGGGTTTTTTTGGGTTTGGTGATAGGAGGATAGGAGTAATTTTGCAAAATTTTCTAAGCAATCATCAGGATAGAATTCCTAGTTCCATATAGCAACCAATAACAGAAATTGTTGGAGGAGGGCACAGTTCACCTTGGGACCATTTCCTCATTTATTGTACTCATATTTATCAAAATTAATACAATGACTCAAATATTTTGGTCATATTTATGTGTTCAAATGTGTATAGTTGTGCATTTATGAATTTTATAGTTGTAGCTAGTTCATTGCTTATGTTATCTACGGTATTTTTCCATTCGGAATATTAAAAATATTTTAAGTTAAAAGAACAAAGACAAAATAAAATTACCCTCTTACTAGTTATTCTCCTGGAAATTGGATGAAAAAGGAACTTTTGTCTACTTGAAGTCCAGGTTGGTGAGTTCCAAACAAAACCACAACAACTAAAACATAATTACACACCTGAGCACGGGCCAAGGTACTAGAGAGAGGCAGTATCACCTTACAGGCCTCCTCCAAGTTTCACCTCTGAAATTCTAGACTAACCAAAAACAAGGGGTGATATCCTTCCCCATAGAATTTTGATTTCCTACAAACTCACCACCCACATTCTCCTACTAAATATTTAACAAGGAAATTTCCATTATTTCACATGTTTTCCTTTCACGAACACACCAACAATGTGTTCCATCCAGAACCTTCCATTGTAAACATTAACTCTCGCATAGAAGTCATTGAAGGCATGTACCCCTTACATTAATCCTCACATGGGGTATGTGCCACGTCCCCTAGCGGATTTTCCAGGTGGAGTGGGGTTGTCCCACCCCCTTGCCCACCCCCATCATGTTAGTATCCTCATCCTGGGCTATGCGGTCCTTCTGAATTAATTTCCAACAGTCCCTATTCAAGGTGACTTTGGTAAGAGATTCCACTCTGATGCTACCTACTTAGAGGTTCCCTAGGATCCATATTTTGCTAAGAAACCAACTATTTTGTTCACGGACTTCGAACATGGCCAAAAACTAGAGCTGGAATCTGAGAAATAAGAGAGGATATTTGTTCCTAATGGATTCCAATTGATAGCTTGGTGACACCTTATGGATATGTGTTTTGGAGCTTCTTATGCATGTTGATGATAACTTGAGAATCTCCTTCCACCACAATCTTGTACAATCCCTATACCTGAGCATATTCCAAACCCATATGGAGGCCCATTAATTCTGTAGCATTGTTAATATTCATACCAATTGCTCCAAATTAAATAAACACAGGCAAGCCTCTATAATCATGGATTATCCATTCAAATCCTGTAGGCCCTGGATTTCCTTTTGTTGCACCATCAAAATTTAGATTTAGGAATTGGGGGGTGGGGGTTTGCTACAGTTAGCTATACTAGAAGCTTGACTAGAGGAGGAGGATATGGATGGATCCCCTTGGGAGTAGAAGGGAACCATTACTTGAAAATCCTTGCTTCGTGACCTATCTCCTGTTAGGTCTGAGTGGACCAAACCAAAACTAGAATTGATTCCTTGATTTGCTTAACTATGGAATGCAAAGTGGAATCCAAGGAGATGGACTTCTACTTGAAATTTATTTTGTTGTGTTCCTTCTAGATCCCCAGAATATGAATCCTGATGAAAAATTTCAAATCTAGTTGAGGATTATATTGGAGAAGGCTTGGGATCTACATTGAATTATTGTATTAGATATACTTAGCGTATCTTTGTATGATATCAAAAGGGTTCTGATAATTTATTCCATGGCCCCTCAGAGAAATTGTGGAAATTAAATAAATGCTAAAGATATTTCTGAATGTAATAAACATAAATGACACCTAGAGGGTTCTTGGTATTTCCTCTTTTGGATACTATCCCACACCAGTGTTTTATTCTGTAGCAAGAGACAAAGGAAATTGGATATTTTTGGTCGTTCCTTTTATTTCCATATTTTAACCCAATCCTCCTCCTTTTATTCTAATTGGTGTGCTTCATATGTGCCTCCTTACTGATACCCCCACCGAAATTTTTCTTCTAGGTTGGACACAACCATAATTTGTTTCTGTAAATGGCTCCAGAATTGCTGCCACACCATACTATTTGATATAGGGTTCCAATTGTCTGGCATTATCCACTGAAAATTTTTGGTCTGGTTCTATCTCCCTCCAATAATCTTCCATCACTACTCTTCCATGGGATATCATTGGTTGTCTTAACTACGCTGGATCATATTTTTCTCCCAATTTTGGATCATCATCCCAAAAAAATGTAGTTTTTCCATTTTCAATCTCCCAAAAACAATGCTTCTGAATCAATTCCATACCTTTTCTTGACAGGTTCCATAGTAATATGATTTTTTTTAAATACAAAAATAAAACTTGTGTGACTTCTCTTTTCATCACAGGCCTACCTAATCAGGATTCAATAGTCACTACAATAAAGAAGATCTGCAAGGAATCAACTTGTAAGACTTCACAGAGGATATATTGATAGGACAATTGCAATGCACCTTCAATTGAAATATTGTGAGGATGTGATTTTTAATCAACCAAATTAATTCAAAACATGGAATTACAGTTTTTATCTTTAGCTATATTATAATTAGTATAGGCATATAAATTCAATGGTTTTTGATAGGAATCAATTCATAATAAGTATTAAAATACTTCATGACATAGATCAAATTGCTAAAATTAAAAAATCATTAAGTTAACTAAATTATATCATGGAGATTCTTAATTTGTAAATAGTTTTTGTTACAATACTATGGCCATCACTACCACATGCCTAAAATAACAATAACTCATTTCATATAACTTATTTTTAGTTAATTAATTGACTTTCTTTAGTTAATAAATTTAAATAAAAAGCCAAAAATACATAATTACATTGGAAATAAATGTAAACCTTTGATATAGGTATAATACTAATAATATTCTAATTTATTTTATAGATAGTAAATCGATAACATGATTAAATTAAAATTGTGAAAACTTTATTCCAAACTATATATATTTATCCATATAATAAAACAATTCAAAACCATAATCCAATAGAAAAACAAAACAAAACCCTAATGTCCTCATAAAGAGTCCAAAAAATACCATCTTCTCATTAAGAGTCTTGAAAATACCATCTTCTCATTATGGTAGGTAATTAAATATTAGGATAAATGCCAAGCTAATATATGTCACAAGGCCTACTTCGTGAATGTTGGCCTCGTCTTGGTGATTATATTTATGGAGGATTTGGTAGAACAATATTTTTTGGAAAGTTATGGTTTTTCTCTCGGAGTGAGCAATAATGTTATTAATTTGTTTTTTGTTTTTAATGGAGAAATTGTGTATTATGATTGAAACAAAATTTTGGGAGAACACTTTATTTATTATTGGGACAAATAAGCTATTTTTAAGAGTAACAATGAAAAAAATGTTTAATAATGATTAATAAAATTGGACCATTATGAAAATTATTAAAGAGGAATGGAAGATATTTAATTAAGGATTAAATGCTTTAAACTAAAGGGATCATGAGATTATACTTGGTAAGAAAGAAGAAAAAATGGAATTAGGTTATTAAAGTTATTAATATTAATATTATTTATTATTAACTGGAAATTTTAGTTAGTTAATAATAAATTAAGATTAAAAAAAAAATTAAAATTAAAATTAAAATTAATTTATTTATTTACTTATTTAGTTTTTTTTGTAAATAAGACTAATTTTATTAAAAAAAGTATATAGTACAAATTGTAGTAACAGTCAAGAAAGGCTAGATAGTAAGGATGCCGGAAATGATAAACTATCAACTTCGGTCTCGTTAAGTAATCAAGAGAGAGGCTAGATAGCAGGGATGCCAGAAATGATAAACTATCAATCTTGGTCCTGTTAAGTAACCAAGAGAGAAACAGAGCGGATCATGAAGAGAAACAAGGAAGCTATAAGAGACATACACAAGAATCTACCCAGATTGGGTTGAATCCTCAATATGACATTTTTTTCCTTTATTTTCTGTAACTTTGACCCAACCATCATGCAGCGGGTGGGCTAAAACCACTTGGAGACTGTTGATGATTGAAGGAGGGGCTTCCTTATCTGAGCTGGAGGAGGAGGACTCATGAGTTCTTTTCTGAGCACTCGAGGAAAAAATGGGCTCCCTAGGGTTTGCCAAGGGCATATCCTTCTCCTGCTTTGCTGCGTCCTCATCTGCTTCTATCTCATCTTCATCCGAGTTGAAGGCCTCAATGTCATCCATGGGAGGCGGATCACAGGGTTTCCAGCTTTTAGAGTTTGATTTGCAATTGTTTCTTTTCTTTTGGGCGAGGAACGTAGTACAATAGTTCTAAAGATGCCCAGTTTAATGGCAGTGACAACATCAGAAAGTAGTGTTCTCGTAGTCTAAGGTCTGAGTCCAAATGAAATCATCAACTTTGATATTGATTTGATCAGGCAATCATTTACTTATGTCAATTTCAACACATATTCTGTCACAGGTGTATATGCCTGTCTCCCCCCAAGAGGGATCTGTTGCCAGAAAGCGGCCCAGAGAGTTTCCAATACCTTGAAAGACATAAAGTGCCATAAATGAGCAAGTAGATTTGGAATCTTGACCCAAATAGGAAGCCTTGTAATGACTATAGTGGAAGGGTCAAAGTCTGGGAGCCAGGGGGTGAGGAATAGCCCTGCTTTACCCCAAAACCATGGACCACCAGTTAAGGCTTTTTGATAATCTTCATTGAAAACAAACACAACTATGAAGAATCCCTTCGAGTAGAAAATAAACTTGTTGTTATTGGTCCAAGTAGAGTGAATCCATTGGTAGAGATCTGTTGTGCGAGGCCATAATCCATTGAATCGGAAAATAATTGTTGATTCGGCATAGATTTGAAACTGGTTTTCAAGCGCTGGGTGGGAAATTTTACAGAGGGAACATCTTCCAATTTATCAACCAAAAAAGGCTTGCGGGCCTCCGAGGGTTGAGCAACTTTCTTGGGTGGTTGTGCATGGACACAATCTTTGTAAGAGAAAGCTTGGGCGGAAGATGGCTGCCCTACTGCCCCTCCTCATAGACGAAGGGTAAGAACCATTGAAGCATATTTTTCAATATTATAAAATGAGAGCGGGAGAGAGTCCTCTATTTTTTTACCTCCATGGAGAAGTCGTTGTGAGGTAGTGGGAATCCCCAGCCTGAGTTCAAGGGCATGCGAAAGGTTCCTCGATAGATCGGAAGAGTGAACCCTAAGAAGCATGGTTTTGCCAAAGAGAAGAGAGATTTGAATCTGAAAAGAGGGGGAAGAAAGATCTAGGGTACCCTTGCTACCAGAGCTCATCCATGAGGCCAGATTGTCGATCCCTAATGGTTTGCTGCTAAACAAGGTTGCCTCTTTGCAATTGTCGTTTCCCCTTGTGAAGTGACCTTTGTGGCCTCTAACCCTAAGGTCATGTAGTGGGGTGATGGACCTTTGAAGAGCAGGGGCGAGCAGGAACTGTAGGCGCTTTTTTCTCTGGTAAATAGCAAGCAATAGGTCATGGTTGTCTTCGGCTTCACCTCGGGGTAGAGATCTGTCCCGATCCACGCCGCAAGGACAACGCCGATAAGGATTTTTTTGGGAACATTTGTGAGCACGAAGAACGTCTCTCCACTTCTTTTTCTTTTATATGATTTCCAACTGTCGTGATTCCTGACAAATTTATCTACAAGAAATCCATTCTTAAGAGAAGGTGAAACTTTGTCCCCAAATATGACAGAGGGTGTGATCGCGATCGAGCTCCTACTCTGCCTTGCTGATAAGCATTGGGATTCACGCAGAGCCACGTAAACGAACTAGCCATCTGCAGAGTCCTTGCCATGGAATTTGAACTCGGTCCCTACGAAAAGATTCAGGTGGACCTTCTGCGCAGCAGTGAAACCCTCATTTCTTTGGGAAAATGTTATTATTTATTTATTTACTTATTTATTAATCATTGTTAATATTATTAATTAGTTTAATCTTATTAATTGAAATGTGTATTTATTTTTTAAGTGATAAAGTATTAATATTTAAAATATTATGGTTAATATTAATGTTATAATTATTATTTTTAATATTATTATTTAAAGGCAAAGTTTAACTAATAGATGAAATGATTTTTTTTAGTTTGAATTTGGCAGTACAATTATGAGAAAGGCTGAGATTTCTTGTTGTTTAAAATGCACCTTTGAATGCATGGATGAATTCAGCACCCTTAAAACCTCTGAGGCACTTTCACTCTGCATATTAAAAAACTTAAACACGTGATTCTTAAAAAATTCTACCATATTTTGGGAAAATTTGACTAGAAGTGCCCAAAAAAGGGTCATCTACATGTTATTTAAATAGTAATACTATTAATTTTGATATTCATATCTATTTTTGTTATTAATAATATTATTATTATGGTTAAAGGATTTTAGCTTGAGTCGTTTAGTGAAGTGAACAATTTGTTTTTCCAAGTGGGAGGATTTCAATCTTAGTTGACATGTTGTAACTAGCCCACTTGTGCATTTGTAATAGTGGCATATATTATTAATATTAATGTGATTATTGATAGTGTTGTTATTATTAGATAAAAAAAAAAGTAGTTAATCAATGGTCCATAAGCACTAAAAAATAATTAGTTTAGATTTAATAATAATTAGTTAGGTTTAAAAATTAATTAATTAATTAATTAATAGTAATATTATTAATTAGTTTAATCTTTCTATCAACAAAATTTTTCCCAAAAATCACATTAGAATTTTGATGTGATTTTATGGAAGAATTTTGTTGATAAATAGCTATGGATCGCAGAAGTTTACACTCACAAATAGTTTAATCTTATTAATTGAAATGTTTACTTAATTATTAAGTGATATAGTTTTATTCTTAATATTAGTGTTATAATTGTTAGTTTTAATAATATTATTATTTAAATATCATGTAGTCTAACTAATAGAAGAAATGGTCGTTTTTTGAACTCTTTTTATGGTCAATTTTTCCCAAAATCCACTAAATATTTTTAAGAATGTAAGTTTAAGTTGTTTGATCTGCAAAGTGCCTCATGGGTTTTTTAGTTTGTTGAATCTATTTTATGCTTTCAAAAATACATTTTAATCAAGTAGAAATCACAATCTTGTTCCAAATTGTATTGTCCCAAAAATTCATTTTCTCTATTAGTTAGACTAAGTATTTAAATATTAGTATTATTAATTTTAATAAAAGTTGTCTTTAAGTGTGACTTTTGAAAAAAAAATCTCATTCATTTTCCGATATAATTTGTGTAGAATCACGCAGGAAGTTTGAAGCGTGAACTCTGCACAATTGAAGTGGCCCAAGGGTTTTTCAAGTTGTTGAATCCATATATGCACTCAAAAAAACAGTTTAAGCAACACAAATAAACATTTAACCATAATATCCAGCTCGAAATCCACTAGAAACTCCAAAAAGTCGCACTTAAAGACAACTGCATTTTAATATTCATATTTGCATCGAGAGGGTTGCACTTAAGGACAACTCCATTTAAATATTCATATTTTGGTGGAGAGGTGTTTCACTTAAAGACAACTCCATTTTATTGCACTTAAAAACAACTCCATTTAAACATTCATATTTGGGTGGAGAGGTGTTGCACTTAAAGACAATTCCATTTTAATATTCATATTTGTGTTGAGAGGTGCTTTCCAACCCAGTTGTAATGTCCTGGCCTATTATGTAAACATTTTGAGTCCGTCAAATTATATAAAATTAAAATTAAATAATAATAATAATAATAATAATAATAATAAATTAATAATTAAAATGGAGTTGTTTTATATTTTTGTTAACTATATTGACTATATTTTATAATATTTTAATTTTGAATTATATATATTATGGATATATATCAGCACAATCATCATTCTCCTCATGATGAACTACACTAATAGATCAAAATGCCACTTCTCAATTGATTATGTGATTTTCGAGAAGATTTATGATTAAAATAATAATTAAAATAAATTTTAGATTAAAAAAGCATAAATAAATAGGCTTTATGACAATTCCATGGAATAATACCATGGGCCATTACCATGGATTATCAATACCATGTGCCCAAACAACTATGATTCATTTGACTCCCTATGCAACATTCTAAAAGCATGAAAAAGTCAAAATATATAACATTTTAAAAGCATGAAGAAGTCAAAATACTACATATATTTTATTTTTATTTGATTTGGTCACACATCTAAAATACCATGTGTCTAAATTATATATATATATATATACCAAGTGTGGAGAGGGATCTATTTGATCCCTCTCCGTGCTTAGCACATCAGAATTTAAGATGGATATAGGCTAGTGATAATAATACTATTAAATTGTTTTATTATTTTATAATTTTATTATTAATTAAGTGTTATTAGAAATATTATTATTAATAATGTTATTAGATCATTATATATATATACCAAGTGTGGAGAGGGATATATTTGATCCACATCTGAAATTAAGATGGATATAGGCTGGTGATAATAATATTATTAAATTGTCTATTAATATTAATTAAGTGTTATTGGAAATATTATTATTAATAATGTTATTAGATCATGCTTGAATATAGGGACCTTGAGTGCTCTTTCTCCCACCTCTTACAAACCCTATCTCGTTCATGTTGCTTCACCTCCTCCCATGGACCCTTTGGAGCCTCCTCTAGGGGGTGCCCAACCCTCTTACTCCCCCCGATCTTGCAATCATTGCTTTCTGCTCTCTTGTGAAATTTCTCATCCCTCTCTGTCCTCATTTGATTATTTTGAAATTTTCTAAAAGGTTGGATTCCATCCCTTTCATTTCCGTCACTCTAATGGTTCCTCAAAAAGCAGCCATGTATTTTTTTTATCGAGCTCTTGTTGGAAAATTCATTGGTTTATGCACCTCTCCAAGGGAGGTTACCAGATGAGTAGAAAAGAATTGGAAGCTGAATATTGATGGAAGAATACGCATTCACTTCTGTGGAAAATGCTATTACACTCATTTTTTAATCTAACGAAGATAAACATTTCATTTTTAGAAGTGGTCCATACTTCATGGAAATGAGAGGACGTTATCTGAATTGGTGGAATCTTGACTTCGACCTAGAATCGAAGATGCCAAATGTTGTTTCAGTTTGGGTAAGACTCCCACATTTTTCACTTCAGTACTAAGGAGATAATGTTGTAAGAACAAAAGGCAATAGAAATGGAAATTTTATTGAAAAATATGAACCCAAACATGAAATGTAAGCATGTGCCTGGATATGTGTCAAAGTGGATCTTGGAAAAGGCTTACATGATGCAGTTAACCTGACAGTGGAAAATTGTTCCCATAACCAACATCTATATTACAAGAAACTTCCATTAAAACTCAAGGTATGTCATGAATATGGTCATTTTGAAAATAAATTCCCAAAATTTCAAGTTGAAAACAACCCAGATCCAAAAGAAGATCAATGGAAAATAGTAAACAAAAAACTCAATAATCCCCCCATAGGTCTCTCCTCAAAGTAAGCTTAAGGCCCCTCTACTTCAAAAAATCCTATTTTTAACATCCCCCCTTCCTCGAGTTCTTCTGCTCATACCTCATAGTTAATTCCATAAAAAAATAACAGCTTCTCGGTTTTGAAGAACGTAAACCTAGATCCAATTAAGCAGCCTAAAAGTGTCGAGCGGCCCCATAACCCCAGTTTTAACTCAATACCTATAATGGTAGCTCAACAACATTATTCTTCTACTCATTGAATAGTGGTCCTTCAATAAATCCCATCTCAAACCCAAATATTTGAAGGGATCTTTAAAGATCCCTAAGCGCTATCTTTTTTTTATCCCCTCGGGATGGTTTCCCTCCTTTGGGGCAATCAACTTTGAGCTTCCCTTCTTATGTTGGTTCTCTCACTATAAATAAGGAAAAATAAATCCCTACTAATAAATATCTCACAAATGATATCGGGGAGGAATTCAAATAAGGAAGCAAGAGAAGAAGCAACGCACAACAATCTATGAGAACCTTCTTAAAAGATACAACAAGTGTGAAAGAAAACACAGGTCAAACAAGGAAATTGAAAGGACCTAAAAACCCCCACCAAAGTAAACAATGTTTGCATTCTCCTAGAATTGCATAGGATTGGGTAATACAATGAAAATAAACAGAATTAAGGATCTAATCAAGGCTGAAAAATCCCAATATCCTAATGATTCAGGAGAAAAAACTTTTGTAGGAAAATATCACTCCTCATTTCAAAAAATAGATAAATACTTTCAAGGTAGGGCACTAAGTGCAAGGGGAGCCTCATGGGATCTCTGCACACTATGGGATGAAAATGAATCTGAACTTTTGTATAACCATGCAGAAAGACATTGGCTTCTTTCCACTTTGAGATACAAGGGCACAAGAAAAATCTACAAATTGATCAATATTTATTCTTTGGTGAACTACAAGGACAAAGAGGTATGATGGCACTCTCTTTCTCATTACTTATACCTTTTCTCTTCCAAATATTGTTTAATAACAGGGAATTTTAATTTCATTCTAAGTCAAGAGAAAAGAAGAGGGGGCTCCTTTTTTCCTAATCCTTCTAGAGAAAAAATGGAAGCAATTACGATTGATCATAGTCTAGTAGACGTTAATCCTACTAATGGAATATTCACTTGCAACCGAATATTGGGATATGGGATTATCAAAGCTTTTATGGATCACTTCCTTGTTCACTCTAACTTCCTAAGCAGGCCGAAAGGCATCACCTCAAAAATTTTGGCTGCAACCATCTTTGATTACTGACCAATCTGCATCTCTTTTTCTAAAAGAAACAACCTTGGCCCTCTTCCCTTCAGGTTCAACCCTTTAGGGTTGCAAAAGGAGAAAATCATGAATCTAATAAGGGATACTTGTAGTGAAAAAGTAGAAGGGTCACCAAGTTATATATGGGAGACAAAATTAATATGAACAAAGAAAACTTTGAAAGATTGGTCCAAGACAAACTTTCAAGAACCAGAAAAGGAGAAAAAGAAACTTTGAAAAGAACTGGAAGATATTCAAAAAAGACTTGAAGCAGAAGAGGAAACATATGTTCTCTAGGCACATGAAAGATAAATATATTGGAGGTACTAGCGTTTTTGTATAAACGAGGAGTATAAATGGAGGTTTAAATCACAAAGCTTTTGGCTTAAATCATAAAAACATATCCTTCTTCCACAACCAGCATAAAGCTCGAAGATTTTAAAATAATACAAGTTCCATAAAAAACAGGCAGGGACATCTACTAGAATAATTAAAAGATATTAAATCGGAGGCAACCCTTCATTTCATATAGCTCCTTTTACTAGACCTAGAACCATTAAAAATATCCCATTCATGATCACCCATGAAAAAAATTTGAGGCTATCAGAACTAATTCAGGAAGAAGAGTTCGGGTCTGCAATTTGGTCACTACATCTCGATAAAAATCGAGGATCAGATGGATTTTAAATCTCTTTCTACTGAGCAACTCGGACAGTGATAAATAAGGAACTTTTAAATATGCTTAGGTGGGTCTAGCGAAAATTAAAATTAGGAGGAAGCACTAAATCTAGATTTCTAGTTTTAATTCCTAAAGATAATAATCCCACTTCTTTTGACCGATTCTAACCTATTTCCCTCTATAATTCCTCCTACAAAATATTGCCAAGAATCCTTGCAAATCACCTCAAGACTATCTATTCTAATTTAATCTTAGAAAATCAGGGGGGCTTCTTGTAGCATCATTAGATAGTGGACAACATCCTTCTTGTACAAGAAGAAATACATTCTAGCAAAATCCAAAATGAAAGATGTTTTGTTTTTAAATTGGACATGGAAAATGCCTTCGATCGGGTACACCATTTCGTTTTCTCTCTATGCTTTAGAAGTTCGAATTCTCTAATTCTTTTGTAAATTTATTGAAAAAATGCATAAACAAGTCAAGGATATCAGTGTTAGTAAATGGCAGGTCAAGTGGTTTTTTCCAAGCTTCAAGGGGACTTTGTCAGGGCTTCCTTGTGTCCCCCTTTCTTTATATCATTCTTGCAGACACTCTAAGTAGGAATCTAGAAAAAATAAAATAAAAAATTAAATTAAATTAAATTAAACTAAATTAATTAAAATTATGCTTCTTCTTATATATAGGAATCAATAAAATCAATCATTCTTAGTTCACGGATGATACTCTTCTTCTAGGAGTAGCATCTCTTATTATGGCTTGAAGGTTTAAAATTCTCTTAGAAACTTTTATTTCGACCTCTGAAGGGCTAGTAAATAAAGGAAAGAGTTATTTATTTGGATGGAACATGCATCCCAATCTCTTGAGCCAAATATCTCATATATTTGAATTTTCCTTCAAAGTGGATTGGATACCATTCAAATATGTCAGCATGCCCATCTTCAAGATTTCTCCCAAACCATATGTCTGGATAGGAATGATTGAAAAAATGAAGAAGATTAATCAATGGGTTTCGCAGTGACTTAATTTAGTTGATCAAGTCATTTTTATCAATTTAGTCCTTTCTTCTCTCCCCATTTACCAATTTTCGATCATTACAAAAGCCAACCGGAATATTAAATCAAATGGAGATTACGATAAAAAAAAATCCTCTAGAAAGGGGGACGATCTAAAACTAAAAAATCTCATCTCAAAAACTGGTCCAATGTAACATCTAAATATGAAATAGGGGGACTTGGAATCAGGAGGCCTTATTTATTGAATAAATCCTTAAGTGCTAAGCTTATGTGGAGACTCATCACAGAGGAGTCAACTTGGTGGAAACAAGTTTTGGAAGGAGAATACTTGAACATTCCTAGAAAATATATTTTTTTAGAAAGAAATCCCCTCTAGACCTACCTCCTCCATATGAAAATTATGTAAAATATCCCTCCCACTCCTTAAATAATTCTTCTATAAAATTCCTGGAAATGGAGTGGATATTAAAATTTGGGAAGACAGAATATGAAACAACCCCCTTTGAACTCCTACTTAGCCTTCGGGGCTCTTTGGCAATGGTGGGCCACAAGAAGAATGACAACTCTCAATCAGTTTTGTGAGTGGGACCAAGCTTTCACTCTTTGGAAAGGGTGGAAATCCATTTTAATCCCTCTTGACTTATTATATTTATGGAATATTATTATCACGGAACTCAAAGGATCTTCCCCAATCAGTTTAAATATGCATGATTCTTTGGGATGGGGTTTGACCTCGAAGTCTTATACAATCAAAGAAGGTTTTTCACTCTTATTAGCTGAAACCAATTTGAGTCCCCCTTAGCCTCTTTGGAATATCATATGGAAATCATAGAGCCTGCCCAAGATAAAATATTTTATGTGGACCCTCCTTCATGGCAAGATCTTAACCGATGAAAATATGATGAAGACAGTAGTTATAGGCCCTTATTGTTATTCCCCTTGCCTCAACTCCGAAGAATATATACATCATCTCTTCATAGGCTAATATTTTGCAAAATATTTTTGGCTTTCTCTTACTTGTCCTCCCCCTATATCTCTTCATATTGACATCCCCCCTTTTGACTTCCTCCCATCAAAATATCCCTATGCCTTCAAAGGTAAAACTCTCTTAAATATATTTTGGAAAAGTGTCCTATCTTTTTTTTTTGGAAAATTTAAATAAAAAGAAACATATTCATTTAAAAAAATAAATCCACCAACAAAAGGAAAGTTCTCTCAAAAAATGGAGCTTGGACATCGAAGAAATTTTAATAAAAGTAACAAACAAGCAAGATAATTCAGCATTCTCCGTAGATAAAAAAATTTCAATTTGATTAAGACTTCAAAAAACTTCCCATCTTCAATCCCACAATCAGGTCTATAGCATATCCTAACTCTTGGAAGTTCATAATGAATCATCAGTCCTCTGGAAAACGGAAAATGGAGCAATGAAAATATATCTTATTTTTTGATGGAGATTCAAAAAATAACCCAACGAAAAATAAGAAGAAATTTTCAAATGGGGGCTAGGAAATGAAACCAATAATGGAGCGGAGACACTTGCTCTACTTCTGGGAATTAGAATCATCAAATGAAGGCACATAAATCCATTCATAGTAATTGGAGACTCTACAATTTTAATAGAACAGATGATATGGAAGGAGTTCAGCAAAGTGGCTCTATCCCATACCATCATTCATATCAGATCAATATTAAAAAACATGGAAAATGTTCAATTCTACCATGTTTTCAGAGATAATAATCATAGGGCGGACTAGTTCGCCAATAATTCTTGCACTAGAATACAGGGCAAAACCAAAATTAACGAATCAATTCAGAACATCTCCACTCCATAAATGCATAGATAGCTTTAATTGAATTGTTATAGATATGGAATTTATTAAGGGTGACCTGGAAAATTTAAATGATTATTGCAACAACACAAAGGATGAAGTGAAAGTTTTGAAGTTAACAACAAAAGGTTATCAAGACAACTTAGAAAAAATTACCAAAAAAAATTGAAGAAATGGAGCTTAAAGAACAGTGCTCTGAAGGATTAGTTAATCAACATTTTTTTAACATCAATGACAAACAAAGGAATTTGATAACCAACCAATACTGAGTGCACCAACAAAATGATGTCGCTTGGCTGAAAATTCAGCTAAATGCGACTATCAGGTCACAACTTTGAAGTTTATGTAACTCACGTTCTATAATTTTTTGTTTTTGTTAGACTAGTATGTCTATCAATATAGATGGATCGGAAATATAGTTACAAGTATATTCAAGAAATTCTTATTTTGTTATGTAAGAACTCGAAGGTTTGTTCCCCTATAATTTTTTGTATTTTATCTCTTAACCTTATGGTGGAGAGCCCTTTTTTGAAAGTAATACAAGCAGTTCCTGCAAAAAAAAGAATATATATGTATATATATAATGTGATAGAAATTTTAGTTAATTGATCATCTATAATTACTAAAATTAATTAGGTTTAAAAATTATTTTTTTATATTAATTAGTTAATAATATTAATATTATTAATTAGCTTAAATTTGTTAATTTTATTAGCATTATTAATATTATTATTAAAGAGTTTGATTAATAAGAATGATAGTTGTAATATAATATTGATAAAATTATTATTAATAATATTATTACATAAAAGTGTTAGTGGTGTTGTTAATTAATATTTATGTAATAGGTTATAACCTATTGTAATAATTATAGTGATATTATTATTTGAAAAATAAAAACCATTTGAAATGTTTGGTTGATAATATTAATAAGGTGTTATTAAGGGGATGGATGGAGGTTGTTTTATAGTTTGGGGATGGGTTGCAGAATGAAGGGTTGTTTTGATCCAAGGAAGGGAAAAACCATTGGCTAAGAGGGCCCTAGGTGGGTTTTTTTCCTTTTCAAGAAATTTGTGGGCTCAATTTCAAAAAGCTTGAGTGGCTAAAGTATTGAGAACAATTGATTTTTTGGGAAGGTGATGGTGAGAATTGGCATTAAGATACTGGTTGGTGTCGGTATTTTTTCTATAGACTTGGTGCGAGAGGAAACCATCAGGTTAGCAAGAGACAAGAACATGAAGGAAGGATAGTGAGTTGGATTCCTCGATTTCCATGTTGAATTGGATGTGGAGGGAGATGATGTTAATATGGATCAAAAATGAATCTAAGGTGGGAAGACCATGGCACCAGATCAGAAAAGTGTCATCCACAAACTAAAACCAACATTTGGGTTTTAAATGAAAGTTATTCAAAGCTTTGGTTTTGAAATGTTCCATGTAAATATTGGAAACAACAGGGTAAAGAGAGGAACCCATAATGGTTCCCTCCCTTTACTCATACATGTCACCTTGGTAGGCGAAGAAGGTGGATGAAAGGAAATTGTCGACAAGGTTGAGGGTCTCAGGGTCGACCATATCAAAGATGAGATTAATGGCTTCATGTACTAGGATTTTGTTGAATAAGGAGACCACATCAGAACTTACCATGATATCATGTTCATCAAGGTATAAAATTTTATATTTTTGGATAAAGTCATGGGAATGTTTTAAGAAGGACGTGGTTTTTCTAGTTAGGGGTTTAAGCTTCTATGCAAGAAAGTGAGAGAGGGAATGGGTAGCCACACCAATAGTGGTAACAATGGGTCTCAAGGGGTTATCTCTTTTATGAACTTTAGCTTTCTCGTAGATTCTAGGGGTCTACGGGTTATGAGGTGGGAGTTGTTTTTGTATGGACTAAGGAGAACTTAATGGTTTTGGTGACACGATTAGTAACAAAGGCAGGGGTTTTTTTAACAAGGTGTTTGTAGGAGGGGGAGGAAAATAGGTCCAACATATTGGAGTTAAGTCAAAGGTATTCATGGCTACAATAGAATTTCCTTTGTCACCTTTTAAAATGATAATTTCAAGGTTATTGTTGAGGGTTCAAATGGCTTGGAATTGTTGCTTGGTGAGGTTAGGTTTGGCTAGAAAATATCTATGATGAATCCTACCAACTTCTTAGAAAAATCCATCTCCTTGGTGTGAGGTTATAAGGGGGGTTATGGATTTGATGATGCAAATAAAGCCTTCATGGGGAATGCATCAGGGAAAATGGAAAAATTAAATCATTTCTCTAGGAGGCTTAGGGTTGAGGGTTCAAGGTTAGAAGAAGAAAGGTTAATGACAATATGAGGTGGGGAGACATACCATTTCATAGAGGAAGGACAAGGGTAGGAAGAATCAGTTTGGTCATTTAAGGAGAGATAGGGAAGAATTGAGTGAGGGAAGGAGTGATGTAAATCACGAGGGGAGATACTAAGGTTTTGAGGTGGGGGGAAAGTAAAGGGAAGGTTAGGGATCAGTTTAGAGGTGGTAGAGAGAGGCATAAGGGAACTATCGAGCATGTGGGTTTGGGGATACGATTGAACAAATTTAATAGGAGTGAGAAGTCGAAGAAAGTTAGTTAAGAGAGAGGTGGTTATCAAGGTTCAAAACATCATGTTGGGGGCAGTTTGAATGGTAGCAAGTTAAGAATGAGGATGACATGAGTGAAAAAATAGTTGCAAGCTGGAATGGACATAAGGATGCATATATGGATGAACAAGAGAGATAAAGTGGTGCTCAGGGTTAATAAATTCAAGTTGAGGGATGACTGAGTGGGTTAGAGGTTGCAAAGGTTTAGTTTGAGGAGTACCATACACATATGGCTGCAATGAGAAGATGTCAGGTTAAAGTTGTGAAGAAGGTTGGATGGTCTTAATGGGAGTTTGATTTGCATTACGAGAATTTTGAGGTCTAAAATGGGCCTCCTAAGAAAAATGTACAACAAAAATAAACTTTATAAGAACCAATAGGATTCAAGGTGATGATGTCAACCATGGGGGATGATTCACCATTTTTTAAGTAAAAGGGTAAAAATATTAAAAAATAATAAAATAATAAAACTACTTTTTCAACTCGTATTTTCAACTTATCTCCCAAAGTTTTTACTCAAATTTCGAGTGGGAGTACTCATTGGATGCAAAATTTAATTCCTCATCCAAGGAGTACCCATGTTACATACTTTCGATGGACCCTGCTACATGAAAAATGAGAAATAAATTTAAAAAAAAAAAAAAAACGCGATTGCAATCACAGTTTTCATGTATTTCTTATTTTTCGTGTAGCAGGGTCCATCGAAAGCATGAAACATGGGTACTCCTTGGATGAGGAATTAAATTTTGAATCCAACGAGTACTCCTGCTCGAAATTTGATTTAAAACTTTGGGAGATAAGTGAAAATACGAGTTGAAAAATTAGTTTTTTCTTTTTTCTCTCTAAAATTTGATGATATAATCAAATATTATTTTATTATTTCCACTATTATTTTATCATTTCCTTAGGAGGCCTATTTTAGACCTCAAAATTCCCCTAATGGGTAAAATATTATTGAAGAGAGAAGTTAGAGGGAATAGAGGAGTGTGAAAGCATGACTAGAGGAGAGGATATAAGAGAGGATTCAAGGTAAAAAATGCAAGGGGGAGGGATGGGGAAATTGGGCGAGTTAGGGAGAGGATAGACATTGAGGGGGTTGGAGAAGATGGGTATGATTGGGTTTGATGATTGATTTGAGTGGAGGATTATTTCCATGAGTTAGAAAAATTCAAGTGGGAGGATGGAGGTTTGGAGCCAAAGTGGAGGAGAGTGGAAATAGGTCCCATTGACTGAAACAATAACAGTACCTTAAAAGGGAGTTAGAAGGAGTATGAGGAATCGAGGTGTAAGAGTTAGGAGAAATCAAGGGAAAGGGGGAATAAACTGAGAAAAAATTAGGGTTGAATAGGTTAGATGGGTTGGAGTTAAAGGTAAAGGATCTAGAACGTGGAGGTAAAGGGTGGCCTTATGAATGAGCTAAATTTTAGAAAAAAATGTCTTGAGCTAGCATATTGTAATATATTAGCTACTGAAAGAAATCACCAACATTCAAGAATACTCCACAAGTCAAGTGAAATAAGTGAATAAAGTGTTGAGAATTTGGAGGGCTGGAGATTAATTCAAATTCTCTTCTTGATAATTACTTGTGAGCTTACTTGGATTAATTATTTCTTCTCTTCTTTAGCTTATTTAATATTTCATCAAGTCAATTATCAAAATACACTAGACACACAAATTAGGCTCCTAGAGCCAGGGCAAAACATCTCCCTCTTGGAGAGGAAAACCCACGAGAAACTCTTCTTATAGATCTTCAAATGACAAGTACCATGCCCCAGACTTAGACCCTTGACCTATATATATGCATCCAAGACCTTGTATTTACTTCTATGATGTCCTTCAATGCTAATCCTTTCTTCCTTCACTAACTTGCATTGTTCTGCACTAGCACTTCCTTTTATTTGCATACATATATGTACTTCAACATATAAACACTGACTTTGAACTAACCCTCTTCTTGCTGTAAATACTTCAGGATATTCCACACTTCTCTTGGTGTATATTCCGCACTCTTGTTTCAGCGAACCGCAACTCCAATTATACTTTTATACCACACAAATGTGTTTACCTTAACCAGACTTGAAACACATCAAAATCTGCACTAAAATAGTCCTATAATCCGCACTAAACGCGTCATGTATTATGCACTGCACCTCGACCTCTAATCCGCACTGCACCTCATCCTGTAATCCGCACTGCACCTCGTCCTCTAATCAGCACTGCACTTGCTTCACTTCCGTACTACACTTTGTTGCACTTCCGTACTGTACTTTGCTGCACTTCTGCACTACACTTATAGATGATAGAAATTCTATCTTTTCTGTGAAGGTTACAGGCATATATATAGTCATTTTCCCTTGTATATAAGTCGACCTTACAAGGTGAACAGGTGTGACTATTTGGGAGATGACATTATTGTTTATGAGGTTGACTTCGCCAGCTGTTGGAAGGCCAACTTGACACATTATTTAGGCGTGTCTATCAGCATTGTATGAGGGTTGAATAATAGCCATTCTTCCACGGTTTATTGGACTAGGTCTTGGAGCATTCCATGACTACTAGGTTCTTCATATACATGACATTAAATACATTTATAAACCAAATATAAACTCTAAATAGACATCAAGAAGAAGTCTATTAACCTAAGATAAAATCTTGCTCATGAAACCCACGAAGCAAGTCCAACAATTATACATTTTATTATCTTTGACTTCTTCTTTACATAAATACATAATTACATAGTCAATATGAAGACCGACCTAATTACACTTTTCAACACCCCCTCTTAACTAGGGAGGTATTCATACAGGTACATGGTTACTTTCAAATTGAAGAATATATATAGCATCATATCAACCAGTATTGTCCTAGTGCAAGGCCTTGACTAACAGCCCCATCTCTCAACGAGATAATGGGCTACAATGTTGGAGAGATACATGACTTATAGAAACCATATTCATTTCCTCTCCAAGGGACATACTCCACCTAGGTGTTCCCAAAGTATGACCTTCTTGGACTATTCTTCTCTTGGGTAGCTAGCCCTCAAAAAATATCAGTCCTCGACTACTCGTATCTTGAATGCCCAATCTCATTCTCAAAGAGTATCGAATTCAAAATTATTACCCAATCCTCCATTCTCTCTTCCAAATGAAAACCAGAATGATGTGTCTATCCATTCTCTCCACATGGACTTCACTAAGACTTACGGTTGTTAGTCTTGGTCTAGTGCATGACACATGTATTAGATAATCACATATGTCACTCCCTCTCAACACAGGAAGGACATACTTCAAGTTTATTCCAAGTAAGAAACTTACCACCAGGCTCCCTCTCAACTAGGGTCCTGCAGCAGCAATCCAGCTACTCATGAATAATTCCTCCCCTTGATGTCATGGATTTTGATATTGAGGAATCTTCAATTTTTGGCTTCATAGGGCACAGATCATCCATCACTTTTAGTAACGAGTCATGTCCACTATCAAAAAGTGATTCATCAGTCTTTCTCATCTGGTCCACTGTTATGCCATGCTTCTTTTCTTCGAATCATTTCCGAGGATCATACCTCCTTTCTCATGATTAGCATCCCTGCACAAATTCATCCAAATAAATATATACATATGAACTTTTAAAACAGAAGTTACCTCAGTGATGATCTTTAACCATGACATATTCATGTAGGCATTGGCATCCTCTATTCAGATTGACACATCTCCTAATGATATGTTTTGTCAAGGGTATTCTTATTTACCATAATTATATCAGAGTCTACATATCCTCCCAGGAGATCTCCTAGTCACATCTTCTTGGCTTCCGAATGATAACCACCTCTTGGCATGGTTTCATTTCATGATCTCTTCCTTTTTTGCACTTTCTCCATTCCCAGTTACTTACAAATTTTCCAGTTTCTTGTTCATATACAACCACCTCATGTTCCATGAGGACATATTATGTTGATTTCATTTGTCAGTGCACCGAGAGATCCTTCTTCATAAATCATACTTCTAAATATGGAAGTCTATTACCTGCAACCATATGACATGACTTCACAGCATCCAGTGTCAACATATAAATATATACATACCTCGTACCTTTTTCCCTTAAGTCATATTGTAGCAATTTCTCTACAATGAAGAGCTTCATTCCCTTGGCCTGCTCCATCAATATGTCATCACATCCTGGAATTATGTTTCCATGATGACCCTTGATCTTGATGACTGCTTTCCATTAGTAATGTTATCAAATAGGTTTTCCCAGAGTTGATTCACCAAGATCTCCTAACATGTTTTTTATCATGATGCTATAATATACATTTCTTCCTATCGTACTATTTTACAACCAACGGAAATCACTTAAAGGAGAAGATGATCTCAATCATAGTATAGATCCATCGCTTATTCTTTCTTATATTTCTTTGCATCATATTCTTCCCTCACATTTGAGATATGGGTTTCTTCCCTTTTCCTCTTGTCCTTGTCAAATTTAGGAAAATCTCTTTTACAATGTCCAAGTTCATTACATCCAAAGCATCGTACATTGTCCATATTCTTCTTTTATTCTGAGGACCAAAATTACCGAATCTACCTTTCTTCCTGAAAGTGGTTGCAAAGGCTTGATTCCCTTCACTTGATCATGTATCAGCTTTGGCTTTCAATCGTGTTTCCTCTATTTTACGTAGAGACCATAAATCATGGAATGGTGTGGCTTCTTTCTTCCCGTATAAACTTGAAGTGAAGTTTCCCCATTCCTCTGGTAGAGCATTTAGCACCATTTTAGTCATCTCAGTGTCAGACATTACTTCTCCCAGTTCCAGCAGTTGATATCTTATTTCAAAAATCCTCATAAATTTTGGAGTGATTCCTTCTTCCCTAGACAATTTCATTTTATATAGTTCTTGTCTCAGAGAGATTGCTTCTCCTGCAGTACTTACAAAGCATAGCTCCACCAATTTCTCTATATTTATTTAGCAAACTTTAGTTTTGATACATAGGGAATAAGTAAGTCCTTAATGGATTCTATGAGAATCCTCTGGGCTCTGATTTCTCCCTTCATGTACTTGGCATGAGTTGGAGAATCTTCTTTTGGTGGTTGAATTATCGATCCATCGATGTATTCCATAACGTCGTCTTCATTTAAATTCAAATCTGTCCTCTTCTTCCATGCGTTAAAGTTTGATGACCCAACCATCTTGTTGCTCTCTTTACAATAAGTCATCTTGACATATTTAAGTAAGGTCATATATACTTACTTGAGTAGAGTGGATTGCAACTTCCTTGATGATGACGAAGGAGTTAGGAGCTTATTCTAAGATATAAATCTTCAATCTAGGTGTTCTTGAATCCTTGATGGCAAAGGATATCTTCAAAAGATGATGACCTCTTCAATCAATGTCTTGAATGAAAATCTTTGATGGTAAATATTATTATCTTGAAAAGTTGATCCTTTGAATGAGATGAAGATCATAGCTTGAGAGTTTTCCTTGCAAACTGATTTGAATTTTCACCCAAAATTTGATTTTTTATTCCCGGAGTGTCTCTTTGTCAAGCATGCCTTAAGTTCAGCACCTTAGCTCTGATACCATGTTGAGAATTTGGAGAGTTGGAGATTAATTCAAATTCTCTTCTTGATAATTACTTGTGAGCTTACTTGGATTACTTATTTCTTCTCTTCTTTAGCTTATTTAATCTTTCATCAAGTCAATTATCAAAATACACTAGACATGCAAATTAGGCTGCTAGAGCCAGGGAAAAACCTCTCCCTCTTGGAGAGGAAAGCCCATAAGAAATTACTCTTATAGATCTTCAAATGACAAGTACCATGCCCCATACTTAGACCCTTGACCTATATATATGCATCCAAGACCTTGTCTTTACTTATTTGATTTCCTTCAGTGATGATCATTTCTTCCTTCACCAACTTGCATTGTTCTGCACCAGCACTTCCTTTTATTTGCAGACATATCTGTACTTCAACATATAAACTCTGACTTTGAAATGACCCTCTTCTCGCTGTAAATACTTCAGGATAGTCCACACTTCTCTTGGTGTATAGTCCGCACTCTTATTTCAGCAAACCGCAGCTTCAATTATACTTTGATACCACACATATGTGTGTACCTTAACCAGCCCTTAAACACATCAAAATTCTCATTGCACCTGGTCCTGTAATCTGCACTGCACCTCGTCCTGTAATTAGCACTGCACTTGCTGCACTTCCGTACCGCACTTTGTTTCACTTACATACTGCACTTTGCTGCACTTTCGTACTATACTTTGTTGCACTCCCACACTGCACTTAGAGATGATCAAAATTCTATATTTTTTGTGAAGGCTAAAAGGGTATATATAGTTTTTTGCCCCTGTATATAAGATGACCTTCCAAGGTGAACCGGTGTGACTATTTGGGAGCCGACATGACTATTTATGAGGTTGACTTCTCCAGTTGTTTGAAGGCCAACTTGACACATTATTTAGGCTTGTCTATCAGTGTTGTATGAGGGCTGAATAATAGCCATTCTTCCACGGTTTAGTGGACTAGTTCTTGGAGCATTTCATGACTACTAGGTTATTCATATACATGACATTAAATACATTTATAAACTAAAGATAAACTCTAAAGAGACATCAAGAAGAATTCTATTAACCTAAGATAAAATCTTGCTCATGAAACCCATGAAGCAAGTCCAACAAATATACATTTTATTATCTTTGACTTCGTCTTTACATAAAATACATAATTACATAGTCAATATGAAGACTGGCCTAGTTACACTTTTCAACATAAAGTTCAATATGGAGTCGAAAGACTTTAAGATATAATTGGGCTAGATTTGACGTGATAAAGTGCATTTCTACATGGAGAAGGGTGTTGATAGTCTCAATAAAACATGATTTTGATCAAGTCGACGATGGTGGAGATGGAACCAAATAAAATGAGGTGGAAAAAAGGAATCACAACATCACTTTAAGAACATAAGGTCCACATATTTTTGACATTTTGGTTTACAACTTCTCCAAAGTCCTAGTCTCTCTAAGATAGACCTCACCATAAAGGCTATGAATTTGAGTGTGAAAATTTCCACAATTAGAATTCATGTTGTCAATATGTTTTTTTCTTCAAGAGAAATTGTGTATCATCATTGAAATAGATTGAAAACATGAATTATAACTATGACTAGAGGAACACTAAAATTCACAACCTCTATGGTGAGGTTTGTCTCAAAGAGATTAGGAATTTCAAGAAGTTGCAAGCCAAAATGTCAAAAAGTGTTTCAAAACTCATGTTCTTAAAGCAGTGTTGTGATTCCTATTTTCTACCTCAATTTACTCAGTTCCATCTTCATTGTCGACAACCTGATCAAAATATTTTTCTATTGAAGACCAACAACGCCCTTCTCCATGCAAAAATTCACTTAATAAGTCCAAATATAGCTCGTTTATCTCTTAAAGTCTTTCAAACCAATCTTAAACTTTCTTAATTAATTTCATTCAACCCATGGAGTATTCTTAAATGTTGGCCATTTCTCTCAACAACTAATATATTCCAATTTTCTAGCTCAATAAAAGTTAAAAAAAAAAAAAATAACTCATTCACAAGGCCACTCTCTACCTACACACTATAGATCCTTTTCCTTTAACTCCAACCCCATTAAGCTATTCAACCCTTTTTCTATCCATTTTTGTTCTCCCACCCAGTCTGAGGTTTCCCCCTTTCCCTCAGTTCCTTCTAACTCCCTTCCAAGGTATTGTTCTCATTTCGGTCACTCAAACCTATTTCCACTATCCTCCTCCAATCAAGCTCCAAACCCCCATCCCCACTCTACCCACTTGAATTCATCTAACTCGTTTCAATCGTATTCCACTTAAGTCAAACATCAAACCCAATCACCCCTTATCTTCTCCAACCCCTTCAATGCATTTCCTATCTCTAAATCACCCAATCGTTGCATCCCTCCCCCTGCACTCTTTACGTCAAATTCTCTATCACCTCCTCTCCTCCAATCATGCTTGGGAACTCTTCTACTTCGTATAACTTCTCTCTTTGTGAATATTGTTACCCAAACCAAACTCCCCTTAATCCCATCCAGACTCCCCCACAGCATGACCCTGAAACCTCCTCAGTACAATTGGATGTGTGTGGTTCTCCTTCAACCAAACCTTCACAGCCTCTAACCCACTCAGTCCTCACTCAGCTTGAAGTTATGAACCCTGAGCACCACCTCCTCTCTACAAACCATTTATTTATGCATCCTTACATCCATTCTAGCTTGTGACTCTTTGTTCACTCATGTTTTCCTCGTTCTGAGCTCACCACCCATTCGAACATCCCCCAACGTGATTTTTTGAACTCAATAAAAACCTCTCCCCCGACCAACATTCTCCTTCTTCTTACTCTTATGCTAACATTTTTCAATCTCATCCCCAAACCCATGTGCTCGATAGCCCCCTTATGCCTCCCCTGACCACCTTTAAAACAATCCCTAAGCTTCCCTCTACTTTGCCTCCCCCTCCACCACAACCCCTCGAAACCTTATTCTTTCCCCTCCTTGTGATTTAATTGTCACAAAAT
Source organism: Pinus albicaulis (assembly GCA_034641835.2). NCBI lineage: Eukaryota > Viridiplantae > Streptophyta > Pinopsida > Pinales > Pinaceae > Pinus > Pinus albicaulis. The sequence goes on from CM076583.1 coordinate 685,839,364, forward strand.
TGTTGTTCTTAAAACCTATCTCTAAATGGTTAGTTGCTTAAAATGTTTATAGGAGCATTGTATTTTTCACAACCAAACCTTCACAACCTCTGACCCACTCAGTCCTCCCTCAACTTGAAGTTATGAACCCTAGGCACCACCTCTCTCTACTAACCAATTATTTATACATCCTTACATCCATTCCAGCTTGTGACTCTCTGTTCACTCATGTTTTCCTCATTCTGAGCTCACCACCCATTCAAACATCCCCCGACATGATTTTTTGAACTCAATAAGCACCTCTCCCCCGTCTGCATTCTCCTTCTTACTCTACTGCTAACATTTTTCAATATCATCCCCAAAGCCATGTGCTCGATAGCCCCCTTATTCCTCCCCAGGCCACCTTTAAAACAATCCCTAACCTTCCCTCTCCTTTTCTTCCCTCTCCTTTTCCTCCCACTCCCTCTCCCCCACAACCCCTCGAAACCTTAGTCTTCCCCCTCCTTGTGATTTAATTGTCACAAAATTGTTGTTCTTAAAACCTATCTCTAAATGGTTAGTTGCTTAAAATGTTTATAGAAGCATTGTATTCTTCTTGAGTCAAAAGTACCTATATCATTATGAGTGAGTCTTCCATTAAACCTTGAAAAGTTGCAAAAGCTTCAAGATTCAATCAATTTGTTAGGATTTTAAATCTTACATTATTTTTAGTTGTGCACAATCATTATTTTTCTATTATTTACTTAAATATAAACTCGTATTTTTAGACCATGTGGGCTTTAAATTAAGTTATAATTTGACTATGTTCGATTTATTGATTTCCTTTCCATTTATTATTATTTAGAAATAAGCATTATAAAAATACAAAAACACATAGGGAATAACATTATTTATTTTCTTTTATGTTTGAGGTAAAGATGGCATTTTGCTCCATAATTTGTTTCGTTCATTTTAATTTTCAAATCCTCAAAATACATAAAAGTCTATAAAAAAATGTACGAGTTGGTTAAAAAAAAACATAGCAATAAGGGAATATATTAAAACATTGTATTATGTTTATCTTTATTTCTACTCACTCCCATGTAAGTACTCTTAATAGAGAACATAAAAGGGAATTTGATAACCTCTCGGTCTTAAATCTAGTTATCAATACCACTAATCCTTTCACTTAACTCACAAGAGTGATTAATAGTTAATGCTTAAGTTACACATTTTTTGAGCATCAACAAGGTTTAACACTAATTGCAATAAAATGCTTTGTGCTTAAGATAAGTTTCCCCCATCTTGGAAGTGTAACAATAGAGCCTACGTGGTTGACTAATTGTCAACAATGTTTAGAATTTCACTATTTTCATGCTAAGGGGTGCCTAATTTGAATCCCTTCAATTAGTTTCATAGTCAGCACCAACATGTTTACTTGGGATATCATTCACAAATGTGGGAAAGCATCCTTTATGTTTCTTAGTGTTAATTTTTCTAGTCTCTATCTTATTCATTTCTTTATAGTTCATCTCCCATGTTTAATTTCTCCTTAAAAAACTCTTATAGCTTTTAATTGAGTAAACAGTAAGGGATTGTCATCAAGATGTGAAGCTTAACTCTTTCAACCAACCTTTCACCTTAATCCTCATGTTAAAATGTGATTTTCAATCAACATTTTAAATGGTTCATACAATGTCAATGTTGTAGCTGATAGGGTGCTTTTAAATGTTGCTCATTTACTTCACAAATCTTGTCCATATATAGCATGGTTTGAACAATATGTGGAAAAACTTGTTATCATGGTCATCTACATTTGTAGTGCCATCAAATGTTGGTAGCTTTGAAATGCATGCTAAATGCTTAGGTCTACCTATCATTCTTTTGTTATCTTCATCCAATGGTGTATTTTCCTTAAATTCTGGTCACCAAAGTTTCTCATGTTCTTGGTTCTCTAATAGGGATTTTCTTATGGCCTCTAAAGGTACTTCCTTTATTTTGGTATTCTATTTTAGCCATTTTACTTTACTATTCTTACTTGAGGATTTGTAAATCCAATAATTAGATCTAGTGTGATTATAGTGGAGTGTTTCTTTTGTACTCAATATTTATCTCCCTATTTCACTCATATTATCTACCATACAACAATAGAGGATAACATGTGCAATAAAAATTCACACCTTCATATATCTTATCGTTGCATTCATTGTATTATCATTCATTGTATAATTATGCAAACTGTTGTGAGTTCAATGTGAACACCCTCCTCGTGATGACCCTTAAATGATACCTAAATCCTTTTGACTTTTAGCACACACATACAACCTCATCCAAGCAAGTGAGCTTAAATCTATAATTAAATAGCCTAAATACCTAGTTAAATAACCAATAAGTTAAATTCCATTTAATTCCAATTGTATTTAATTTAAATTAAATACAAAATGGATAACATAATCGACATATCAATACTAAGCAACAAAACATTGATAGAATCTCACAATAACATAACCCAAATTAAAGATTAATAACAACAATCAAAATACCAATATTAGAAAATATAATTTATATTCTCATAAAAATAATGTAATAGCATAATCAATCAAAAAATATTAATATAGCACTATTAAAATATCACATTAAACTTTAATGTAAAATTAAATATAATTTAATGTAATTTGTAATCATAACAACATAACACAATATCATATCCACATACACTTAAACTCTTATTTATCAACTACAATATCTATTTTACTATGATCAATTACTTCCAATATAACCATAATTAAATAAACTATAATAAAATAATAAAATATCCCCTTATATATCCCTACTTCTAATTAGAAATAGGTATATTTATTATTTTATCTTACCACTACAATATTTTTCATAATTAAATGTGTTAAATTCATTTAAAAATTTAGAAGTAGGTATATTTATTATTTTATCTTACAACTACAATATTTTTCATAATTAAATGTGTTAAATTCATTTAAAAATTAAATTTAAACTTAAATGTGTTAAATTTATTATATTTGAATTTAATAAACATCGAAGTCTGCTTCACGACGAGCTATCATCCAATTTTTAAGACAACTCTATCATTAGAGTACAATATTAAAATACATCTAACTCTCCAACGTGATCGATTGGTGGGTCTCCACTATTTTTTTTTAAGAATTTGGATAACTATAATATTATAAATACAATAATTTTACAGGCAATATTATTAGAATATATTTAAAAGAGTATATTAATAATATCGCAAATTAGAAGTGAAGTTAAGTGGAAACATACCAACCCCACAAAAATGCAGTTCACTGAAAACTGACCCACAAATATTCATTTCACCAGAATATGATCCGAAGATGAAGAGATCTGAAGCAAATACTTTGCCCAATCCGCAGGGGACATAGAGATGATGTTAAACGTTTTAGGGAAGTGGCAAATGGGACCCAAACAACCGCTCAATATAGTTTAAAAAATAATTTAAAAACTAGTTTTAAATATATTTTATAGTTAAAACAAATTTCCTATGAACCCAAAGTGACCATCTTTTTGCCTTAAATTAGTCCACTGCAGCTATCATTTCACGAATAAAATGGCCTTGGCTAACACGCCACTTATTTCCTTGTGGAGTGTATATAACTGAAGCCCTATAATAAAGAGCTGAAAATGAAATATAAAAGTGAACCTAAGTGCAACATTTACAGTTCATATCCCCCACACATGGTGGGAAGGGATTGTAAATTAGATTGGTCAATGATCCTACCCAGAACAACCTCAACATGTCATCATTAAAAGAAATTTATAACACCAGAATGCCAAAAGCAGGAAGTCATCCTAACGTACTTACTTTTTCGATCCAGTATCAAAAGTTTACCACAAGTTACAAGAATTATATGGGGCCACAACAAACCAAACAACAGCAAAAGTGAACTACGTTACAGAATTGCAGGGCCACATTGGTCAATAATATACACCAAGAGTGACCTACGTTACAGAAATGCAGGGCCACAGCTGTCAATTATTGCTCCTTTTTCACACCATTTGACAATAATAAACTGAGAGATACTCTCCATTATTGAAACTTTAGTAGACTTCCATTTATTTATATGTAAGCTAATAAACAAGGCAGTGAAACTACATTTACAGTAAATTGATGGTTTATGATCGTTTATGGCTTAAATATCAACCAATTTGTAAACGAAAAATATGATACACAGGCTCGTAATCCACTGTGATTTTTTTGAGGCACTTTGCAAAAAAAAACCCAGGTTGGACTGAAGTTTTACTGAAAAATAGGCACAGCCTAGAATACAAACTTATAAATTTCTTGAAAATTGAGTATCAAATATAAGCATGTTTCTGCAGATTGGATTGCAGGGCATTATCCAAACTAGAAAAAATCAAAATCAAAGGAATTCGCATCAGAATCTACTAATTTCTTTTTCTCACCACGAGCACTGGTAGAACTGACTTTGTTCGTTAAGAAGCTCAGATCAATGGGTTTTGGGATTTGAGGAGGAGTGGTGCTGCGAATAAGAGCCCAGTTTGCGCTGTCAAAAAATGGATGTTGTTTGATTTCAGTGGCTCCCCTTTTAAAGGCTATCCTATGTTGCGGGTCTTTCACAAGCAAACCTCTGATCAAGTCGCGTGCAGCAAAACTTACAGTGGGAGAATCTGGGAACTTCAATGGCTGCCCAACAACGTTCTCTAACGTTTCTCGATTGCATGCCCCCTTGAACGGTGTCGTCCCGTAAAGCAACTCGTATAAAAATATCCCAAATGTCCACCAGTCAACAGCACTCCCGTGGCCCTGTCCTTTGATTATTTCGGGTGCCAAGTACTCGTGAGTGCCCACAAACGACATGGATCGAGCACTGGTTGGCTCGGCAATTAGCTCTGGGAGAAGGGTTGACTGATTTACAATCTCACTCTTTGGCTTTCGTGTTTTCTTGGATCTCTGAGATAAGAAACGAGGTCTGAAACAAGAAGGCTGCAGACATGCTGGGGTCACGCATGAAGGTTCTATGCAAGCGGGTTGAACGCAGTACACAGGGGCTCTTCGTGAAGGATCGAAACCCGGAGATGCCGACTTTACAAGAGTGGGACTGACAACACACCTTAATGATAAATCAAAGTCTAAAAGCATAATGTGTCCATCCCCTCTGACTAGAACATTTTCAGGCTTCAGATCCCTATAGACTATTCCCAGCATGTGCAAATACTCCAGGGCAAGTAGGATTTCTGCTGCATAAAACCTGTAATAAAGGAAAACAAACAAACTCAAAACCCTATTTAAACTTACATTTAATCCAATGGAGTTTGATTTACTGCAGGAAGGTCAGGAAATCCCACCCACAGACAATTGAAAGTGCAACTGACAATTAGGCACCAGGACCAGAACAATAAACAAAAACAAATCTAGACGTGATCTATGTAGACCCCAGAATTACCAAAAAGTTAAAGGTACTCTCCATATGCATAAAGGCTGACAACCTCACTTACCGTGAAGCAGCTTCAGAAAAGCGTTTCCCAGGCTGTCGCTGCCGAAAGGTATGTAGATCCCCTCCACTGCAAAACTCCATGACCAGGCACGAGAACTTATCTGTCTCGAAATGGGAATACAATGTCGGTAAGAATGGATGATCTAAACAAGAAAGAATCTCCCTCTCGGTCTGCGCTCTAAGAGACTTATTTCTGTTTTCTAGTGACCCTTTATCCATTACTTTCATTGCAAAAAAACAGTTGGTTCCCCTCAACTCCGCTAAGTAAACACTCCCAATGTCCCCACTTCCCAAGCGCTTCAGGAGCCTGAAATGACTCAAACCCAAAAAGCCATCTCTGACTTTTACAGCCTGAATGGCATCCCATCTCGGATCATTGCCTTTGTGTGGTTTGTTTACAGCACTGCTCAAACTACTGCAGTTACTTTCATTGCTGTCACTAACACTGCTTCTGTAGCTGGCCACGCTCAGGCTACTCTTCCCACTTTCAACACACTCAAGCCTTTCGTTCTTGACATTGTCAACGATTTTGCATTCAGGAATCTTTGCATCTGCACCCATGCCATCACTTACCTTCCCACTAAAACTGCTCTTGACACTACTAGAACCGGTGATGGTGCTGCTAAGACTGCTTTTGAAAGTTACATCTATGCTACTGCATGTACTGAGAGTCCCACTCATTGGAACACACGAATCAGTGCTCTTCTCTCTAGCTGACTCTGTCGACACCATGCTCTGATTGCAATCTTCTGCTCTCTGCATGTCTGGGCTGGCCATCTGGATATAAAATTACAAACTACTAGAACATGCCTGATTCTTAGTCTTGCAAGTGCACCCAATCCTTAATGAAATCCAACTGCATATACCCTTTCTAGCAAGCCGGCATTACAGAACAGGTCACTTATTTAACTGAATAGCCTTTATCAAGCTACCTGCACAAGGATACAAGGACTATTACAAAAGTTGTAATCGCCTGAAAACAAATTATTCCAATCGGGCCAATATCAAACAGTCATCAAGAACCTAAACAACACCATACAAGCATAATATCTACCAAATCCTAATTTGGAAGCGATGCTTGTTGCATAAGCTTGAATAAGGAAAATTCATATTAGCAGCTAAATCAATTTATATTCTGTAAATTGAAGACATGTTTGGGGATTCCCACTATCTCCTTTGAATGAAATCTGTTCACCTAATTTTAAGGTTTCATTTGTATGTGTTTGAAACACTGCTATGGATCTCACTCTGTTTAAGATCTCTATCAATATTCCACTTCATGAAACTCCAACCCCAAAACTAAATCAAGGAAAGAAATGCATATAGGCACAATTTTATAGCATTGAACACAAAAATAAAGTTCCATTTACAGAGCAACAGGTCAAAAGCTAAAATCATTTAGAATAAATGCGGAGATCAAAAACTAAAAACAGCAATAGAAGACGAATCATAAAAAGAAAATAGATGCAAATTGTTTCACTAAAAACAATTTCATGATAAAATTTGCAAAAAACTAAAAAGTCAGAAATATACAAATCTTTACAGAGCACCTGCACAAAAGCTAAAATCATTTACAATAAATGCGGAGATCAAAAACTAAAAACAGCAATAGAAATCGAATTATAAAAAGAAAATAGATGCATATTGTTCACTAAAAACAATTTTATGATAAAATTAGCAAAAACTAAAAAGGTCTGAAATATACAAATCTTTCCTCTCAATGGCATACCAAAAATTGGGGATTTTGAAACAGAGAACCTTAACGTTATGCCAAAAAAGCAGCACAATACAGCTACCAAAAGCCGGTATGCAATTTATGAAGATTGAGCACGAAAGGCACATGATGATAACCAATGGTAGGGGATAAGCTACAGTAACATAGGCACAAGATAATGTCCACACAAACTGAATCCAGATGAGGTAAATAAAAACAGCCTTGACAGATAAAATAAAAACAAAATCTAAAAACGTCCAAATTCTAAGATCCATATAACCTTGAAACAGAAAGCCAGACAGTTATCTACTAAAGTGAGGTCTGCATAGTCCATTGTTCAAACGCAAAGAAATATTTGGGAAAATTACCCTGCCTAGTTCACAAAAGGCGCAAAGTTTCCGCAAGTAGCAACAAAACCTCGGTTTTGCTAGATAAGCAAAAAGTGCTCATACGTAAAGAAAATTTCAGCTTTAACCTCGGACAAGTAGCTTAATGCATGAATTGCAAGCAAAAAGCCGTAAAACATCCGTCCGGCAAGTGTATTTGTTGAGATGCTATCAATTCAGTTCTCCATGCAGTTGTCACGGCTTCAAAAAATTCCAAAATCCTATACATTTTGGCAAAGAAGCGGCTGTCGAAAATGAGAAAGTTCAAAAGCAACAGTAACGCACTTAAGCAGAAACTCCACGGTTGCGTATGAAGTCCAATTACGAAACAGGAAATTTCACAAATAAAGCATAAAAGCGTGCTGCCACAGCCTACTGAAATGCAAGAACAGAAAACAGAAAATGCTTACAAAATGGATGAAGAGGCAAACGTAGTGACGACAAAATACATGCAAAATGGATGAAAATGGAAAAGCAGCAGGAAAAACAGCTAAGATTTCACATATAAAACACACAGATAAGAAAGGAACAGCAAAGAAACTCAAATTTTACAGACATTATACCAGAAGCAAAAGGCAACATCAAAAACGACTTCAACTTCTAAATTAATACATCAATAGGTGCAAGCAACGGCAAAATAGCTGGAACACTCTGCGTGATCTGCGAAACAAGAAAACAGGAAGGGAAATAGGTCAAATTTTACCGGTCAAGAAACGTAAAAATGCTCCAGAAGCAAGCCGGAATCCGCAACAAGCTACCGCTAAACAAAAATGCAAGAGGCGATGATCAGGCGATCCAAGCCTAAATTTTCGATCTTGTACATTTTCTCTGCGCTGTAAGCTCTTCCCGTAGCGGATCCACCGCAGCTTTTAGGTCAAGAAAGCGCCATTGAAGCTCCGTTATACGACCTCCGCCAAAACTTTTCTCGGAATGCCCAATGAGCAAAGAAAAAAAAACCAAATCTATACAGTGTACCTTGATCAGAACGAGTATTCCCCTCGCTGGAATTCAGAATGATTTGGAATCCGCGAAGAGCGAAGGGAACATGGTAATAGTGAGGGGACTTCGCTGGCTCGGTTCCGTATTTATTAGCTGAAACGAAAACAATGTTGGAGTCCGTGTACACGGTGGTTCGTTGGCCATTCACAGAGTAAACCACGGGCAGGAGCGGTCAGTTATTTGGGCGTTTCATATGTGGACTTTTAGTTTTGCCAGCTGTGCAAAATCCAGGCCACTTAAGCGTCCTTTGCGTCAGATCGGGGCTCGGGTTTTGTGGTGGGGCCCGCTCGTGCCTGCCATGTCCATTGACGCTGGCTGTGACAACAAGTCATCTGCGGGCTCGTGACGGGGCTCGATCGGACGGTCGGGGGATGGTCCGGGAATCCGCTTGACCGTTTGATTGCCGTTAGTTGAGCACGCCAAGCCTTTCTATCCTTTGGCCGGGAAATTTATTTATTTATTTTTAATAAATTCAATTTAATTTGGTTTATTAATAATTTTGTTTTATTATTTTTATAACAGTTAAATGTAGGTGGGTCTCTTGTCTCACAAATAAGGGGTTTTATATGCTAATTTGGTGTCGTGTTTTTTAAATTATAAGAGACATTTGGTAAGATTAAAAGTTTAATAAAAGTGAATGGTAAGTGGTGTGGATTTTAATAATAATGAGTGAATCCGCGTTACTTGGTAATAGTTATTAATAATTTATGAGTGAATCCGAGTTAATTGGTAATAGTTATTAATAATTATTCTTAATAACCGTCAAGTCAGATATTAAATTAGGAGTTGTCCACCGACGCAACAGAATAGCCTGGAGGGTAGTTTTTTGTTGGAATCCCGTAAAAAGTAATTCAAGAAATCAGGTAGTTGGAGTGTAGCCCAGAGGGTAGTTTTTTGCCGGAATCCGGCAAAAAATAATTCAAGTAGTTGGAGTGTTTTAATTGCATTTTTTTATAGTGAAAATGGATTCAGCACTATCAAAAATCTTTAGGACACCCAAAACACTGAAGTTTAACAACTGTAAACAAGATTTTGAAAAATTCTTTGTCGAATTTTTCAAAATCTTACCAAAATTTTTCAGAGTTATTTTGTGGGTTTTTTTAGACTACGGTGTAAATTAGTGTATGAGACCCTTGTTTGTGAAACAAGGGACCCATCTCCGCGTAGCTATTTAACTGCTAAAAAATAATAATAATAATCATATTTTGTAGAAATGGAATATATTTTTTAAAATTATAAGGGGTATTTGTAAAATTGGAAATTTACTTTTTTAATAAAAGTGAATGGTAAGTGGTGGATTTTAATAATAATGAGTGAATCCGCGTTAATTAATGATATTAATTAAAATTAAATAAATTCTGATAATAACGTATATATCATGTTATTGGAGATGATGTTCGCTATATTTCTTTATTATAGAAATTGATGTATTTTATTTTTGCATATGATATAAATCGATCTAGATTCATCTTAATTTAAGTTGGGATTTATCAAGTGTTGAGAGAGTCAAATTTTTCAAGGTACAAATATTATTTTTTTGGAAATTTTCAAGAAAGGTTTGCATATCGAGAAATTTGATTCCTCTCCACTTTAATAATAATAATGAGTGAATCTGCGTTAATTGATAATAGATATTAATAGTTATTTTTAATAATTTAATTGTGTAAATTTTTTTATTAATTAATATGTTTACTAATGTAACGATAATAATATTAAATAAATTCCGATAATCACGTATATATCATGTTATTGGAGATGATGTTTAGATTCATCTTAATTTAAGTTGGGATTTATTAAATATTGAAAGGATCAAATTTTTCAAAGTGCAAACAACTTTTTTGGTGAAAATTTTCAAGAAAGGTTTGCATATCCAAAAATTTGATTCTTTTCCATGTTTGATATATTTAGAATTAAGATAGATTTACTTGATTTAATTATTAATTATTAAAAATCACAATTATTAATTTTATTGTTTTATTTTATATTTGTTTGTATATAATTTGACCAAATCAAAATATTTAACCTACATAACTTTACAGTATTTCTTCCATTTAGAAAACAGTTCTCCCAACTAATAATTTTTTTTAATAATAATAATTTAATTGATTATAATTAAGCCAAATATCTATTTATGAACTAAGGATTTACTTCAAACAATTTGATTTTAAAAAATATTAGATGATGATATTTTGGTACAGCACTTTCCTAGAAATTGATGTACTATTTTTGGGTGTATGATATAAATCACCCAAAAAAATTAATAGTAATTTAATTTTAAAATTATAGTTAATCCAAGTAATGATTGATAGATTAAATGATTTGATAGTAAAAGGTTATGGAGATATGTATAAGTGTGTTTAAAAAAATTTAATATTTTTTAATATAAATATTTTTGTAATTAAAAATAATAATAATAATAATAATAATATATAAAATTATAATAATAAAAAAATAAAATTTATTTATATAATTATATATAAAATATTAAGATTTAAAAAAATAAAGTATTAAAAAAACAATTTTTTATATAAAATTTTTAGTAAAAAAATAAATTATTATATTTTGTTAGGATCTAAATTCCATATAGTATAAAATCTTCTCATTAAAGTTTTGAATTCATAGTAAACTTGGGAGCACAAAGAATCTAAGGTCTCTAACATACATGGCTTTACACTATGGTCTACTTGGAACAAGCAATCCTCCCGTAGAGGCATTGGGGGCATAACTTGCTACATTAAGAAGAATATCTCCCTCCATGCTAGGATTTATAAAAAGGACCCTTACAACCAATATAGTTGGATAGAGATTACTAACATTAATGATAAAAAGACCTACATAGCAATTTGTTGTTTTTCCCCCATTCATTCTAACTTTTATAAGAAAAAGAATTTAGATAAAAATAGTCCTTACAATGGTTTAGAGAATGATATTTCTAGCCTAAGGAATGAAGGTAATATCCTTTTAATGGGTGACTTTACTGCTCGAACTTCAAGCAACCAAGCTATTCTTCTAAGCAATCATTCCAACCCCAATCCTCTTTGGTTAACGAAGACCTTACTCTGGCTAGCCGGTACAAAAGGAGCTCTGAAGACCATGGGGATAATTTGTTTGGGACAGAGCTAGTCAAGCTCTGTAGTGCTCAGGATCTCATAATTTGCAACGGTCTAAATAAGTGGCCCAATTCTAGCCAGATGACGTGCATCCATGGGCTTGGTAGCAGCATGGTAGACTATGTTATTTCCAATCTCCCTTTATACAATGAAATAATAAATTTTGACATCTTAAACGACCACGAGGCTGAATTTGATCATAGGCCTTTACTTATAACTCTCAATTTTGTCATGCATAGAGATCCCATAGAAAATAATCCTTATAGCCAAAAGAACTTAATCTTTGATAGAAATAAAAACGATCTCTTTCTAAATGAATTAAAAACTAATTTGCTTCCTTTATCTAGTATAGAAAGCATAGATGACCTCTATCATATTCTATTAACAACCCTCTCATATTCTATTAACAAGTTCTCGATTGAAGTTTCAAGTAATAAAAGAAATAGCAAAACCAACCCATGGTATGACAAAGATTGTAAAAGTGTGAGGAGAGAAATTAAGGAAGCTGTTGATGAATCTCTTAAAATTGACAAGATAAAAATCTACAAAGCCCTAACTAAAAGGAAAAAAAAGAAATATATTCGTAAAAGACGAGAATCTCTTACACCTCTCTAAGGTGGCTCCTAAGAAATTCTGGAGGCAGATTCTAACTAGGAAAACTAAAGATAATAATAAAATTTCTTTACACGACTGAAATTTCTATCTTAAAAAGCTTTATGAATCTCCAAATGTCAGGGATAACTTTGAAACCCTGCTCACAACGAAATAAGTTTTCTCATTAGAAGACATGGATTTTGGGGTTAAACGCTTGGCAAATGGGAAAGCTAAAGACATTGAAGGTTACCAAGCGGAAATTTTAAAAATTGGAGGTCATCTCCTCATCCCCCACATCCACAAGATTTTCAATCAAGTAGTCAAGCAAGGGTTCCCTAAACCATGGACTCAGAGCCTCATTATCCCTATTTTTAAAAGTGGGGATACAAATAACCCCTCTAATTATCGGACAATTATGATCAACCCTCTCTTAGCCAAGTTATATGGTATTATTTTGGAAAAGAAGTTGAGCATATGGCTTGAAAGTGAAGGTAAGTGAGCTAAAGGCCAAGCAGGTTTTAGAAGGCAACACTCAACAACGGACCACCTCGTTACGCTTAGGATCATTGTGGAGGAATGTCACAATGATAAATCTAATCTCTTATGTTTCTTTGTGGACTTTAGAAAGGCTTTTGATACAGTTCATAGAAACAACCTATGGAATAGATTAGAAGAGCTAAATGTTCCTTTTGAGCCAAGAGCGGCCGCTAGAAGGTTATACGAGAATGTAATTGCCAAGTTAAAGAGCAATGAGGGGTGGTCGAAAGATATTAAGTGTAATATCGGAGTTAAACAAGGTTGCCCCCTCTCCCCTACCCTATTTGGGATATACGTTGACAAGCTAGAAGGTTGTTTAGAGAAAGTAGGTTGTGCTGGCACGATCTTAGCTAGGATAGTCATCATCCTTCTTCTCTATGCTGATGATATTGTTCTTCTCGCAAGGTGCCCATCTGGTCTTGATAAGCAACTTAGACTTCTTAAGGATTTCTACTCTACCATGGGTATGCCTGTTAACACTAACAAAACAAAACTTATGATTATCAAATCCAAGAAGGACACTTACGCTAATTTTATGTATGACAATAGTGACTTGGAGGAAGTGTCTTCTTACAAGTACCTAGGAATTGATATTCATCACAAGCTCAATTGGAACTATAACATTGAGAAAAGGATTAATGGGGGGTGGAAAGCTTATTTTGGCCTTGAAAATAATTGTAAAACGACAAACCTCGTAATGTGGGATAGAAAGAAGTTCCTATTTGAAACTTTAGTCACTCTTGTTATCTTATATGGATGTGAGGTTTGGGGTTGCAGCATCTCTAGAGAATCCTAGAGAAAGATTGAGCAAATCCATAAGTGTTTATAACGTATAACCTCAAAATTAAAAGCAATACATCCTTTCATATTCTCCTTATAGAAGTGGGTCGTTCCCCTATCGAGAGCCTAGCTATGACTAGGCTTCTGTTGTACAAGCACAAACTCAATAGCATAGGAGACCATAGACTTCCTAAGCTAGCTTTAAATTCCAGCCAGAACCACCTAAGGCTCAAACGAGGTTGGTATAAAGACACCAGGGCTTGGTTAAACCATTGGGAGATCGACGAGAATGTTGCATTGCAAAACATTAATAACATTAAAAAAAATGTTACTTCTAAGTTCAAAGAAAAAATGTGGTGTGAGAAAGATCTAGCAGCTAAAAGAAAATTAAGATATTATAAGGAGGTCATCAACCCTACCCTAGAAGATCAAAAGTATCTCTCTGTTTTAACTAGCTCAAAGAAGAAAATTAATATAGCCAAGATTAGAACAAACTCTCATGAACTCGATAGTGAAACAGGCCGTTGGACAGTTCCTAAAACACCATGGATGGAAAGGATCTGCCATCTCTGTGAGAATATGAACATCGAGGATGAAAATCACTTCCTCTTAGAGTGCCCCGCGTACAACCACATTAGATCTCAATTTCATAAACTTTGTTGCAATACTGACCTTCCTAGCCTTTTAAGATGTCAAAATTATAGTGAGCTCAGGAGGCTTTTCTCCAAGCTTTTTGAGCATAGTAATAAAATCTTAAATCAAACTAAATAATTCGTAGCATAGGAATAAAATTTTAAATTAAACTAAATAATTCGTTTCTTTAGGTCTGATAGACCAAAGATTGGTCTCAGTGGACATTAACCATCATCATCATCAAATGATCAAATTTGACAAGGGAAATTTTTTTGATATGTATTACGTTTCAAATGAAATTATTCAATTTATTTTAATTTTAAATATTATCTTTATTTTTTATTTTTTAATAATTATTAAAAATTGATAATAAAAAATTGTAGATATATAAAGGCATGATTTAACTTAAATATGAAATTATTTTTTTCCACCAAAGATACAATTTCAAGTAAGAATATAATTTTTTTGTTATTTGAAATACATTTTTGAATGCATAAACACAACACCCTAAGAAATCTAAGATACTAAAATTTTACAAATTAAACAACTTAAACTCAAATTTAAAAAAAAAAAAAAGTCAAATTTTAATTAAAATTAATCAAAAAATAGAAAAAAAACTATACACAATATTTTAAATTATAAAATACCTATTTAAAAAATATAAAATATCTTAAATTAATTTCTAAATAAAAATTAGCTATTTAATAATAAAAAAATATAAAATTACAGTTGTAATTTGGATTCGGTATAAAGCCAAATTATTTTTAAATATAAATTAATTTTTAATAAAAATAAAAATATAAGAGATGAGATTTCAGATTTATGCATTTAACACTGAAATCAAATGAATTTTTAAATATATGTAACATATATTATATTATTTTTTTAAAATAAAAATAATTTTGAAATTTATCATTTAAATTGATGTAGGCATCTTAAATACGGGGTCGGAAATTACCTTTAAAGAAGTTATTTAGTATGCACGATATCGCTCTTAAGAGCGAAATTACTTCCCAATAAATATGAAATCGCATTTATGTTATGGCCCGAAAGTCAAATTACTTTAAACATGAATATTTAATATGCGTTATATCTCCTACTTTAATAACATTATATTTAAAAATAATAATAATTATTATTATTTTTTTTTTAATATAAAGTATATTAATTTTAATTTAATTTAATTTATTTATTTATTTATTTTATTTTTATTTTTATTTTTTCTTAGATGGGGTGTTTAATGCGTGAGAAGGTGGGGTGGGTTGTTGTCCTCTCACTTGGTCACATGATCGGGTTGTGGTATCACGCTTTCTTAATTATTTGAATATGAATTGCAATCAAGGCGTGAAGGACACACCCATATGGTTGTCTGGCGCTTAGCATATGTAATACCACCCTTGCACTTCCACTTTGCGACAAATCTATTCACCCTAACAGAGGATCTTTGCACCAACTCACCTACCTTGGTTGCCCTATGTGACTAATTAAATGTTATATCCATTGATGAGGAACTTGAATGTCAAGTCTGTCGTTACCACCCATATCACGTCTAGCGACGAAACCGAACAACAAACTCTTCGCCAAGGCAGTAAATTTCATGTCGTTAAATTGGGGACTATGGAAATTCAAAGGCATTTCTCACAAAGGAGTTAGGTACTTGATAGCAAGCTTGACATTTCCCAGTCCTATGCACTCTACACAAGACAAACTACTACTATTTTGGCATCACAGGTCTTTGTCTTTCTCACCATTCTCGGGGAATTTATTGGGAAGGAAGGCCAACCCATTAATGAGCCTTATTCCATTACTCCAATGTTTTCCATTTCTGGCCTTGAAACACAATTCACGTCAACCACTAAACATTTCTTTTGGATAGATTTGTATCCAGTTTTTTTGACTTGGCATTGGAGCTCTGGTGCATTGGTTAGCTATATCGATAGCAAGCTAGCGATTCTAAGTCATAGGTCAACCCTCCTCTCTCTCTCTCTCTCTCTCTCTCTCTCTCTCTCTCTCTCGTTATCTTTTGCTATTAGACTCTCTTGTTGCTCAATTTCGACCTACATTTTTGTTAATTATTTTGCCTTTGTTTCTTCCTCACCAGTTTCCTTTTCTTTTGAGCTTTGTTGGCTCCTCACACTCTCATGACACTTAGGCATTTATGGAGCTTTTTCTCTCTAGTCGTATCCTTTCTTAGCAACCTTGCATCTTGTCAAGCCCTCTCTTGATTTTGACCCTCTTCCTTGGACATTACTTCGGAAATGCTCTTCGGTGGACACCTCTGATCCAGATCTTGGGGGGAGGCCCCCAACATCTAAAAAATTGAAATGGATCTGACAAGATCTGCAAAATTAGAATGCCAGCAAAAAAAAAAAAAGGAAGAAGAAGAGAACACAAAGCAAATAAAACAAGAAAGAAACTTGTTTTATTAAAACAGAGAATAACTGTAGAAGCTACATTATGGTGGAAAATTTGTCCTTTTACAAACTGAGGCTTGTTATTTATAGCCTTTTTTGAGTTACAATACCATGCATAGATACCATAGGTGGATACCATGGGTCAAAACCATGGGTAGATACCACTTACAATACCATGGATCAATACCATGGGTAGATACCACTTACAATACCATTGGTAAATTCCATGTGTGGATGAATACCATGGATACATACCATGGGTGAATGAATATCATGGATAGATGTCACTTACAATACCATGGGCGAATAAATACAATGGGTGGATGAATACCATGGGTCGATGCCATTTATAATACCATGGGTAAATTCCATGGGTGGATGGATAACATGGGTAGATGAATACCATGGGTGGATGCCATTTTCCATTCGGATCAACCTCACACCTTGTCCACCCTTGTCCCATTCTAACTTCTCTCTCCTCGCCCTCTGAAATAGTCTTCACCCTCATGCAGCCAGAATGCCCCGTTACAGAGCTCATGTCCATTGGGGGACAGTGTATTATCAAAAGCATGGCAATTAAGGCAATATACAGGCTCATATTAGAGTTGAAGGCTCAACAACATATTTTTAGGATCTTAACCCTCCTCTTATTTAGGCAGAACTTTCATAGGTTGAAACGGAAATAACAAATCAATAACATGAAGGTATTAGAAAACATGGGTGATTGTGTGCCCGATGCAAGCCACAAACGTAGAGAATATAATCAATAGATGTACACAATGAACCTTTATTGGCGCATGAAGTATTTGTTGTGAAAAATATTACTAGATATACACAAAAAATGGGAGGATCTCCTCCTCTCGATGGAACACCTGCATCGATAGGTGGACTTGGATCACAGATTGGAGGGCATTGAGAAGAACCTTGGCATCCCTCCTACTTCTGGGTACTCAGTGAAACGACGAGTCAATCCAGGTCTTAGCAATAAATTAAGGTCCCTCCTCTTAGCCTATTTCCTCTCGCTATGTTTTTAGCCTATCAATCCATGTTTTCTTTGTCTTTTTCTCAATGCCTCGAAGGCTCGATTTTCAACATATGTATTTTGTATTTTGATTCACTAGACAATTTTTTTCCTTCTACCCTAAAACAAATACATTTTTGGATATGGCCAAGCTTCCCTAGTGATCAATTTATCATGTAGTATCTTGTTTGAAAGGCAATACAAATATTTACTTCTAAAAAAAGTATATTAAATTATTAAGAATGTTTATTGTTCAAAACTAATTCCACAGTAGCCATTTTTTAGTCGACATTTTGAGTCTATAACAAGACTCATCAACAAGACAAATGCCTACAGAGAAGAGTGAGAAATGCATGGGAATAATTTATAAAGGATGAAAACGAAATATGAAAGACTCGAGTAGATAAATTTTGCTAAAGGATAATTAATAAATTATCATAAATTTCATTAGATTCATTAATAAAATAGTTATTTTTTCTTTTTATGTAAAATTAATTTTAAATAGAATGCATTAATATTTAACAAGTGTTGCATGGTAGCTTAATATGTATAAAAAAGTTAGAAAATATAGAATGGATATTTACACTTAATATGACCAAGTACACAAGTAAAGAGTGTTCTTTATTAGAATATAACTAAAATAAGAAAAACATTATTTATTCATAGGATTTGTAAAGAAGGATTGAACTATTTGTCCTAAAAGTAAAAGGAGATTTAAAACTTCTAAAAAGCAAGTTGATATAAGTAGTTGAAAATTAGATATGACATAGTCATCACAAAATATATTCATATCATCTCATATTTATTAATTATTAATATTGTAAGAGTGAAAAAAAGGTAAAATAAATATATATCATATATTATGTTAATAAGTATACATAATTGATTCTTTCAATCCATCAACAATCAACCATTGAGTGGGCCTAACCTCAGTGCATTTTGTAGAGAAAGACACTCATGCTCCAAAACCGAGCACAGTGAGCAGGTTAAGGTGCAGTGGAAGCACTTTAGGCCCGATGAAGCTAAATGGGAGATGGCGAATCACATGCGGGATATGTATCCTTCCCTATTCATTGGTTGAGCGAATGTTTTAGCATGTGTTTTGGTATATATCTTTGGTATATGCTTGGTATGATGTTTTGGTATATGTATATATGTATATGGATGTAAATAGTGCCGTGAGCTATGTTACAAAGTTTCAATAAGTAGTATGGTTGTCATTACATTATGATGTTATATGTCATGTTGTCATGTTGGTTTGCTTCTCAGCAGGTTAATCATTGTAAATACTGAAACAGGGTAAGTTATAAAGCTCCATGGGCAGTATGTTTTGCTTTCAACAATCTCTTTGGTTGTAGGTGTTGTTGAACACCAAGGACGGTGTTCCCCGAAGGGGGAGGGTTATGTAACAACCCTGGTAAAAAATACATGTAAAAGTTAATAAAGGTAAAATAAGACCTTGGTCACGGGACATGTATTACAAGCCGAATGTTGGCCTCTGGAAGCCTAGTTTGGTTTTGATTAATGTGTTTTATGATATCCCACATTCATGCTTGGAATATGGCACGGGGATGACTGGCTAAAAGAAATATTTGGTTCAGCCTAGTCTATGGTCGGGTGGTTCGTGGAAGTCTCATACTTGGTCGGTGTGAAAATTCCTAAGCCTAAAGTCCCTATTGCAGCAAACTGATATTACTTCTCCTACTTGATTAATCATGCAATTTATTTATTGTATTCTACAAGTAAATACTAAAGCAAATACACTGCAACCTTCACTACATAAAAAAACAGTGGAAAATAAACATGGAAACAAGATCCGAGCAAGAAAAACTACACACACATTACACCATTATTTTTGGACTAATGCCCTGGAAAAAACCAATGTGGGAAAACCAGTGCAACAACTGAGGGTTTGATATTATTAAGCAGAAGTTCTGAATATAGCTAGGATGCCTTACTATCCATCCATATATCGTCCTCGGAAAAACCCAATTTGGGAAAATGGGTGCAACAACTAAGGGTTTGATATTATTAAGTAGAAGTTCTTAATACAATTGAGATGCCTTATTGGCCATCCATACAGTGAAAATTTCTGACAGATAATTAGTGAGAATATGTTCTCACACTAAGACTTGAGTTCCAACACTGACCCCACGCTGAATTAAATAGCCCCACACTGCCTCTGCGCAGATTTGTGTCACCCTTGCTAGGAATTGTGTCAACTCCTTATGTCAGATCTTATGCTGGTTGGATCTGATATTTTGGCCCCTCCGGTCTCACACCCTGACACTCTGGCACTAGATCTGACTAATCCTCAGCAAAATCACTGATATCCTCAAGGCTACAATGTTGCCTTTGCATGGCCTTGCTCTACCTCTATGTAGCTGCTACGTTGCCTCTTCTGTGTCCTCTTCTCTGCTATGTATTCTCGGTTCAGGAAAATACTTTCCAACCGTAACTATCACTGCCCCTCATTGTTGTTATAGGTCAATTTGGGCATCATCCCCCATGACCTGATCAAACTGGACATCATCCCCAAGACCAATGAAACTGGGTCTATCATCCCCTCATATTTTAGTTGTTATATGCCTTAAGAGAAGAACATTTCATTCACGGCTTCTATTGTGAGATTTCCAAGGTTTGAAGTATATGTTAGATCACTTTTTGACTCACCAACACAGCGTCTAAAGGGACAAATTGTGTTGCAGTGCCAAATCCTCCATTCAAGGGTGCACTGCAGTGCACTTAATGTGTTGGTCACCTGGGAGTAGAATTCCCATTGTTCCGGGGATCTCCACATGGTCAGTGCCTTCTAGAATAGTCCATATGTCTTAAACTTTGAATCCAATTGTCCATCTAACACCTCTGAACTTGGGAACATGTCTTGCCTATTATTAGAAAGTCATTCATTGAGAAACTACCATCAATTTCCCTATAAATTGAGCACTCATTCTAGTGCTAGGGGCGAAATAATTTCGATAAAGTTATGTTGTAGGATTCTCATTTGATAAAAGAGTGAAAGTACTGATATGTTGCTGGTATGATGTTGGATGTGATGAGGCTGGAATGAAGCTAGAGTTGGTTGGCAACAAATAGATCCATTGGTTGTAACCTCCCCCTTCTACTCTTTAATAAAGATTGTTGTTCATTTTCCCATACATATGTCTCTATTTCTTGTGCAATGTATTCTTAAATGATGTAAGTATTTCATATATAATCGATTTTATTGAGTAAGATAAGTAGATATCTATATATTTCATGTTGTTTGTTGTTCTCTATTTGTGTTTGCAGGAATCTGGCATTTTGGGTTGGATTGAGAGCGACAACAACAGCGACAGAAGGAGAAGGAGAAGAGATTGAATCACAAGTAGGCTCTTTTACCATTCTATATACCTGCTTGTTTTAGAGAAAGTGATAGTAATTATTTCCTCTATTGTTCTAAGTGACTAGTACCACACTTAGGGAATTTGGTTTATCTGTAGATCATAACTCCGCATAAAAACTTGGCAACTCCACTAGGGAGTATCCTATCATTCCTAGTGTTTTTGCCTTTAATTATCCTCATCAGTAGCATCTAATTTTAGTTATTAGACATTTGAATGAAATAATTGCATTAGAAGTGTGTTCTGTTGCTTGGTTTTTTAATCCTTGCTGCGCCCAATGCATTGTTGGTCAAGACACAGTGCACTGCAGTGCACTGTCTCCCACTCAGGGGTGCTCTGCAACACATTGTCTCCCCTTAGAGATTGCATTGGCCCCTCAACCAACCAAATTCCATCTAAATTTGTCATTTCTATCATTCTCAGTCACTTGTTTGTTGTATTCTCAAATGTCTAATACCTCTTAGAGACCAGTAAACTTTCTTGATTCTTCCTCCTTTGCAAAGTAAATTTGTTCAATGTCTCTTTAGTGTTTTTCTTTATCATTGGAAAATAAAATTAAAATTATTTCATTTATGCATTGGATCAATTTGTTTTCGAAAAGAAAATTGTTGTTTCATTCCTTGTTTCCTGTACGAAAAAATTGTAGTTCCATCCTTCATTTTTTCCTAAAAGAGAAATTGTTGTTTTATTCCTTGTTTCTCAAAGAAGAAAACACTTGTTTTATTGATTGATGCATATAGTTTCCGTTCTTGCATTCACATTAAGGGAGATGAAAAGAAAAATATGCATGTGTATATAGTGAATCGTGTGTGTTGCATAGGAACAAGTTAGGAAAGCTCCATTTTAGTTTGTGCTCTTTGTTGTTTGCTCCTAAACTAATTGCTCTTTCCCTTAGTAGCTAGGATTTTCATTGAAAAAACTAAATTGAAAAGTTTTCTTATCATTTAGTTTGGATTTTTAGGAATTTTCATCACATCACATGGTGAACCTCAATGACAAACTTTTAAACAAGATCAACATAAAATTTACATCAATTTAGCTAAGAAAGCATTGGAACATTAACAATAACATTAAGAAGGTCTAGGTTAGAGACGTGTTTCAACGTCGTTAAGCATAGCAGCGGTCGTTAACTTGTCTGTGATACATTCCGAGTGTGATATCTCACTCCACGTACGTAATTATATCAGAGCTCATCCACATACCTTTGGGTATATAGGGTGGTGTTCTAGTACAAAAAGTATAAGGGGGTGCTCTCACCGTGCGGTTTCGCATTAGACAATGCTAATATGGACTTGGGCCTCCACGTACCTTCAGGTATATTTGGGAGGACAAATTTAGGTTGTTATCCATCCATAGGTAACCGATTCGGCTGCCTTGTAACTTGTGATACCCGAACACAACATTCGGGGATATTTTCTAGTCGTACTTCTTGGTTCGCCAAGAGGTATTCTGCAGTTCACAATTACTTGGTAGACCTTTTGCCTAGAATTACCCTTTTATTTTGTTTATTTGTTTTTGGTCATAAAATAAATCAATCGTCATGGAAGAAGAACATCCGTTTCCCCATCGTTCGTATAGAATAACACTTAAACCACCTTTATCACCTGAAGCCATTTCTGGTCAGCCAAGGTGACATCGTTCTAACAAAAAGAGTACTATCAGTACCTCTGGTGCAACATCATCCTCACATATACTAGAGTCATTTCGAGTTGTTTCTACAAATTCTGGTTCATCTACTGTTTTCGAGATGGAGTCCTCACAACTACCTGTGGTCACGATCCATCCAATCAGTGAGACCATACCCCCCACACCCGAAGTTGTTCAACTGGAAGTTGATCCAGATCCTGTTGTTATTTTACCAGAACATCTGAATCCCGAAGTCGAACAACCAGAATTTGTTCTTGTATCGGTTTCCCCACAATCTATTGTAGCCATTGAGTCTCCCATATTGTGTAGTGAACGACCTAAAATATACTTCGGGCCTGACGGTGAAATCCTTCCACCTGGTTTGATTTTCATTGAAGAAATACCACAAGATGAAACACCTTCGACTCCAACCCATTTTGGATCGGAGCTTTATCTTTACAAGACTTTTCTTGAACCACCTCACACTACTTTCTTTGATCCTATGTCTATTCGAGTTCCCGTAGATCCTACAGGGTATACATTGGGTCATATAACCATGCCTGAGTCAACATCTTTGGTTTTACCATCTATTCCAGTTGCAACAACACCTGCTCTTGCTACCCCGTCGATGTTCACCACATCACCAGATTCACATTTATATGGTGGCACTTTCGTCCCACCTGGTTACCAATCTTTATCTGAAACCTTCTCTGGTGCATCCTCAAACCCATGGACTTCACCAATGTCATCATCTGGTACATCTCTAATGAGTACTGAATGACTTGATCCTTTATATACATCATCAGGGAAATATCAAGCTGGTCCATCTAGGTATATTTCATCTAGTATAATTTCAACTGGACTCCTGACATTTGGAGAACAATATATTCCATCCTATTATACTCCTCATGTTGGGGGGCAACATATGTTGGAAATATTGTCATTAATGGCAAAGGAGCAACACCTGAACTATCAAAAAGGAAAAGGTAGACAAGGAGAAAATGCAGTAAAGAAGCAGAGGTAGTAGAGGCAGTAAAGAAGTAGAGGAAACAAAGGAAACAAAGGAAGCTAAGGCAGACAAGGCAGTAGTAAGTAAGGCGTGCAACAATGTAGTGAGTACGGCATGTAGCAAGAGTAATAATCCCAAGTAGGAGTGAATAACGAATAGGAAACAAGCTCAAGAGATATCAGTGTGTTTAGAAACTGAATAAAGCTTAGGAGAGATCAACGCACTTAGAAACTAAATAAATCTGAAGAAGGATAGCGGAGATGCAGAGTAGCAGTGGTCACATAAAGAAGAAAAATTGACTAAGGTAGAGAACACTTAGAATAATTACAAGGGAGGCGAGCAAACGGTCAGGATTAGATCGCAGGAGTGAAGACGAGAGATGAAAGGATGAGATTACACTACAAGATGAGTTGGGAAGGAAAATCAGATTTGTAAGCAGAAGCGAGGACCGTAGATCTGGTGCAGATCAACGGTGACAATCACATTGCAATCGTGAACATATTTCCCATCACAGGGTACAATGTTTACTGTTAGGACTTCGCAAGTTAAGATATTTAACATGCGATGCGAAGTGGATCGACAAGGAGACAAGCATGGACCATCGGATCCAACAAAGACCAATGACATAGATCGAAAGTGAAAATCGCAAAGTTTAGCGCTTAAGTGTTAAGGCTGTCGTAGGGTAAGTTATTTTGTGTGTGATGCGAAGTGGAGAAGGGACACATGTTGGCACAGTAGGGCACACAGTGAGGATCGTTAGATCGTATGGCAGATCAATGGTGGACGGCGAATCGCGAGTTCACACATTGCAAATGATAGCGGACAGCACTAAGGCTTCGCAAGGTATGTTAATTAGTTTGCGATGCGATAAGGATGGAAGGATGTGATGCGATGAGGGAGGAACCACGTGTCAGCATTGCGCATTAGCGCACATCACAAATTTTAGAGGTTACCGTTAAGAGTTCGCATGGTATGGTAAGTTGTTTGTGATGCGATGCGGGAAGGATGGAAGGATGTGATGCGATGAAGGAGGAGCCATGTGTCAGCACTGCGCACTAGCGCACATCGCAGGCTATATGGTTTAGCGTTATTGATAAGAGTTAAGCTTGCAGGCGAGCGATTGTAATAAGACAAAGAGGTATAGCAAGACCATTAGATCTAGCGAAGATCTACGGTGGAGATTACAGTGCAACTTCGCATCTGCGAAATGATAAGCTCAATGTTAAGGTTGTTTGGTAAGTTTGCCGAGATGCGATGTGTTTTGATTGGTTCAAGGTATTGTGGGACCCTCTAGCAGGAAATTCCGCGTGTCTGCAAGAGATTTGGGTTCATGTGTAGTCTGGTTTAAAGTAGCGATGTTTGATCGCTAATTTATGTATGTTGTATTTAAATCCAAAGTGGTCTTCCGTTGCATGTTAAAAGGGATTTTATATGGGCCATACCCCACAGGTCACAAAGAAAATACCTGAACGCATAACAAAGGACCAGGAGCTCGTGCAGACCAATGTTGCAGCAGTGAGTCAAACGAAAACGCTGAACGTGGAAGAAAAGACTCGAGTAACAAAAGAAAAGTCTGAACATAGCAAGAAAAGGCTCGGGTAAGAAAAAGGACTTGGAGCTCGTGCATAACAGTGAAAAATCATGGGTCGAGTCGGGAAATATGGAAGTCATACAACACAGTTGGAATATAACTGCAGAAACATAAAAGACAAAGGGACAACAAGCAGAAGAGGAAAAACACACACCAAATCTAAGAAGTTGAAAGGGCTGAATGAAATATTTGAATGTAACTGTAAATGTATTATTTGTTTTATATTGTTTGTGATACAAAGGCAAGTCTCCCAGGCAAAGAAAATTCCATTTGATACTATAATAATTGTCATTGATGGCAAAGGAGCACAAAGGAGAAACACCTGAACTATAAAAAAGGCATAGGCAAACAAGGAGCAAAGGCAGAAAAGAAGAAGAGGCAGTGGAGGCATCAAAGAAGTAGAGGCAAAAAAGGCAACAAAGGAAGCTAAGGTAGACAAGGCAGTAGTAAGTAAGGCGTGCAACAATGTAGTGAGTAAGGCGTGTAGCAAGAGTAATAATCCCAAGTAAGAGTGAATAACGAATAGGAGAAAAAGATCAAGAGAGATCGATGCATTTAGAAACTGAATAAAGCTTAGGAGAGATCAACGCTTTTAGAAACTGAATAAAGCTCAGGAAGGATAACAGAGATGCAGAGTAGCGGTGGTCACAGAAAGAAGAAAAATCGACTAAGGTAGAGAACACTTAGAAGAATTCCAAGGGAGGCGAGCGGACGGTCAGGATTAGATCGCAGAAGTGAAGGCGAGAGATGAAAGGATGATATTACACCACAAGATGAGTCAGGAAGGAAAATCAGATTTGCAAGCAGTAGCGAGGGCTGTAGATCTGGTGCAGATCAATGGTGACAATCACATCGCAACCGTGAACATATTTCACATCGTAGGGTAAAGTGTTTACTGTTAGGACTTCGCAAGTTAAGATATTTAACATGCGATGCGAAGTGGATCGGCAAGGAGACAAGCATGGACCGTTGGATTCAATGAAGACCAATGATGGAGACCGAAAGAGCAAATCACAAAGTTTAGCGCTTGCGAAGTGGAGAAGGGACAGGTGTTGGCACGACAGGGCATGCAGTGAGGACCATTAGATCGTATGGAAGATCAACCGTGGACGGTGAATCGTGAGTTCGCACATTGAAAATGCTAGTGGATAGCACTAAGGCTTCACAAGGTATGTTAATTAGTTTGCAATGCAATAAGGATGGAAGGATGCGATGCGATGAGGGAGGAACCACGTGTAATGATCCTTTTTGGGGATTCTAAAGATTCTATTTCAGAGATGGACTACAGAGGAATTTATTGGATATGTCACCCTTCAAAGAAAGGGTGAGATCCAGAGGCTACCTGGCCAACTGTAGACTCTGCCTATAGAACTTGGAATAATCCCTTTCAGGAATCTCAACAAGGTCTTCAATGAAAACACTGTTGTTACACAGTAATTTGTCACCGTCCCTACCATTCCCCGTCCCGCACAATGGAGGACCCATTATGTGACCTGTGAACACTGTCATGCCTTGAAAACATCATCAATGCATCCCTCTGAGTATGAGCTTCATTTCCCCTCGAGACATCTCCTTGCAAAATCCACAAAAAACAAATTTTTTTGCATCGATCATGGCAGATGGCCTGGTTGTCATGGCCAATCAGGGAAATCCTGTAAAGAGGTCGCGCCACTGGGCGCTCTGTCATAGAGCAGCAATCGCGCCACCCATTTTAGGGACTGTTTTTTAAATATGGATGGCGGAAGTTGAGTTCAAACAAACTCACAACCATTGCCTATCTTGAGTTGGGAGGTTTGGCTGCGGGAGTTCTATGGAAGGGAAGTGGTTTTGCCACCTTCTATGGAACCTTCCTTGTTGGAGGGCCAATCCCATAATAATAGGGATCCCAACTCCCTCCTTCCCCATCTATAAAAGCTTGCTCAGATCCATGGCAAGCTAGTCTTGAAGTGCTGAAGCTTTGCATCTCCCTATTCCCAAGTGCCTTTGTGCTGTAAAGAATCCCTTCTTTTCCTTAAGGCCCATTCAAGCGAGGAGACCATTGTTACGAGACTCTGGAGAGGTTTTCCCTTTCCTTGGCGAGCTTTGCGAGACGTGGACGACCGGAGACCCGTTCGAAGGAAGTTGCGACGTCAGAACTTGGTTGTAACTTCTATTCGTTTATCATTTTAATAGATGACTATGATTATGGTTCCACTCCTTTTTCCATCATGTTAATGCGAGTAATATCTTTTCTGACCGATGTTTAGTTACGTATGCTGGTTCCTATGCTTGTATCTGTTCGTTTCTTCTGTGTGCAGGTGTTCATCCACGAAGATCGTGGAAGGATTGTGATCTGCCAGGGCTGAAGGACGGGGACATCTTCTTCTTCGGATCATAGCGTTGGAATCCAGGTAGGCTCTTATCCCAAGTCTTTCATTCGTAACTAGGAGCTTGCGTCATAGCATTGTTTGTTTGTTGCTAGACCCCTGCTGGGCTAGTAGGGATCGCCTCTGTCCGCAGAGGGGATTTACCTCCTCAACAAATTGGCGACTCCACTAGGGATCGTCCGGTTTTCCTTGTCCCGTTTATGATTGGTTCGCTTTGATTGTTTCTCCTTGCTTGATAAACCTTCTGGGTTGGATTCTTTCACTATTTTAGCTTCTTGGTTTGCTTAGCTTGTATTGGTCTACTTTCAGAGTAGCTTGTTTTTTAATTTTTATTGAATAACTCGACTGGCGCGGGTTTTAACCCGACAGTCGCGCCACTTGGCGCTTGTTGCATTTGTCTGTCTCGCGCCAATCGGCCTCTGGCGCCAGTTTCAAGTCCACAGTCGCGCCACCCCTGTGACTTTTTTGAGTTTTTTCATTTTTTGGCTTTCTGAGCTTGACCAGTACTTTTCTTCTTGATTTTCTGATTGTCTGAGTGTGTTGGAGTCTTGTTTGACTGGAATTCACCGCTATCCTTTGGTTGTTTGCCTCTGTCCATCGATTTCACGATTTGAGCCCTAGGGCATCTAGTGGCTTAGTGAATCGAGCCCTCCATTGGGAGTTTTGGTGTTCTGATTGTCCTGTCAACTTGTTGATTGATTCTCCATGCTCTCTTATCAGTCTTTGATTGTTTTCCTACGTCTTTTGAGTGATTGTTCATTCCTTCATTCAGAATTCGTTTGCCTTGCTTTGGACCCAGATCACACGGTCCATCGGAAGTTTTCAAGTCTTTCTTTGCTTTGAGGGACTTTGGGTCGATTTAGAGATCTGATTGATTGCATTGTTGGGTGAATTTTGTTTGTTTCGCTCTCTTGGATATCATTTCTCAAATTGTTCCTTTTGTTTTCAGTGCACATTAGCCATTAAACATTGAAAATCAAAAAAAAAAATCTCTCTTGCTTTTGTTAATTAGTGCAAATTGTGATCTTTTTCCATGTCGCTAGTGATTAGTGTTGAATGAAAAGTGTGCAAATTGCATTAGTTGCATTAGAGACATTGTTGTTTGTATTCCGTTCATTTCGTTTGTATAAAAGCTCTCAACTCTGATTTAACTAGTTTTCATCGAACGAAATGTTGCACTGTGGCATATAGCTTGCATTTAGGAGTCTTTCGAGACACTACATACGATAGGGCCTGGAAATTGAAACTTAATTGAAGATCAACTGTAAAACTTATTCAATTAACCTAAGGCAACATTGGAACTTAACGAAACATATTTAGAAGGTCTAGGCTAGAGACGTGTTCCGGCGTCGTTAAACCTAGCAGCTGTCGTTCGCCTGTTGGCTTTAGACAGCGCTAGTACGGACTTGCGCTCCCTGTACCGTCGCGTATATAAAGGGAGACCCCTATAGGTTTTCAATCCTTTATCCACAGGAAGCCGAGTCTGCCGCCCTATACCCGTGATACACCGAACACAGCATTCGGGGAGACTACCTGCACGTACGGAAAGTCCTTGGTCGATTTCTGTTTCATTATTTGAAACCAAGGTGTATATTGCAGTTCACGGATATTTGGTACACCCTTTGTGCCTAGTTTTTCCTGAGCAGACATTTGGTCTTTTCTGACTCCCTAAACTTGAAAAGACCGTCAAGCGCTTGTCCTTTCACGCTTGTATCAACTCTGAAAGAGATAGAGTCATCTTTTTATCGTTTCTCGACTCTTAAAATATGAAACGGTAGAATTTGTTTATTTTCCAATGTGGTAAAATCAATTTCCCGCGATTACACACCCGTTTAGACATTGCTTGTTGACCGTGTGATCGTGTGTCTTAGCTCGTTTTCAGCCTGTGTGTGGTTTTGAGTTTGATGGCAACTTTTTCAGAGTTCACCAACCAAGGAATCCCCTCAGAAGGGAATCACGGTCATTTTCCTCCTTTTGGAAATGTTGGTGCTCCTTATGACGACGTTGTCCCCTTCATAATTCATGTTGGGTTGCTGTTATTGCTGTTTGGTTGTTCTCAACGTCTGGTATCTAGAATAACCTGAATTCTTGTTCGATCGTTCCTCACAGGAAAGAACAACATCATGTTGATTCCAAGGTGGACCTCCTCCCTTCTTACTTTGTTTACACGTCCTCATCTTCTCGCCCCACGCTGGTGGCTCTGGATTCGAGTAACCAGGTGGCTAAGAAGAAGAAGAAGAAGACAAAGAAGAAGAAGTCTGATAAGCGAGAGGCTAAATGCACAGCTGCTGTCCCTAAGGAATCTCCTCTTGATAGTCCTTCCAACCCCCCTCGGAAAGTCAAGTTCCCGTGCATGTTGTGCACGGGAGACCATTTGCTTCGAGACTGCCCTGGCATTCCCAAGGCGCTCGAAATATGGTCCAACGGCCACCCACCGTTGCCTTTGGCTTCCGGGAGTCAAGTTGGGGGCACGTTTTCAGCTGCTGTTGATAAGGACTCTAAGAAGCAGGGTAAGATCACCAATCCCTGTAAATTGTGTGAAGGGCACCATGCCATTCACCTTTGTCCTTATATGGATGAAGCCAAGCGAGTCTTGGACAACCCAGTCGGTTCTACACCACGCTTTCCACCTGGTTATAATCGGCTTTCTTTGAGTCCTCTACCAGCTGATCCTATGATTGGTCAAGAGTCATCCTTGGTCGATCCCACTCCCCCAGAAATTCAAATTCACGGTTCCGTCCCCGACCAACCATTGGTCGTTGGATCGGTTGAACTGGCCCCGTCCGCGGTGCACCAGGTCTTTTCTGTCGAGCGTGGATCTCACACCCCTCATGTCCTTCTGATTTCTTCAGATTCTTCAGACTTGGAGAAAGATTCTCCTGTCCCTGTGCTTCAAGAAGCTCCTCCTCCGCCTCCCATGATGGAGGCTACGGAGGATATTCCTCCCGCCTTCGAGATGGAGGTCATGGGGGAGGCTTCTGCTTCCGTAACATCAGGGGAAGACCTTCGCATCTCGATGGTAGCCCCTCGGAGTAGTTTGGTCGCTTCCTTTGACTGGAATCGATTTGCAGGATTTCGCCTTCCGTCTTATGTGCCTTTCGAGATCACAGTACAGGCTCTTGGTCTGGTTGTACCCAGCACCATTATAGACGAAGGTGCCTCTGTTAGTATTCTGTCATCAACTACCTAGCAAGCTTTCGGTTCGCCGCCGCTTGCGCCCGTTACGCAGAATCTGTTGACATTCAATAGAAGAACGAGTCAACCGTTGGGGATCCTTCCAAGGTTACCTGTTACTTTGGGGCTTTAACGAATCCCTTATGGACGTGATAGTGGGTCGAGGCCCTTGGTTTCAATGCAGCACACGGGGCGCGATTACACCTATGCCATGGGAGCGCTGCGTCTCCTCTCTTTCGTGTGTTTTGTTTTCGCATGAAGGAAAGGATCGTGACCATTGATCAACTATCATTTCTTTGGTCCCTTATGTGGCAAGCTGATGGCTGTCACCCCCTCCTGGTTTATCCTTTGTTGTCTACTTGCAAACGGTCAACTATGTGTCTACCTACCCCGTGCCTGTGCCCAGTGATGATGCCGTCGTGCATCAGGTACTGGGGGCATTGGGTCCTGACTTCCAGAATGTTTTCCTTCCATCGGGAGTGGAACTCTTGGAAGCGCTGCCTTCTTGTTCATTTTGATGTAAGTCGGTTAGAGCATGGTTTCCTCCCTGGGTCAAGCTCTTTAAAAAATGAAACCAGGATCTCGGAGCATAGTTCCTTCATTTGTGTCAAGCTCCTTAAAACATGAAACAAGTTGTTTGAGGATAGTTCTTTTAAGTGTGTCAACCTCGTTAAAATAATGAAACACGAGCATATTCAATTCGAGTTTTGTCAGTTTCAGCTCAAATCTCGTGTGTGTTCAATCTTCACTCCATTTTCAATCGAGTGAAGCTTGGGGGGCATGTGCCTCGATTTGAGACAACATGCTGGGGGGCATGCCCGTCTTTCTTATTATCAAGCATAGTCTGTGTTTTAAGCTTGCATAAAAATAAAACTCATTTCAAGCATAGTTTGCATATGTGTGTGTTCATGTGTGCTTTTAAGCTTGCGTAAAAATGAAATGTGTGATTAGATACATTGTGTGAATACATTTCACATTGGGTCGTTTGTTATGTAACTGATACATTAGATTACATTTGTATTAGACATTCACATGACATATAAAAACATCATCATATGTAAAGAAAGATCCATCCAGAAATAGTCATATGTATATATATATATATGTGTGTCGAAATGTTTGCACAGTGTGCATCACAAAACTCAAAAAATATACATAATTGTCTTAATACATCCTGAGACACTGTGTCTCTCAAAAAATAGGTGTAGCTAAATCCTAGAGACTAATCCGCATGGTGCTCATGATAGCACGTCACTGCACGCACTAGCCGCCTCAGGATTCGGTGGAGCCGGTTTGGGACTCCCACCGTATGGCGCTGGTACTCCATCGGTACATCTGACAGTCGGGCGTAGTCTGGGATCCCATGGACGATCCCCTCGAGGTTCTGAACCAGTGCCTCTCCTCCGGTACCTTCCCCCTGGATCTCAGGGGCGAGCTGTGTCCTCCGGAAGATAGGAGACATCCCGACTGGTCTCTCAGGTCCTACATCTGCATGCATATATAATTGTGTTAAGACAAGTGTGTATTAACAAAAAAAAAAAACATATAAACATAAAATCAAAAATATGAGGTCTTACCCAGCTCTTCGTCCCAGTGGTCTCCTTCTGGTAGCGGGAGATCCGGGTCCCCTGTAAAGTCAGTTCCCGCATAGGGCCAATCTTCCACAACAATCAGTTGGCGCCATATCCATCTGAAGAACTCGGGCTTCCAGGACATCTGTTGCCCGCCTCCAGATCTGGGCATCAGTGCTGCCCAGCGAGCCATTCTCGGCTCTCGTGGTACCGGACTCTCCACATGGGCCTCTTGGCCCTGGAAGGTTGGTATGCGTTCCAGAATGAACGATACCAAGATGGAACCATACCCAAACTGCTTCAGTTTGCCCCGTTTGCACTTTGTGAGCTGCCTTTTCATGTTGATCGTGACGGTTGTTGCCCAATCATACAGTCGGGGACCCATGCATTCTGAGGCCAGTAAGAGTTGAGTCTTTGTAGCCTCATGCGGTGCCTGCGATCCGGCGGCCCGCGTAATGGTGTGGAGTACAACTCTCAGTGCTAGATCAGGGATGGTTGAGATGTATACCTTCTTACTCCCTGTTCCTGTTTGTGCCCCACGGCACACCCGCGCCATTACTTCTTCCATCTTCTCCCCTGATGGTCTGCTCCCAGTCAGTACAGGGATTGGACCCCTGCGGGATAATCCGGTAACAAAGTAAATGTCGGTGACCTCCAATTCCAACACCTGGTCTCGTATTCTGAATACTTGGTCATTTTCATCCCAGAGGTTGATCAAATATTGGAGGAGCTCAGGCTGAGCTCGTAAGCAGGGCGTGAGGAAGAACTTTTTTAAGCCACAGTCTCTCAGAGCATTCATACATGCTTGGCTTTGCATGGCCTCTTCGTCCTCATCTCCGTGTTCTCGTTCCTTCCATTCGATTGCCATTCTGACTGTTTATCTGCATTCACATGGTCCAAAACCCCTTATTAGATCTTTTGTGAGCTTCAAAAATAAAGAAATTTGGCATAAATAGTAGAATTTTAGGCGGAAATTTGGGTTCCGCCGCTGGCGCGACTGTTTTGCTGACAGTCGCGCCATGTGGCGCGGGCCCTTTGGTAAAAAGAGCTCAGTGGCGCGGGTCCGTGCCCGATACCCGCGCCACTTGGCCCGGCCCTAAAAATTCAAAAGTGCCCTTACAGAGCTGATTTCTAAGGGAAAATCATTAAAAAATGTATGGAAAGAAAGAGAAAAGGAGCGCCACTTACCTGTCACAGACGAGACGCTGAATGGTTGCCTGGATTGGTCGCAATCGCCATCGGAAGATTCTGCTCCAAATGGACCACTGTTGCTCTCCACAAGGTAAATAGTAAAAAGTAATTTTATTTTTTACCATTAGACATATTTATAACTTTTCGACGTTAAATGAGCTTTAAAAGTTATTTTTTGTCAAATATTTGCATGTATTATGTCGAAAATGGATTTTTACGCTTGTTGGGTATGTGCAGCGGCAGGTTTTTGCAACTTAAAAGGTGGAAACGAGTTGTATTTTATACTTTTTCGGACTCGGTAAATACACGAAAAAGTCACTCTGGAGTCATCTTTCAGCTCTTTTCTGACTCTCTAAATATGAAAAGATCGCCGAGGCCCTTGTCGTTTCGATCTCGTTAAAATGAACACGAATCGACATCCACCCAGTATAAGTTTAACCCTTTTTCGGGCTGGGATGGATTGATTACGAAAAAGGAATACCCTAGCCTATTGCGACTAGGAGGTTTTCCCGGATATTGTTTTCTACCTTTTCGGATCTGGGGAACTATTGACGAAAAGGGACCTATGGAGTTTTCTTTTCCGCTGTCTTTTCAAACTCTCTAAACATGAAAAGACACCGAGTTCTTCCTTTGTCAGACTCGTTAAACCCTGATGACATCGGATCTAGTCGAAATGACGTTCTCCGAGTTTCTCCTTCCTGGGACTCGTTAAATGCACTAGGATGGATTCGCCCGAAGGGCGGACTTATATCACAAGCATATGCTATCCCCTTCAAGCTTGTTATCAAAAATAATTGGGGTACTCGCCAGAAATGGTGGGGGAAAAATGGAACCATCGTCGGCAGTATGTCGCTCTTGAACATGGCACTTGTCTGCATTCGTGTCGAGTTGGGGACATCTCATCTCGCTGCTTCACTTTGCTTCCATGGGTTTGGGTAATCTCTTTTGACCTCTCATCTGTTCACTGCCTCGTCGCCATGACCTTTGATCCGTTGATGTCGAATACTGCCAAGTCCATTGTCGTGCCGTTCATATGTTCAAGAGAAGTTGGCCTCTGCAAATATCAACCTTCCTCTGTTTCTCATATGATCCTGATTCGCAACAAAACATTATGTTTCTCTGTCTCGTGTCGATGATGTGGGAATCATTATGGCCCACCTTCGATCAAGGTCACTTCCTGTCGACTTCAACTCATTATCCAGGAAGTTGGTCTAGAGACTCCTGATGGTACCTTGGAGCCTGCATGCCTCAATGGCAGGTTCATCGCATTCGACGTGAAGTTTACATCATTGACTTCCGATCGAATGATTCTGCGGGTGTTCGACGTCAACTCATTTATTCACACGCCGTAGATTGTACCTGTAGTACCTTGAGGACCATTGTCATTATTGGTGGTTTCTCTCGCGTCTGTTAACAGCTTTCATCATTGGCTGGTAATCAGACGATGTTCTTACATGTTCGACATCAGCTCACACATTCGCATGCTAGAACTTGTACTTGTTTGGGTCGAGATGGAGCGCAAGACCCTGGATTGTGTCTGTTGTAATCCAGGCTGCGATTGTGGATTTTTATCATTATGTACATGACTCACTGATTGGATGGCTGCGACCATACCTGAGTCTATTTGTTTGATCTTAGTTAACAGTTGAATGCATTGCGCCATGTGAACTCGTAGGGACTATAACATACATTTCGGTGCGTGCGTCCATACTATATATACGTGTAACGAGATATCGGTTGTATCTTCACGTGCGGTGCTAAAACGCGGCGAGCCTTAGTTGGTTGTCTGTTCTCGCAAAGCATTTCACCCCTCTCTCTCCCGGGCCTCATGCTTTAGGGGCATCTATTACACAGTAATTTGTCACCGTCCCTACCATTCCCCGTCCCGCACAATGGAGGACCCATTATGTGACCTGTGAACACTGTCATGCCTTGAAAACATCATCAATGCATCCCCCTGAGTATGAGCTTCATTTCCCCTTGAGACATCTCCTTGCAAAACTCATGAAAAACAGCTCTTTTTGCATTGGCGCGGGTAGACAGTTCAGTGCTCGCGCCAATCAGGGAAATCCTGTAAAGAGGTCGCGCCACTTGGCGCTCTGTCATAGAGCAGCAATCGCGCCACCCATTTTAGGGACTGTTTTTTAAATATGGATGGCGGAGGTTGAGTTCAAACAAACTCACAACCATTGCCTATCTTGAGTTGGGAGGTTTGGCTGCGGGAGTTCTATGGAAGGGAAGTGGTTTTGCCACCTTCTATGGAACCTTCCTTGTTGATAGGGCCAATCCCATAATAATAGGGATCCCAAGTCCCTCCTTCCCCATCTATAAAAGCTTGCTCAGATCCATGGCAAGCTAGTCTTGAAGTGCTGAAGCTTTGCATCTCCCTATTCCCAAGTGCCTTTGTGCTGTAAAGAATCCCTTCTTTCCCTTAAGGCCCATTCAAGCAAGGAGACCATTGTTACGAGACTCTGGAGAAGTTTCCCTTTCCTTGGCGAGCTTTGCGAGACGTGGACGACCGGAGACCCGTTCGAAGGAAGCTGCGACGTCAGAACTTGGTTGTAACTTCTATTCGTTTATCATTTTAATAGATGACTATGATTATGGTTCCACTCCTTTTCCATCATGTTAATGCGAGTAATATCTTTTCTGACCGATGTTTAGTTACGTATGCTGGTTCCTATGCTTGTATATGTTCGTTTCTTCTGTGTGCAGGTGTTCATCCGCGGAGATCGCGGAAGGATTGTGATCTGCCAGGGCTGAAGGACGGGGACATCTCTTCTTCGGATCTAGCGTTGGAATCCAGGTAGGCTCTTATCCCAAGTCTTTCATTCGTAACTAGGAGCTTGCGTCATAGCATTGTTTGTTTGTTGCTAGACCCCTGCTGGGCTAGTAGGGATCGCCTCTGTCCGCAGAGGGGATTTACCTCCTCAACAACTGTATAAGAAAATCTGAGCAAAAATAACGTAGATCAGGGCTAGGATCCGCTCATTTATGCTGTATGTGACTTATATATGGAATTTCATCATAAAAAAAATTAGTTTAAGCACATTAAACAGATCTCCCACAGTCAAGACTAGCTAGAAATCTGCCAAAGAGAAGGGATGTTACAACATGAAAACCCAGCAACTAGAATTGCGTAGTTTTGGCTGAAACTCAGAGGAGGACAACCAAAGATCTGATATTTCAGAGTTATGACAGTAAATCAGATTTACATTTGAGCTTATTGCCTCTACAGCAAATTAAAAAAGAAACTAGGGCAAAATCCCTTCAGAAATTAGAGCTGCAACTAGAAATAAACTGCAGAAATACATAGACAGCGTTATTTTTCAAATGGTTCAGCTATTGTACATTACATTTCAGATCTCTGACATATGTATGGACAAAACATCAGATCTAATACATATATGGAAACTATATGACTTTAAGAACAAGATCCAATTGGAATTACATCAAAATATTGCATAATAAGCTGTAGATCTGAATTACAAATTGCAGTGCTGCAGAAAACCCAGAAATTTCTAAAGATAACTTTTATTGCTAAAAGAGATCAGATATATAGATACATGGATCAGCAACCCAATCCACGGATCACCAAGGGAAGGCAAGCCTAACACCAAGAGATCTTCCTCCAATCTGATGGTAAACTGAAATAAGAAAACCCTCTCACAAAATAACACAGTATTGAGCAG
The DNA here is from genome assembly GCA_034641835.2 of Pinus albicaulis. NCBI lineage: Eukaryota > Viridiplantae > Streptophyta > Pinopsida > Pinales > Pinaceae > Pinus > Pinus albicaulis. The sequence continues at coordinate 685,876,623 of CM076583.1, forward strand.
AAACTGCGCTGAGGGTGAAGGAGACTGAATAAACTTGAATGAAATTACAGATCTAATAAAAAATATGGATAGAATTTCTCTTTGGAGGCTGAGAAACTCTCTCCAACAGAAAAAGCCTCTCAAAACAAGCTAGATCTAAGCATATCTAGAACACCACTTGCTACAAATGAAAACAGCTGCAAAACCCTCAATGGGCCAGCACTACTCATGAAAATAGAGCTTGGTCTCAAACCAGATAGTGGCTCACTTCAGCAAAGAAATCCTCCAATGATCCTCAAGGGAAGAGATGAAACCCCTAAATAGGAATTCCAATCACAATCCTCCACTCAACAGCAGAGAATGGTATTTTTCTAAGCAGACAAATACTTCAAAAATATGATCTATCAACAACCTCTTCATGTTGATCTCCTCCTTCTTTTATAAGATGAGAAAGCTCTTGCAAACCCTAAACCACTTTGATGAGTTAGCCCTCTTCACATTAGAGGCTCCCTTCTAGAACTGCGCAGTCCCTTTTGGAGATACAATGAACCTAGACAACGCAGTTGATTTGGTCAAGGTGGACCCAATCTTTGGCTCAAACCTCTTTCACACCTGCAAGTGATTATTTACATAGCCTTGATTTGTCTTTGTTCACATGGGCATTGATTTATTCAGACTTTTTAGGAGTTTTACATGTCCTCCTTTATTCATTTATTCATAAAATATAAATTAAATCAAAATTGAATGTCTCCTCTTAGCTAAGGCTAAGTAGGAACATTACACCACGTGTCAGCATTATGCATTAGCGCACATCACAAATTTTAGAGGTTACCATTAAGAGTTCGCACGATATGGTAATTTGTTTGCGATCCGATGCGGGAAGGATAGAAGGATGTGATGCGATGAGGGAGGAGCCACATGTCAGCACTGCGCACTAGCGCATATCGCATATTATATGGTTTAGCATTATTGATAAGAGTTAAACTTGCAGGTGAGTGATTGCGATAAGACAAGGAGGTATAGCAAGACCATTAGATCTGGCGAAGATCTACAGTGGAGATTACAGCGCAAATTCACATCGGCGGAATGATAAGCTCGATGTTAAGGATGTTTGGTAAGTTTGCCGAGATGCGATGTGTTGTGATTGGTTTGAGGTATTGTGGGACCCTCCAGCAGGAAATTCAGCGTGTATGCAAGAGATTTGGGTTCATGTGTAGCCTGGTTTAAAGTAGCGATGTTTGATCACTAATGTATGTATGTTGTATTTAACTCCGAAGTGGTATTCCGCTGCATGTTAAAAGGGAGTTTATGTGGGCCATAGCCCACAGGTCACAAAGAAAATACATAAACACGTAACAAAGGACCAGGAGCTCGTGCAAAACAGTGTTGTGGAAGTGAGTCAAACGAAAAGGCTGAATGCGGAAGAAAAGACTCGAGTAACAAAAGAAAAGTCTGAACATAGCAAGAAAAGGCTCGGGTAAGAAAAAGGACTCGGAGCTCGTCCATAATAGTGAAAAATCATGGGTCGAGCCGGGCAAAAAGGCAGTCATACAACACAGTTGGAATATAACTGCAGAAACATAAAAGACAAAGTGACAGTAAGTAGAAGAGGACAAACACACAACAAATCTAAGAAGATGAAAGGGCTGAATGAAATAATTGAATGTAACTGTAAATATATTATTTGTTTTATATTGTTTGTGATGCAAAGGCAAGTCTCCCAGGAAAAGAAAAACTCCGTTTGATACTGTAATAATTGTATACATTTGTAACATCTTGAATATGTTGAGTGAGGAAATGAATGTGTGGAAGGCAAGAGTCATGCCTATTCACTTCATATTCTAATATAGAATGCAAACAACCATGAAGTGATCTCTATAAATGATTTTATTGTAATATGCATAGAGAGGTTAGAGAGTGGAAGAATGAGAGAGACAACAGATAGAGATGCTGTGTAGATCCAGAGTTGAAATGAAGCAGATTTGAAGGCTGGAAGGAAAACATTGAAGAAGGAGAAAAACATAGCCGATATCCAGGTAAATCAGCATATGATTTCATTGTAGTGTGAGGGATTTGGTGCCTCCATATCAATTTGTAGCTTGATAGATGTTCAGTTGTAGCTAGTTGAGGTAGGAGCCTCCTATGGGTTGTAGCCTGCAGAAAAATACATGGGAGTTGGTGCTTCAGTTTCAAGTTGTAGCTTGATAGATGTCCAGTTGGAGCTGGTTGAGGTAGGAGCCTCATGTGGGTTGTAGTCTGCATAAAATAGATGGGAGTTGGAGCTTCCTTGCAAGTTGTAGCTTGCAAAATTTGAGGTGGTAGCCTCCTGTAGGTTGGAGCCTATAGAAAATCAGTGGTGAGAGGGAGTTTGAGCTTGCCTTTGCATCGCAACAATAATAAGATGTGGTTTTCTCCCTTATGGTTTTCCACTTATATTTGTTTTCTATGTGCTTGATGATTATGTGTTGATGTGATGTTTTAATCTGCTTAATTACTTGCTCTACACAGATTAAGTTTTATGATTCATTATGTATTAAGCTACTTATGAAATGAAAGTATAAATGAGTTGAATGAAAAGAGTTTTAAATGTCGATGAATGTATTAAATTGATTCACCCCCCCTCTCAGTTTAACTAAGGGCTCATCAATTAGCACCAGAGCCAGTTCCTTCTGTATCAGCTTCACAACTGGAAGGAGATCCTAGGTCCCCAAAATGGCTAGCCTAAAAGGATGCTCAACAAATAAATCCCCATTGTTTACTGGCACAAACTTTTCTTTTTGGAAAATAAGAATGAGGACATACATAATGTCTCTAGGAATTGAAGTTTGGGCTGATGTGGAAGAAAGATATGCTCTAAAGGATACTGACATAGAGAAAGAAGCCAAAAAAGATTTCATAGCTAATGCAAAAGCAATGAATGCACTCTTGAGCGGTCTGTGTGAGTCAAAATTTATCAAAGTAATGCACAGTAAGACTGCCAAATATATATGGGATACCTTAGAAAATATCCATGACGGAGATAAAAAGGTGAAGACGGCCAAACTGCAAGCCTATAGAACTCAGTTTGAAAATTTAAAAATGAATGAAGATGAAGATGTAGCCAGTTTCTTCTTAAGGGTGCGGAAGCTATGAATAACATGATAGCTCTAGGAGAAACCATTAAGGAATGTGTGATAATGAAAAAGATGTTGAGATCTTTACCATCCAGATTTAACCCTAAGGTTTTTGCCATAGAAGAAACAACAAATTGGGAGACCTTGACCATGAACCAATTACTTGGAAACTTGACAGCTTATGAGATGAGACTTCCAAAGGGAAAGCCAAATGTAAGGGAGGTAGCCTTTAAGGTAGACAAGTGCACAAAAGAGAAGGAAGATACATGCTCATGCTCAGATGAAGAAGAGGCCAAATTTGTCAGAAGATTGGATAAAGGCATGGGTAAGTACAAAGGTAAACTTCCATTTAAGTGCTTTAATTATGGAAGAGTGGGGCACTATGCTTCAAAATGTCCCCATAAGAGAGCGGAGAACCAGCCACAAGAGATAGAGAAAAACAAAATAAATAACTGGCAGAAAGGGAAGATATTCAATAGAAAATCATTTTATGCTCAGCAAGATAGCAGTGCATCTGAAAACTCAGATGGATCCTCAAATGAAGAAGGAACCTCTAAATTTGTGTTGATGGCCAAGGAAGAGCCTGAAGGATTCCTTCTGGAAGATGAGGAAGAAGGTGAGGTAGATCTTGAGAGGGAGCTAATGAGTGCCCTGGAGGAAATAGACAGACTTAAACTCAAGTGCAGAAAACAGAAAGACATTCTCCTGAAATATGTAAAGGAAGAGCCAAGTTCGGAAAACCTCATTCAGTTGAAAGTAGAACTTGAAGAAGCTAAGAAGGTGGAATACATTCTGATAAAGCAAATAAAAGATAAAAATCAGGAGCAAGAGAAATTGGAAGAAGAAGTAGTATGCCTGAGAAAGAAATTAGAAAATGCCTAAAGGGAATTATCTATGAATACTCCATGGATGAAAAGCTCTGAACAATTGGACAAAATATTAAATTCTCAAAGATCTCCTCTTATAAAGACCGGGATAGGCTATGAAGGAGAAAATAGTAAGTCCAAGGTTGAAGATGACAAGAATATCACTTTCGTAAAAGCTGTAATAAAAGAAAATGATAACTCTTAGCAATTTGAGATTATTGTAGCTAGAAGATTGATAGAAGAAAGGAGAAGGTCGTGTAAGTAGCTTAGGGATGATATTACCTCCATGGAAAACTCAAAGAAGGCAAACATTAAGAAATATGATGAAGCAACCCAAAAGAGATCCAAAGAGTTAGAAGCCAACAAGATCTTGATTGGTAATGAAGTAAAAAGAAACAAGCAGCAACCTCAAATTAAAAAGAATGAAATGAAGAAACAATCAGCTACAAAAGGCTCATACACTCTCGAATATGAATTGAATAAATTCGGAAGTTGTCAAAGGAGGTTCTTTCCTCCTACGAGAAGTATGTCTTGTTTTTCCTGCCACAAACCTGGACATACTGCAACATACTGTAAGACAAAGCAAATCCAGTCCAACCAACTAAAGATGCATCCAATGAAAATACTACCTCAAAAAAACAAATGGAGAAGACAATCTATCACTAGGTACACAAATCATTTCCATGGCTACTGTTTTTCATGCAATAAATTTGGACATAAATCCGTTGAATGTAAATTGTGTTAAAAAAGGGGAACAAAATTCCATACATCAGCTCAGCCTTACTTAGGTAAAATAAGATGTTATTCATACCACAAGCTTGTTCATAAAGCAAAAGATTGTAATATTCCATATACATTAAAGAACTCTTGACAGATGATGGAATCCAATCAAATCAGACAAAACTGTGAATAAAAAAGAAGCGCATACATTATGAAGAACCGTAATAAAGTATGGAAGGAAAAGAGAAAGGGGGAGCCTGTTACCTCAATAACATAATGAATCCATCATAGTCTTAGGGGGAGTTGCTCTAGGAAGCAATACAAATATCCAACCAGTAATAGATAAGAAGCAACATCCCAGGGGGAGAGAAGTTCATAAATAGTCCCCATAGAAGTAGTCTAAGAAGATCTCCTTAGAATAAGAACAAATAAAAGTTCGGGAAGGGAAAGGACAATTCCTATGAAATAGAACTATAGAGGAAGAAGGATACCTAAAGTATTCAATAGCCAACAAGTTGATGGAAGGAGAGAAGGCAGAAAGCAGCCATGGTGGTAGAGGGAACATCAATCATGAACATGTAAGCTAAGAAGATGACAACACACTAAGTGATGAATGGTTAAAATTACAAAAATTATGTTTCGAGCTATAGAACTGGAAAGATCCATAGAGGATGATCACACTGTGCATCACATTGCAAGAATTAACAATGAAACAAAATTAAGAAGGATGAGTAAGAGAAATGTTTATCATCATTATATCATTGCATCATTCATCAATAGAAGGTCCCCTTGGAGGAAATCAGTTAAATGAATGATAAAACTATGAGTTGTTTGCCCTTTTAGATTCTGAGTAAAGAAATTTAAGATTTCTTCCTGAAGATCATTATGTTAGAACAATTGAATTGTATATAGAGCAACAATGATTCTGAAGCAGTCCTAGAAAGGAATATGCAGTGACATTATTTTAAAATAGAATAAAAGAATAAACAAAAGATTAATGAAGCTAGGATCAGATTCAGTATATTGATGATTGATGTTGAGAACAATGGAGAGCTCAATAGTAGAAACTATGAAAGTTGTCTTAACTATGGGTTTATGTGCGAACTAAAGTTAAATTACTCCATGGATTGTCAAATTAGTATCAATTGGTATTTGGAATAGGCAGTCTGCCTATCAGAAGACTACCAAGTGTTATCAGTGGAGCAGTAGTATGGTACAGGTCCTCAGGATCAGAGTATTATGGCAAAAGTACATCAAGGTAGTATTCCCAGCGTTATCAACATTATAGTCTATGTGGATTAAGCTTTGGTTGCTCTGATTATTGCAAAGTATTTTCTGATTGTAAATACTGGAGAATGTCGAGCTACATTATTAAAGCATGAAAAGGTCAATAAAAGTGTTAAAGGATCATTTTCTCATTTACATTTGAATTATTATATTGAGCATTGAAGCAGTATCTATTTCTAGATATAACTGCATGCCTTCCTCAAGTCAACAGAGGGATATCTTCAAGGCCTTTTTCTTAAGATCATTCATAAAACTGTATGAAGTCTGTTTGCTGAGATTTCAATTAAACAACTTGAAAATGTTTATTGAAGATAATTATGATAGAACAATTAAAGTATCTGAAGTATGAAGGACTAGTTGTGTTAATCTTAATATTTGAAGCTCAAGAGTCTTTTATTGATAAATCTAAAGCCTACTTCTGTAGAAAGGAATTGTTGGTATTTCACCATTGTAGAGAGGTTGACCATTGACATACATACCCCCCTTATGTCATAAATAAAATTGTATAGTTGATAAGTGAGACTGACCAATGAATTGAATGTATCTAACCTCAAGTGTTTGTTTTGAAAATACTCTGTACAATATTAAAGTCATTGGGTCTTTTAGATTGAAAGACAGGCTAGTTTTTACAACAAGTTGTAAGGATTATTGAGATTCATTGTTCGCATGTTGGAAATATGATGCAGTGTTGTCCTTGATGGCAACCCACGAACCTAGATGAAGACATGCGATCGTTGACATGTGTTGTCCTTGATGGCAACCCACCTCGATGAAGATGATGACAACTTATCGATGAAGTTGTGTTTGAAAGAATATACCTCGATGAAGAAAATATGGTGTTTTCCTTGAAAGGCAACCCACCCGATGAAGATGATGACAACTTACTTGATGAAGTTGTGCTTGAGAGAATATGTTCCTGATGAAGAAAATATGATGTTTCTACAGTGTGTACAGAAGACTATGAAGAAAGGATTTCAGAATGTACCCAAAGTATGATGAAAAAGAGTATGTCTCTTGGTATACGTGGATTGGCCTAGGGGAAGTCGCGTATGCACGCGGAAAAGAACGTGCTAAGTCGCGTATGGGCTAAAGCGCTCAAAAAGTGCAAAACCAAGGGTAACCACCATGGTATTGACCCATTGTATTGGGTAATGATCCGCCTAATTGACCCCGTCCAGATAGTTTTGGGCTTATGGTATTGTTTTGGTCCATGGTATTGAAAAAGGGGCTCATGGTATTGACAAAGGGTAATCATATATAAGAAGAAGAAATTCATTGTGCAAATGAGGTGTGTGAGTGCAAGATGTCTGAGCTTGAATGAATACTTCTCTCTGAAGTATATCTGAATGGAAAGGGTTACACTTGAATGATAAATCTGAATGTATGATGCACCAATGATGAAGAAGGAGATCTAGATCTGAATTGCTCTTATATTTGCTAGATCTGATTATGGAAGGCTTAGATCTGTGATGAGGAGAACATCTAGGCGAACATCTGTCTGAAGTAAAGGGTTGAATCTGAGGTGAATGTCTGATCTGATGAAGTATGCAGCTCTGTAATGATTAAAGATCTATACGCTACTTCTCCGCGGAGGAAGCGCGTATATACGCAGCTTCGTCGAAGAGAAAGTGCGTATGCGCAATAAAATATATACTGCGGTATACGCTGGTTTGTATGGACGGAAGAGCGTATATACGCGACATCAGTGAAGGGAAAGCGCGTATGCAAACTAGGGCTTGCTGAAGCAAGGGGTATGAAATATCTGATCTGTTCTGCTGTGTTTCTGCTATCTGATCTATGTTGATATGTATCTGTTGATGATGTATGGTTGTGCTTAAAAGTTTGGACAGGGTTCGGTCTGGAAATATGATGAATTGTGGCCTGCAAGTATTGTTCTATTGAAGTGGTTGGATCCAGTGTGAAAATTGATGAAACGTGGTCCTAGGTGGTGCTGAAGGTTGTAGCCTTCACAGGGGGTTAGCCCTTCCAGAGAGGCCAAACGGTGATCGTGTCGTAGCTCCTCTCCAGAGTTGGCCGGTAAACGAGTCGTGGGGTTGGAGCTCATTTCTAGGAGAGGTCAGAAATCAAGCGCAGGGTGCCTCGTCACAAGTTGCGCCAAGACATATGTTGTAAGATGTTTTTTCTATAATAAAATATTGAAGGCCGAGCAACTGCAGCGGTGGTTTTCTCCCGACTTGGGTTTCCACCTAAAAATCCTGGTGTTCATGTGTGATGCTTTGTGTGATGATTTATTCTGTTCTTACTGCACATGTTTACTGCTTATTGAATATTGATGAATAAATGATGGAATGATTTAAGTGAAGAATTAATGACATAAATAGATATCTGTGTATACGCGAGTTTCGTAAAGGGTATCCGCGTATATACGCAATTCTGGTTCAGGAAAGTAGCGTATGCGTTTTAGAAGCAGGAAAAAGTGAAAGTTTTGAATATGCAGTAAATACTGATTCACCCCCCCCTCTCAGTATTTTTCCCAACAATTGGTATCAGAGCGTGGTCCTTCTGCAGAAGCTTGATCGCTTGAAGGAGATCCGTCACAATGGGAAGTATACATACAAAAGCCTTGCTGAATTTTGGTGCAAAAGTATGGGCTCTCGCAAAAGAATGTGATGAAGAAAAGGGTACCTTTGTGGATTCTTTAGAAGACAATAATCTTCTTGAAGAAAACATTCAACTCAAAGTAAGCCTAGAAGAAAAGAACATAATCATTGAGACTTTTAAATCAGCTTGAAGCAAGAGAAAAACGCATGGAGGATCTAGAATGTGAAGTAGTAAGTCTAAGGAAGGATAATGAGAAATTGAATTCTCTCAATCTCAGATTTGCTAAAAGTTCAGAAACCTTGGATGAGATTATCAAGGTACAACGGTCTCCCTTTATAAAAACAGGTCTTGGATATACTGGGGAATCTTCTCAGACATCAGCACCAAATTCTCTAAAAGCAGCCACCGCTGGTTCTCTACATTCAGCCACTCAGCAAGGGAACAATGGATCTTTACAGTAAAGCAAGATCACCTCAATTCAAGAAACACAAACAAGGAGATCTTTCAAAATGGCTACAACCAACAGGTAAAGTCTAATAGAAGATTTCATGATCACAAGAATTTCTACTTCAATGGACAATGTTTCACATGTCACAACTTTGGTCATAAAGCTGTTCAATGTGTTGCATATAAAACCATCATGACCAGAGAAGCAAGAAAGATAAGGATGAATGATGAACCAAAGAAGAACACCTATAACAATTTTTCTCCTCTCCAAAATGAAGTTGAATGTACTTATTGCAATAACTTTGGTCATGAAGATTCTGAATGCAGGAGCAAGGTCCAGCCAAAAGAGCATGTTCCCTCAAGCTCTAAAGTATGGAAAAAGAAAGAATTACTGGTTGAAAATTGTGGGATAGCGTTATTTGCAGAGGGTGAAGAGAATCAATGGTATATTGATAGCGGGTGTTCAAGACACATGACAGGTGACAAAAGCAAGCTGCATACTTATAATGCTCTAGAGAAGGAAAAGAAAGTTACTTTTGGAAATGATACTCCTGCTGTTATTAAAGGAAAAGGGTCAGTATTTCTAAAAGAAAAAGTCAAGGCTAAAGATGTCATGTATGTGGATGGATTAAGGCATAACCTATTGAGTGTTAGTCAAATGTGTGATCAAGGAGCTGAAGTGGTCTTCAGTTCCAAAGAATGTGTGGTTCGTGATCTTGATACAGGTAAAATCATTATAAAAGGAAAAAGAAATCCAAGCAACCTGTATGTACTCAACGGCATAGAACAATGTTACTTAAGCAAATCTTCAGAAAATTGGCTATGGCATCGAAGACTGGGACATCTGAGTTTCTCTCAAATCAAGAAAGCAAGCAAACTTCAAGCTGCTCGTGATCTTCCCAAGATCAATCTTCCAGAAAGTACCATATGCAAATCTTGTCAATTTGGTAAGCAGACCAGAGTCCGATTTAATGCCAAAGAAGGTTCATCAAGTAAGCCTCTTGAAATCATTCATACTGACATCTGTGGACCTATGAGGAAAAAGTCATTACGTGGGGAAGAATACTATATCCTATTTATTGATGACTACTCCAGAATGTGTGAGATCACGTTTATTAAACACAAAGATGAAGCCTTTGAAAAATTTCAGAAGTACAAAGCACTGGTAGAAAATGAATTGGATTCAAAAATCAAGTGTCTTAGATCTGATCGAGGAGGAGAATATTCATCAAATGAATTCTTTGAATTTTGTGAACAACATGGCATTAAAAGACAATTCTCTGTAGTAGGCACTCCACAACAAAATGGTGTAGCAGAAAGAATGAATAGAACAATTGTTCAAATGGCCAGAGCTATGCTTACTGACTCTAATGTTCCTAACATGTTTTGGAGTGAGGCATCTCGTGCAGCAGTTAACATTCTCAACAAGGCTCATGTTCGGGTAAACAGTGATAAAACTCCATATGAACTCTGGTATGGCAAATCTCCCACCGTAAAGCATTTTAAAGTTTTTGGAAGTAGATGCTTTATCAAAAATAATGATGAAAAACTTGGCAAGTTTGACCCTAGATCAGATGAAGGGATACTTCTTGGCTACTCATCTTCAAGCAAAGCATTCACATGTTAAAATAAAAGGCTTCAAAAGGTTGTTGAATGTATTGATGTTGTTATTGACGAGTCTCCTGCAGCTCCTAAAGAAGAAAAACAAACAACAGAAGAAGATGATGATGACATATGGCCTTCTACATCAGATGGAAATGATATAGACAGTGAATCAAATGAAGAACCCGAAAATGATTTATCTGAAAAGGCTCCATCCAGATATGTTCAAAAGAATCATCCTGAATCTCAAATTTTGGGAGACAAGGAATCAGGTGTACGAACAAGGAGAACTCTTGCGGGATCTTCTAGTAATTTGGCACTTCTATCCACAATTGAACCACACAATGTCAATGAAGCTAGCAAATATGAATGTTGGAATAATGCCATGGATGAAGAAATTGAGCAAATTGAAAAGAATGACACTTGGGATTTGGTACCAAGACCTCATGATAAAAATGTCATTGAAACTAAATGGATCTTCAAGAACAAGTTAAATGAGAATGGGGATGTTGTAAGAAACAAAGCTAGACTGGTTTGCAAAGGGTATACTCAACAAGAAGGTATAGACTTTGAAGAAACGTTTGCTCATGTAGCTAGACTTGAAGCCATAAGAATGTTTCTTGCTTTCTCAAGCTATCAACGAATCAAAGTTTATCAAATGGATGTTAAGTCTGCTTTTCTTAATGGTGATCTAGAAGAAGAAGTTTATATAGAACAACCGGAAGGATACATTTTGGGAAATGATGCACATCTTGTTTGTAGACTTAAAAAGGCTCTGTATGGACTCAAACAAGCTCCAAGGGCTTGGTATTATCGTCTTGACAAATATCTTCATCAACAAGGATTTTCAAAGGGGTCTGCTGATAGCAACTTGTACACAAAAGTTGAAAATGATAAACTATTGATTGTAGTTGTATATGTTGATGATATCATTTTTGGGAGTAACGAAGAATCTATGAGTCAAAAATTTGCTTCTGTCATGCAGGAAGAATTTGAAATGTCTTTACTTGGGGAACTAACATTCTTTCTTGGCTTGCAAGTGCATCAATCTGCAGATGGTATATTTCTATCACAAGCAAAATATCTTAAGCAAATTCTGAAGAAGTATGGCATGGAAGAATGCAAACCTGTAAGTACACCAATGATAACCTGATGCAGTCTCAGTTCTAATGATGATTCTCCCACTGTGAATCAACCAGAATACAGATCGATGATTGGAAGTCTACTTTATCTCACTGGGACCAGACCATACATTATGCATGCTGTTGGGATTGTTGGACGATTCCAAGCTAATCCAAAAGAGTCTCACCTTCAGGCTGTCAAAAGGATATTCAAATATCTACAAGGAACTCAAGACTTTGGTCTATGGTATCCAAAGGATGCCGATCTTACTCTTCATGCTTACACTGATGCAGATTGGGCTGGAAGTGTTGATGATCGGAAAAGTACTAGTGGTGGTGCATTTTACATGGGGCCCCGGTTAGTATCTTGGTTCAGCAAGAAGCAAAATTCTATTGCCTTATCAACAGCTGAAGCAGAGTATGTAGCTGCCGCATCTTGTTGCACTCAACTCCTATGGATGATGCAAACCTTGCAAGATTTTCAAATCAAATGTGCAACTCCCATCTCCATTATGTGTGATAATACAAGTGCCATCAATATCTCAAAGAATCCTGTTATGCATTCGAAAACCAAGCACATTCCCATCAAATATCATTTCCTACGTGAACAAGTGCTTGAGCAAAGAGTGAAGTTGGAGTATAAATTCCTCCAGAACAAGTCGGTGCAGAGTCTTTACCAAACTCTAGGGAAGGAAGCCGCTCGAGTATCAAAGACAGAAGCTGGGAGTGGTCTCTGCCAGTCAAAAGAACAAATCTGCATAAATTTTAGAAGATGGCTTGGGATACGCGGGTTTCCTGAAATACAGTCGCGTATGTACGCGAGTCCCTGCACAGAAAGCCGCGTATGGTTGGTTGCTGACAATTTTTTGGTTGGTTCAGCTCTCTTCAGCACAGCTGCAGTGCTGTTTGGTATCTATGATACTGTTTGGTATCTCTGATGGTGTTCCAGTTCTCATAATTCTGTTTCTAATGTTTTGATGAAGATGCTTTGATGATTTGTTGGTGGAAGCTTTCAGGATGCACAAACTAAGGGGGAGCCTTAGTCATTTGGAAAGATTGCTTGGTTGCACAGATTCAGGGGGAGCTTTAGCTTTGCTGAGTATAATGCATTGTTGGCATTGTGGTGTTTCTAATTTATAATCTCTCTTGAGGTCTTGCTGGTGTTGGTCTTAAAGTCATATTTGTAATTTGATGACAAGGTCTTGTTAAAGACCCATGATGTAAATTTGTAATATTCAGTCATGTAAGGACTTGTCAAATTTGTAAACCCACTTGGTTGGGTAGCTGAGTCAATTGTGTAAACCCACTTGATTGGGTACTTGAGTCTCATATGTAAATCCACTTGGTTGGATATTTGTTGTAAGTATGAGTCATTGGTGATAGGAAAGTCTTTGAGTCATGTACTTCATTGACAATTATGTTTGGAGATTCAGCATGGACTCAGGGGGAGTTTGGCCACTTCAGCACATATCAGATCTGCAGACTGTTTCTTCCACATGAGGAGAAAAGGGGGAGAATGTTGGTTTTTGATCCGCCCTTTGCCCTTGATGTCAAAGGGGGAGAGTGACATGGTGTTTGAATGAAGAAAAGATAATGATGTCAAATATTTGGGAGAGTGACATGGTATCTATCTGCTGTGGTAACCAAACACCATCATGGTTGCCATCAAGTCCAAAGGGGGAGATTGTTGGAAATATGATGCAGAGTGTGTTGTCCTTGATGGCAACCCACGAATGAAGATGAAGACATGCGACTGTTGACATGTGTTGTCCTTGATGGCAACCCACCTGATGAAGATGATGACAACTTACTTGATGAAGTTGTGCTTGAGAGAATATGTTCCTGATGAAGAAAATATGATGTTTACAGAAGACTATGAAGAAAGGATTTTAATGTACTCAAAGTATGATGAAAAAGAGTATGTTTTGGTATACGCGGATTGCCTTAGGGGAAGTCGCGTATGCACGCTGAAAGAAACGTCCAAGTCGCGTATGGGCAAAAGCGCTCAAAAAGTGCAAAACCAGGGGTAACCACTATGGTATTGACCCATTGTATTGGGTAATGATTCGTCTAAATGACCCCGTCTAGGAATACCATCGGAAGTAATGTAGTTTTGGGCTCATGGTATTGTTTTGGCTCATGGTATTGAAAAAGGGGCTCATGGTATTGAAAAAGGTAAACCTATATAAGGAGAAGAAATTCATTGTGCAAATCATAAGCGTGGGAGCAAGATGTCTGAGCTTGAATGAATACTTCTCTATGAAGTAGATCTGAATGGAAAGGGTTACAAGTTGAATGATAAATCTGAATGTATGATGCACCAATGATGAAGAAGGAGATCTAGATCTGAAATGTTCTTGTATTTGCTAGATCTGTTCATGGAATGATTAGATCTGTGATGAGGCGAACATCTAGGCGAACATCTGTCTGAAGTAAAGGGTTGAATCTGAGGTGAATGTCCTGATCCATGAAGAATACCAGAATGATTAAAGATGTTTACGCTACACATGAGGAAGGTGATATTACTTAATTGCCGAAGAGAAAGGTGATAATAAAATATATATCACGTATACGCCGGTTTGTATGGACGCGAAGAGCGAGATATACGCTGACATCAATGAAGGGAAAGCGCGCATGTGAACTAGTTGTCACAAGGTATGAAATATCTGATCTGCTCACTGTTTCGTTTATCCGATCTATTTTGATATGTATCTCATGGATGATGTATGGTTGTGCTTAAAAGTTTGGAAAGGGTTCGGTCTGGAAATATGATCAATTGTGGCCTGCAAGTATTGTTCTATTGAAGTGGTTGGATCCAGTGTGAAAATTGATGAAACGTGGTCCTAGGTGGTGCTGATCAAGGTTGTAGCCTTCAGTCAAAGGGTGCCCTTCCAGAGAGGTCAAACGAGACTGTGTGGTCGTAGCTCCCTTCCAGAAAGGTCAAACGAGTCAGGTTGGAGCCCTTCCAGAGAGGTCAAATCCAGCTGCCAGGGTGCCTCTGCCTAACAAGTCTCGCCAAAGACATATGTTGTAAGATGTTTTCTCTATAATAAAATATTGAAGGTCGAAACCGGCAATGGTGTGTTTTTCTCCCGACTCTGGGTTTCCACCCAAAAATCCTCGTGTTCATGTGTGATGCTTTGTGTCATGATTTATTCTGTTCTTACTGCACATGTTTACTGCTTATTGAATATCTGATGAATCAATGAAGGAATGATTTGAGTGATGAATTAATGACATATATAGATATCTGTGTATAC